>JAESUZ010003856.1:0-67225 GCA_017311185.1 Proteles cristata cristata | reverse complement strand
AAAAGACACATGCAGATTGAAAGTAAAGGGATGGAAAAGCATTTATCATACAAATGGAAGTGAAAAGAAAGCCAGAGAAGTAATACTTATATTGAACAAAACAGATGTTAAAAGAAAAACTGGGGGTTGCCTGGCTGACTCAGTTGGTTAAGCATCCAACTTTGGCTTATGTCATGATCTCATGACTGGTGAGTTTAAGCCCCATGTAGAGCTCTTTGCTGAGAGTGTAGAGCCTGGAGTCTGCTTTGGATTCTGTATCTCCTTCTTTCTCTGCCCCTCTCCTGCTCATGCTCTGCCTCTCTCTCTCTCTCAAAAATAAATAAACAGTTTAAAAAATTAATAAAAATTCTAAAAAAATAAGAAAAAGAAAAATTGAGACAAAAAAGAACACTATATAATTATAAAGAGAACACTCCAACAAGAAGATGTAACAATTGTAAATATTTATGCACTCAACATGAAAGCATCAAATACATAAAGCAGCTAACAACAAATATGAAGGAAGTAATCAATAGTAATACAATAATAGTAAGGGACTTTAACACCTCACTTGCATCAATGGATAGATAATCCAAATAGGAATTAATAAGGAAAAAATGGCTTTGTATGACACAATGGACTGGATGTATCTAACAGATATATTCAGAACAGTCCATCTTAAAACAAAATACACATTTTTCCCTTAATCCTTCTTTTCTTTTTTTTTTTTTTTTTAATATTTTTATTTATTTCTAGGAGAGAGACAGCGTGGAGCAGGGAGGGTCAGAGAGAGAGGGAGTCACAGACTGAAACAGCTCCAGGCTCTGAGCTGGCAGTCAGCACAGAGCCCGACGCGGGCTCGAACCCACGAACCGCGAGATCATGACCCGAGCGAAAGTCGGACGCTCAACCGACTAAGCCACCCAGGCGCCCCCTTTCTTTTCTTTTAGTAAATTCTAAACTCCCAACATGGGGCTCAAACTCACATGCACAATATAAAGAATCACATGCTCTACAAACTGAGCCAGTCAGGCACCCACATTCTTTTAAAAGAATTTTTTTAAATTTTTAAATTTTTATTTATTGTTGAGAGAAAGACAGAGTGCAAGTAGGGGAGGTGCAGAGAGAGAGAGGGAGACACAGAATCAGAAGTAGGTTCCAGGCTCTGAGCGGTCAGCACAGAGCTTGATGTGGGGCTTGAACCCACAGACCGTGAGATCATGACCCTAGCCAAAGTTGGACACTCAACCGACTGAACCACCCAGGTGTCCCTCCCACATTCTTTTTTAAGTGCACATGGAACATCTCCAGAATACATCACATATCAGGCCACAAAAAAAGTCTCTAAAAGACAAAAGTCATACCATGCATCTTTCCCAACTACAATGCTATGAAACTGGAAATCAGTCACAAGAAAATATTTGAAAGGAACACAGATACATGAAGGTTAAGTAACTTCCTATCAAAAAATGAATAGGTGAGCCAAGAAATAAAATATAAAATAAAAATATACATGGGAACAAATGAAAATGAAAACACAATGGCCCAAAATTTTGAGGATGCAGCAATAGCTGTTCTAAGAAGAAAGTTTATAGCAAGAGAGGTCTACTTCAAGAAGCAAGAAAAATCTCAAATAAACAACCTAACCTTACACCTAAAAAATCTAGGAAAAGAAGGGATAAAAAACCCTAAAATAAACAGAAGGAAGGAAATAATAAAGGTTAGAGCAGAAATAAAATAGAAACAAAAAAGTAATAAACTAGATCAATAAAGCCAGGAGCTGCTTCCTTGAAAAGATTAACAAATGCATAAACTTTCACAGCCAGACTCATTAAAAAAAAAAAGAAAGAAAAGAAAACAAAAGAGGGAGAAGACTCAAATAAAATCAGAAATGAAAGAGGAGAAATAACCCCTTGACCATAGAAATACAAAAAATTATAAGTCAATGTTAATGAAAAATTATGTGTCACCAAAAATTATGTCAGTCAAATGGATTAATTCCTAGAAATGTAAAACCTACCAAAACTGAATCAGGAAGAAATATAAAGTTTGAACAGACCAATTACCAGTAATGAAACTGAATCAGTAATAAAAAAAAAAAAATTCCAACAAACAAAAATCTAGGACCAGACGGCTTCACAGATGAATACTACCAAATATTTAAAGAACAGTGAATACCTGTTCTTTTTAAACTATTCCAATATTAGAAGATGAAGAAAAGCTTCCAAATTCATTCTACAAGGCCAGTACTGCCCTGATACCAAAACCAGATAAAGTTGCTACCAGAAAAAGAGAATTAGAGGCCAATATTTCTGATGACAAAGATGCAAAAATCCTTACCAAAATACCAGCAAACTGAATCTAACAATACATTAAGGAAAAAACATTCACCACAGTCAAAGTGGGATGCAAGAGTGGTTCAATATTTACAAACTGATCAATGTGATACACATGATCATTTCACGATGCAGGAAAGTATCTGACAAAAGTACAGCATCCATTCATGATAAAAGCCTCAACAAAGTAAGTTTGGAGGGAATATACTTCAACATAATAAAGGCTATATAATAAACAAAATAAAGGCTATATGTGAACAACCAATAGCAAACATACTCAACAGGGAAAAACTGAGAGCTTTCCCCCTAAGATCATGAATAAGACAAGGATGTCCACTCTTACCATCTTATTCGACATAGGAATGAAAGTGCTAGCCACAGTAATTAGACAAGACAAAGAAATAAAAGCCATCCACATTGGTAAGGAAGAAGTAAACGTCTCACTACTTGCAGGTGATATGACACTATACACAGAAAACTCTAACAACTCTACCAAAAAACTACTAGAATGGATAAAAGAATGCAGTAAAGTCACAGGATACACAGTCAATATACAGAAATTCGTTGCATTTCCATACATTAATAATAAAGTAGCACAAAGAGAAATTAAGAAAACAATCTCACTGACAGCTGCACCAAAAGTAATAAAATACCTAGGAATAAATTTAACAAAAGAAGTGAAAGATCTGTACTCTGAAAACTATAAAACACTGATGAAAGAAATTCAAGATGATAACACGAATGGAAAGGTATCCCATGCTCATGGATTGGAAAAACAAATATTGTTAAAATGTTCATACTACCCAAAGCGATCTACAGATTTAAGACAATCTCTATCAAAATGCCAACAGCACTTTTCACAGAACTAGAACAAATAATCTTAAAATTTGTATGGTACCACAAAAGACCCTGAATAGCCAAAGCAATCTTGAAAAAGAGAAACAAAGCTGGAAGTATCACAATTCCAGATTTCAAGTTATATTACAGAGCAGTTATAATTAAAACAGTATAGTACTGGCACAAAAATAGACACATAGATCAATGAAACAAAATAGAAGACCCAGAAATAAACACACAGTTATATGGTCAATTCATCTTCAAGAAAGGATGCAAGAATATGTAATGGGAAAAAGACGTCTCTTCAACAAACATTGTTGGGAAAACGAGACAACTACAAGCAAAAGAATGAGATTGGGCCACTTTCTTACACTACACACAAAAGCAAACTCAAAATGGATTAAAGATCGAAACGTCCAACCTAAAACCATAAAAGTCCTAGAAAAGAACACAGGCATAATTTCTCTGACATTGGCCATTGCAACATTTAAAAACATTTTTTTAATGTTTTATTTATTTTTTCAGAGAGAGATAGACACAACATGAGCAGGGGAGAGTCAAAGAGAGAGGGAGACACAGAATCTGAAGACAGGCTCCAGGCTCCGAGCTGTCAGCACAGAACCCGACACAGGGCTTGAACCCACAAACTATGAGATCATGACCTGAGCTGAAGTTGGATGCTTAACCGACTGAGCCACCCAGGCACCCCCATTGCAACATTTTTTTTAGATATGTCTAGAGGTAAGGCAAAAATAAACTATTGGGACTACATCAAAATAAAAAGCTTCTGCACAGCAAAGGAAACCATCAACAAAACTATAAGGCAGCTTACTGAATGGGAGAAGATATTTGCCAATGATGTATCCAATAAAGGGTTAGTATTCAGAATATTTAAAGAACTGACAAAATGTAATAGCCCAAAACCAAATAATCTAATTTAAAAATGGGCAGAAGACGTGAAAAGACATTTCACATCCAGATGGCCAACAGACAATGAAAAGATGCTCAACATCACTCATTATCAGGGATATGCAAATCAAGAGTACAATAAGATATGTTACACCTGTCAGAATGGCTAAAATCAAAAACAGGAAATGGTTGACAAGAATGTGGAGAAAAAGGAACCCTTTTGCATTCTGGGTGGGAATGCAAACTGGTGCAATCCCCAAAAAGTTAAAAATAGAACTATCCTATGATCCAGGAATCATACTACTGGGTATTTATCCAAGAAAATACAAAAACTCTAATTCAAAGGGATAGACGCTCCCTTATGTTTATAGCAGCATTACTTAAATAGTCAAATTATGGAAGCAGTCCAAGTTCCATGAGTAGACAAACGGATAAAGAAGTGGCATATAGATACAATGGAATATTACTCAGCCATAAAAAGAATGAAATCTTACTATTTGCAACATGGCTAAAGCTAGAAAGTATATTGCTAATTGAAGTAAGTCAGCTAGACAAATACTATATAATCTCACTCATGTGTGGAATTTAAGAAACAAAACAAATGAGCAAAGAAAAGAGAGAGAGAAAAAAAACCAAGAAACAGACTCTTAACTACAGAAAACAAACTGATGGTTCCCAGAGGGGAGGCGGGTAAGGGGACGGGTGAAATAGATGATGGAGATTAAGACTACACTTATGGGGCATGTGGGTGGCTCAGTCCATTTAAGTGTCTGATTCTCGATTTTGGCCCAGGTCATGATCTCACTGTTCATGAGTTTGAGCCCTGCATCGGGCTCTGTGCTGAGAGTGCAGAGGCTGCTTGGTTTCTCTCTCTTTCTCTCTCTCTCCACCTCTCCCTTCCTCTCTGTTTCTCTTTCTCTCTCAAAATAAATAATTAAACTTAAAGACAAGGAAATACCTATCATGATAAAATAAAACTATTGGGGTGGAGCATCTTTCATTGAGAGGGATAGTGATAAGGTAGCTGGTGAAGCCAGTAAATAGGGTAAAAGGCAAATGGCAAGAGTCTCAAAGGGATGGGGTGAACCCATCTTCCCTGAGGGTGGAAGTGAATGGTGTAGAGATTCTGGGGGACTTGTAGGACAGGAAGCCTCCATTAGCCAGGCTACAGCCTGAGGGACAAGTAATATCCTTTAAAATGAGGTCGGTCTCAAGGATAAGGAATGGAATCTTTAGGGAAGCAATGAGGATATGGGGGATTGGGGGATTTTTTTTCCACTGGAACAGGGTTGCAGAGGGAGGTAGGAAAGAAGTGTGAAGGAGAAGTACAGAGCAGGGACAGAATAGAGATGACCGGAAGAAATTACAGATGCATACTGAGCAAGGAGTACAGGGGTATGTTGAAAGGAGGAATGAGGGGGCCTCAAAGTTTGTTAGGAGCTCTTGAGTGACCTGGTGACAGCCTGGGTAGGTTACTCTTCCCATAGAATTTAAAGTCTCAGGTGGGTGAGAAGACACTAGTTGCTCTGGAAAGTGTCAGAGGAGATGTGGCCTCGAGTGCAAAGACACCGAAGAGAGGCTTAGTCAGGGCTCCAGGCTGAGGCAATAGGAATGGGGTTTCAAAGAGGGATGGAGCCCCAGGCTTGGGGTGGGAAAGTTCTTGCGCTCTGCTCAGAGGGCTCCATGGGCCCATCTGGCACAGAGCAGGTGTGTCAGCTGACTTGAATTCCAATCTGATCATTTGAGTTGTTGTTGATTTTTTTTAAGTAATCTCTGCACTCAACACGTGGCTTGAACTCGACCTGGAAATCAAGAATCGCATGCTCTTCCAACTGAGCCAGCCAGGCATCTGACAATATCTGATCATTTGAAAGAAACAGAAAGTCATTGAGCAATTGCTCTCTGTTAATTGTTTCAGGGGTGGAAGGGTTCTGAGAATGGAATTAAAATAATCCCTCTGCATGCTCACATCATAAAAGCATAGTAGCGAGCATATCACACTGGCTTGCTATGATGCACGAGGAGATGGTTCAGTATGAGAAAAAACATCTTGTTGGTTTTGGAGCCAAAAAATCAAAGCTGTAAAGACCATATGATCTGTGGCAGCAGTTTCTCTTCAAAGATAGGTTTATAAGTAATCAGAGTAGGAGGCCTTGCTGGGTGAGGCATGAATCTTTCCAAATGTTGTTCACTGGCACAGAAGGATGCCAACTGTATTCTACTTCAACCCTTTTCTGTTACCCTAATACGAATGAAAGAATTATAATAACAGTTATGATTAGTGGAGTACTTCAAGGTACCTACATCTCAATGAAGTATTTCCTAGTCCTGAATTTCATGGAGTTGTTTTCTGATCTACTCCGGATATTCAGTGGAATGCATGTGAGCCAGAAACTGCAATAGTAAGAAGAGAGTTCAAGATGCAAGAAGAAAAAAGAGACAATAATATGAATGTCACCTTTTCTCTTTTGTTCACAGTAGGAAGTACTATAGTATTAGAGTGTGCTGAGGTGAACAGAGTGTAAGAGATACTAGTATGTTAAGTGAGATGTAACTCATGCTTCTGTTGCAGTAGTGCTAGTATCTCTGATAGAGTTTGATCTGAAAGCAGTTTTATTATTTTGCATTTATAAATAAGCCTCAAGAGTGACAGATTTCAGGGGTCTCTGGATGGCTCAGTCAATAGAGCACATGGCTCTTGGTCTCAGGGTTGTCAGTTTGAGCCCCACATTGTGTCTAGAGATGACTTAAAAATAAAATTAAAAAAGAAAGATGGACAGATTTCACATGCGACTTTGTCATTATAAATAAAGGGTGGAGGGAGGGAAGGAGATATGGCATACCTCACTACTTCTGAGCTACTCTATATAAATAACTCTGCACTTAATCATGAAAGTGGATTTGACCTTTAGGGAAAGACCTTTTTCACAAGGCAATCGATTTTTGCCATTCTTTGGAGCGTTTACTTAAGAAAGATTTTCCTGTGATCAACCTTCCCTGCAAAAGACATTATGTCTAACAAACACCATTTCCTATATCAAAATTGGATGGTCTAAAATCCATGCTTAGAGTGTGCTGTGATATTCTCTAGGTAGGCATCATGACTTGAATGGATAATTTCAGATTAGGCTGCAGAAATACTGTATGGAGACATCGTGCTCTAAAAAGGAGTTTTTTTCTACCATAAATTGTTTTGACAGTTTTACCATCCATCACCGATCTCTTGATATTGCAAAAGGGAATTTATGAGAAAGAACACGGCTGCTTCTTTCTGACTGGGTGCTAGACTGGAGATGTTCTGGGGAAGAAAGACCTTAACAAGGCTTGGAGGAAAGGCATCCATAGAGTATTTATTATTCTCTCCACTTCCTTTCTTTAAAGTATTGTCATTGAGGTCATTATAAATCTTTGAAAGCAGCACTTCTGTCCTGTATCCTATACCCACTACCAGCAGATATTTATAGAAATAAAATAGTATCTTGCATCCCTTCAGTGAAGTTCCACAAAGCTGGTTCCAAATAAAAATGAATAAATAATGTTGACCTAAGCCTTGTAGATAATGTTAAAAAGCAAAAAATTGATTAGTCCATCAGTTCTGTTATGTGCTGACACTAACACCCTCGGATTTGGGAAGTTGGCTTATTTTAAGAGAAAATGGTTTAGAAGATGCAAGGAAAAACAAACCAGAAAACCCATTAATAGATATTGATTTTGTTACAACATCAATTTGATAACTTTCTGATTGCCTTTTAACAATGATGAACTAATTGAGTTAGTACAAGTTGGTGAAAAAGTGATTTATATGTATATAAATATATATTATAACCTATATTACACACACACATATATAGATACATATACATATAGACACATATATATGTATGTGTGTATGTTAACTTTGTCCTTTCTATTTCAGGGTCAAAGAAAAGATTTGAGATTTGAAAATTAACTGCAATGATGCTGACGTGCATTAGAAATAATAAAATTTTCATTGTAGTACTTTCTTTAAGTACCTGCATTAACACATTACATTTAAGCTTAGATTATTCCTAAGATTTCTTTAACATGTATACATATCAAAGGGCCAGAAAGCTGTCAACTTACATTTCTTTAATTCCTGAGTTATGAGGCAGCAGTCTGACTGTGTTCATCTCTACATCCGTGGTTCCATGCACAATGTCATACACACATTGGGTCTTCTATAAATGCCTATTGGATGAAAGAGTAGATGAATGCTTGAAGCCTTAGGGTAAGGAGAAACTCTAAAAAGTCACTTCTCTTCCGTTATGATTCAACTTGAAGCATCTGTTTCAACTGATTTTCACATTCATATTCTGGTATGGATGCAGCCCTGCGGTCTTATATTTTCTCTACAGGAGGGATATTAGCCCACATCACATCATATTATGGTTTGCTGAATGTGTTCATCTCTCTTAGAAGATTCTGAAGTCTATACCTTTTCCAGTTTTCTATTTCTGGTGCCTAGCATGGTATGTGATACATGATAGATTTTCAGCAAATACTCCATAAATGAACTGGAAGACTTCTCGAATAGCATGCTAGTCTTTGGTGGCTTGACCTTGGTCAAGTCACTGTACTCTGGGGATCAAAGTTTCCTCAGCCATAAAACAGATACTTTTTATCCTTCTGTGACTCTTACTACAGATGAGAAATACTTGGCTGTAGGGAAGTACCAAAGGTTGGGTAACTTGCAAAAAATTTTCTCCCACACAGAATTTCTTAGAAAGGAGAAGGGAAAAGGAACCAGCATTTATTATATGACTTAAATAATCAACTTTGTAGCCATATATGAGATAGGATGTTATTATTCTAATTTTATAGATAAGAAAAATTGGCTTCAGAGAGGTATGTAATTTGCCCAAGATCACACAGTCAGTCAATGGCTGGGTCAGGATTCAAATGTAGTTCTACTGACTTTAGAAGCCCATTTAATTTCCTTTATGCACATGATCCCACCTGTTCACATCCTGATAAGATAGAAAATCCAGGGGTGCCTGGGTGGCTTAGTCGGTTAAGCGTCCGATTTTCGCTTAGGTCATGATCTCGCGGTTCGTGGGTTCGGGCCCTGCATCGGGCTCTGTGCTGACAGCCAGCTCAGAGCCTGGAGCCTGTTTCAGTCTGTGACTCCCTCTCTCTCTAACCCTCCCCTGCTCATGCTCTCTCGCTCTCTCTCTCCTAGAAATAAATAAAACATTAAAAAAAAATAGAAAACCCATTTTCATTGAGGATAGGATATACTATTTTCATTTTGTGCTTCTTTCCTTTATAACTTGAATCAAAGAAAAATATGAGAGATTCTTGCTGGGAATATATTCCCTAATTGTATTCCATCTGCTTAAGCTCCATGAAGGAAGTTGAAATTGAGGGCATGTCAAAATAAGGAAAAGAGACCGTGTGTCAAATCATAAGCAAGATGACTCTACCACCTGGACAATAAACAAGAGGGTGACAGGACAGGCCTGATCAGCTGGAAAGAGAGCCAAGGCTGTTTGCCTGATAGGAGCAAGAGGAAGAGATCAGGTCATGGTGACTGACACAAGAAATGACAGGTCTATGGTGGTTTCGCAGGAAAAGTCCCATAAGGTTCTCTGCATCCTATGGTGTGTTAGATGGTGAGGCCCCAAGGCATATGCGATGATGGGCACAGGCCACTGCGTTAGAACTTCTTTTTATTGACTATAAAAACTGTTTAATGTTTATTTATTTTTGAGAGACAGGGAGACACAGTGTGAGTCAGGGATGGGGAGAGACATTGGGAGACACAGAATCCAAAACAGGCTCCAGGCTCTGAGCTGTCAGCACAGAGCCCAATGTGGGGCTCAAACTGGGGAATGGTGAGATCATGACCTAAGCCAAAGATGGGTGCTTACCCAACTGAGCCGCCCAGTTACCCCTCTTTTCTTTTAATTAATTAATTTATTTATTTTCAGAGACAGAGACAGCTTGAGTGGGAGAGGGGCTGACGGAGAGGGAGAGAAAGGATTCCAAGAAGGCTCCATGTGTCAGTGCCGAGCTTTATGCAGGTCATGAACTCATGAACCGTGAGCTCATGAGCTGGGCAGAAACCAAGGATTGGAGGCTTAATTGACTTGAGCCACCCAGGTGCTCCTAGAACTTCTATTTCTAATCTAATGTTAGATCCCTCATGGTTTTAAGAACTATTCTTTAGACTTTTTCCTGCTTGATTTTGTTTTATTAGGTTAACTTTCAATGTAACATTTTTAAGTGTTATTAACAGATTAATTCTAGGGATCTGTATGTTAATGTAAAGGTCAAACTGCCTCACGCAATCATAGGAGCCGTGTAGGACGGATTTGTATCTGCTCTCTCTCTAGGAAACCTGAAGCAGGTGATGATGTATTTGACAGAAAGTGTAAATGGTTTCTGTAATCCCAATTTCCTTCCTGCTATCTTACTTAGGTCTCCTCAAAAGTTACATATTAATTCACTATACTCAGGTAACCTCCTAAACTTTTAAAATAACATTTCTTCAAATAGAAGTTTTAAAAATATACATTGGATGGGAAGAAAGGGTGAGGAGAAGCTCCTATAAATTTTATATGTGCGAGAAGCCAGGCAGCCAAGGGTCAGCTAACCAACATTGGCAAGTGGCACTGGCTCAGCCTGGGATGAACCAGATTAGGTTGGGGAACTTCTCTTTGCACTTTAGAAAATATTCATCATCAGAATCTTTGTTTCTGACACCATTCTTTAATAAAAGGGATCATGGCTTCTCAGAAAAATAGGTAATTCTAAGACTGGGATAGGAAATACACAAGAAGAGCCTGGAGCTTCCTGAAGTACCAGAAAGTAAGGAAGCGCTCAAAGAAACAAAATACAACCATTGGTGGGGGTATGTTACAGAAACACAGGAGCCATCAGGCTCTCTTGCTGTCAGAGTGGAGCCTGCTTCAGATCCTCTGTTCCCCTCTCTCTCTGCCCCTCCCCTACTTGCCTGTGCATGCTCGCTTTCTTTCTCTCTCTCTCAAAAATAAATAAACATTAAAAAAATCTAAAGAAAAAAAAATAAAATACAGACTTTAATAATCACACTACTATTGTTTCATTAATTATAACAAATGTACCATACTAATATAAGAGGTTAACAATAGGGGAATCTGGGGGCGCCTGGGTGGCTCAGTCGGTTAAGCATTCGACTTCGGCTCAGGTCATGATCTCACGGTTCATGGGTTCGAGGCCCAGCTCAGAGCCTGGAGCCTGTTTCAGATTCTGTGTCTCCACTCTCTCTGACCCTCCCCTGCTCATGCTCTCTCTCTCTCAGAAATAAATAAAACATTACAAAAATTTTTTAAAATAGGGGAATCTGGGTATAATGTAAATGGGAAAAAAACAGTATTTGTGAAGCTTTTTCTAAAAGGTAGTGGGCAGATTGTGGGATAAATAATGGGATAAGGAGAAAATGGATGCTAAAAGGATCTCTCACTTTTATCCATTCTATTAAAAAACTCTTATACTGCAAATGTTTATAATTTGTATAGTCAAGAAAATAAATCAAAATTAATTTTTCTAGATTTGTTCAGAGGTATTTGCTAGCTGGTAATCTGAAGGTGTGGGATGTTTTCTAGGACATAAGGAGGCAAGACACTCTTATCATGAATTGAAACCAAAACTGTGACATCACCGATGTAGAGTATTTATAGACTGTCTACAGAGTCTCACTATGTTGTACGGGCATGGGTCTGTGGAATATTCTACACATTTTCTACCCTTCATGGACAGGCTGATTGATCCCAGAATGGACATGTGATCTAAGCCAAGACAATGACATTATTTATGTGCCATGGATATCAGGGAGTCTGGGAGTTAGCAGCTGGGCCACTTCAATGGTAGAAGAGATCTATCTGTATACCGAGGAGAAGATGCAGCCCTTGTTCATTTCTTTCTCATTCCTGAATCTTATTTTTTTTAATGTTTTACTTATTTCTGAGAGAGAGAGAGAGTGAGCAGGGAAGGATCAGAGAGAGAGGGAGACACAGAATCTGAAACAGGCTCCAGGCTCTGAGCTGTCTGTCAGCACAGAGCCCAATGTGGGGCTCGAACCCACGAACTGTGAGATCATGACCTGAGCCGAAGTCGGATGCTTAACCGACTGAGCCACCCAGGCGACCCTCTCATTCCTGAATCTAAATGGTCCAACATTAGCCACCAATTTATTAACTATGTCAGTACTTATCGAAGACACAATTTTATCTTTTGCTCAATCTAAACAAAACAAGCTTTTGTTACCTGAAATAAAAAAAATCTTAGTGTATCTATATACATAGAGAGTATTTCTAAAATGGGATCATAGAATTCATTACATTCTAAAGCTTCTGTTTCTCCCTTTGTACTATGCATCATGAACATCATTTTACATACTCCCTTTAGAGACAGCATTTTATGTATGGAGGTATTATAGTCTATTTAGTCATTTTCCTTTTGGTCGGTTATTTCAAGTATTTTTGCCATGAACAACGTGGCAAAGATGAGCGCTAACGGGATTACGAGAAGCTGAAGGAAGAGGGTGTGGCTCCTTTCTTCTCTACTCTTAACTGCAATCTGTCTGCCTCTCCTGAGACAAACAGGTTTAGGAGACTCTAGGTTCTGTAAAAATTCCAGCAAAGATAATTTTGTATATTGTGGACAGGGGAAGCCAGCTGGAGAATCCTTTCTCCTCACAATCTCCATCCCTGGGAGCTTTGTGCAAAGCAAGGAATCCTGAAAAGTCTTTGGCTTCAGAGGTCTGTGGCCAATGGGGTCAGTGACTTTGGTCATATATAAGTGTGTCACATTTCTTTGGTTCCCGAAACCCAAAGGAAACTGACCCAGTAGGCAAAGTCCTCTTTCCTCTGGAGGCTAGGAGAGTGTAGGACTCTGGGGAGCAAACAAAGTTCCTCCGGTGGTCCATGAGGGGCCTTCTATACTGTAGCCTCACAAGAGAAAAGTCTGCTCCATTTCCCACTACTTGCAGAGGCGCTGCCCTGAAGACCCCTCCAGCAACCAGACAGGACCTTCAGAGAGTGAACAAGAGCAATGGACACAACTCCAAGGTGGTCTAGCGGTCAGAGAGAAGAAAGTTGCTCAGGCCAACCAGAACACATCTACTAAAGTCAAGCTTCTGGAAGAGACAGCTGGAAATTTGACCAAAGAAAGAACACTTAAGGAGATGCAAGTAAATTGTGTGTGCGTGTGCTCACATACACAGACTTTCTGGGGCTAAAAACATGATTTCCCATCCACACACTCTGCTAGACAAGCTGGAGGAGAGTTACTGATGGTCTGGCAAATCAAACTGTAGAGTCATTTCGAAACACAGAGCAAGAATTATAGAGAGGAAAACCGTTAGGAAAGAGTAAGAGACTTGGAGGGTGTATCAAGGGCACCTAACTAGCAAATAATAATAATAGGTGCTCCAGAGGAGCTAAAGGAACAGATGGAGGAGAGGCAATAATTAAACAAATTAGAAGAACATTTCCCTCCAATGAATGAAAATCTGAGTCTGCAAATTGAAAGGGCTCACCAAGTTCCAGCAATGATTAATGAGAAAACATACACATTTAGGCATATCCTGCTAAAATTCCTGAATTCTAAGGATTAAAACAAATTTTATATGCTTCTAGAACAGAAAAAAAAAAAGATATCTACAAAAGAAAAAGAATAAGCTCCCATAGTACCCCTCATTGGCTGCATAGACAATTAGGATGCAAAACAGCAGTTCAAGAATCCTCTCGTCAAGTTCTCATTCGCTTAACTAGGTGGGTGACGGTGTTTATGGACATGCCAGAATTCAGAGCATATAGATCCCATGTAATTCACTGACCCCCACTATGGCAGAGAACAGCATTTCTTAACTTTAATGTAAATCACCTGAGGATCATGTTAAAATGCAGATTCCAGTTCAGCAGGTCTGCGGGGAGATTGGAGATTCTGCATTTCTAACAAATTCCCAGGTGATGCTTTTGCTGCTGGTGCGTGGACCACAGGCATAAACTCTCAGGATGACCCTTTGGGTTTGAATCTTTGGCTCTACCCCTTTCCGGCTTTGTGAAATTATTCTTTATTTTTTTCTATGCCTCAGTTTCTTCATCTGTAAAGCAGGGATAATGATAGTACCTGCCTTATAAAGGTGTAAAAGTTAAGTGATCTAGTATAAGTCAACTTCTTAAACTGTGCCTGACATATAGTAAGTATTCAATAAATACTGGCGATTAACATAATGAAACATTCTCTGGGAATATGTGATTTGAGTGTTAAACAGGAGGTTTTAGAACAGAAGCAGCATGATGCAAAAAGGCCATTTTCTTATTGTAACGGAAAATGCTGAATGAGCTCAGCAAGTCCTGGACACTGGAGTGGGGGAGGGCAAGTACTAGCACTCCAAGGTCTCATCTGGGGAAGACAGAGGGGAGAGGAGGTCACATGTGCATTCAGAACTATTTTGGAGTTTATCCTGTGGGGATAATTGGTAGCTTGTTTTCAGAGATCAGAGAAGATGTCTTATCCTGAGCACCGGAGTAGAGAAGGTGCCTGTTAACAGGATATAAATGAATATTAGAATTCCCATATTAACACAGGAAAATAAAAGGGACTGAGCAGGAAATTTATCCAACCAGCAAGAAAAAGAGAATAGGGGCGCCTGGGTGGCTCAGTTGGTTAAGTGTTCGACTTTCGCTTAGGTCATGATCTCGCGGTTTGTGGGTTCGAGCCCCGCGTCGGGCTCTGTGCTGACTGCCAGCTCAGAGCCTGGAGCCTGTTTCAGTCTGTGACTCCCTCTCTCTCTGACCCTCCCCTGCTCACGCTGTCTCTCTCTCTCCTAGAAATAAATAAAACATTAAAAAAAGAAAAAGAAAAAGAGAATAAAATTGAGTATTTATCTTAAGAATCTTGCAATAGGAGCACCTGGGTGGCTCAGTAGGTTAAGGGTCCGACTTTGGCTCAGGTCACGATCTCACGGTTTGTGAGTTCGAGCCCCGCCGCAGGCTCTGCGTGGACAGCTCAGAGCCTTGAGCCTACTTTGGATTCTGTGTTTCCCTTCTTCTCTGCCTGTCCCCTGCTTGGGTTCTGTCCCTCTCCCTGGGTCTCTCTCTCAAAAATAAATAGCCATTAAAAAAAGAACCTTGGGGGCGCCTGGGTGGCTTAGTCGGTTGAGCCTCCGACTTTCGCTTAGGTCATGATCTCGCGGTTCATGGGTTCGAGCCCCGAGTCGAGCTCTGTGCTGACTGCCAGCTCAGAGCCTGGAGCCTGTTTCGGAGTCTGTATCTCCCTCTCTCTGACCCTCCCCTGCTCATGCTGTCTCTCTCTCTCTCTCCTAGAAATAAATAAAAAAAATAAATAAAAATAAATAAAAAATAAAAAATAAAAAAAAGAATCTTGTAAGACAATCTAAAAAATTGGAAGTATAATCTAAGGGCAAGGGAGACCTTCTTGACCAAGCTATCTTCTTGACACTTCTTGACACTTGTCAAGACCTTCTTGATACTTCCCCCACCCCAAAAGATCTGTTTGAGTAAAAATTGGAAATTTAGAAAATATTCATAAGTACATGTAACTATAAGAGAGACTGGCTGGCTGTTCACAAAACTGATTCCCTTTCTTCAAGGGACATACTTTTATCCTCTATTATATTCTTACAGCTTTATTTATTGAGGTACAATGGAGGCTTAATCAGCCGCACTTGTTTAAAATGCACAGTTTGATGCATCTTGCCCGGTGTATAATACCTGTGAGATCATCGCCACAATCAAGGTAAAGAAATATTCGTCATCCCTAAAGATTTCTTGGTGCCCCTTTGGAACCCACTCCCCACTCCGCCCCCACGGGCTTCCATGTACACTACATTTCTCAGCCTTCCTGTAGGGTATGGCCAGGCGCCTAGGTACCAGCCAAAGAGACACGAGCAGAAGTGAGAGCACTCCTCCACGCCGAGCCTCCCGTGTGTGAGCCGTTCTCTCCTCCTCTATGTCCTTGCAGGATAGGCAAGGTGACTTAGGAAACCACCGCTGGAGACGGCAGGGCCCTCATCAGCCTGCATCTCTGAATGGCTGTGGATCAGAGCACCCCATCCCATTGCCAATAAACCTCTCTTGTGTTAAATCACAATTTGAGTGTTGCAACAACTGGCATTACCTTAGCTAATAAAATGATATTCACAGAGCTCTTACAAACAGACAAGAAATAATCAAACAGCTAGGTGGGAAAATGTTAAGAAGAAGCAACTCACAGAAGAGCAGATCCAAATTATGAACACACAACACAAATGGAAAGCCGTTTATACACTAGTTAAGTAGGAAATCTGAAGTAACGCATCAGACTAGCAACTGTTAAAGAGACTAATCATACATGCTGTCAGGGTTGAAGTGGACAGGATACTCAAACACTGGTGGTAAAAATGTGAGTGGTTACAGGCTTTCAGAAAATCAATCTGGCAGCATGTACTAAAATAATAAATACAAATAGTCTTTATTTAGTAGTTCCACTCCTGGGCGCCTATCTGAGGCAATAACGGAACGAGGATGTGAAAATATCTATGTACAAGGATGTTTACTGAAGATTGTGTATATGACAAAATAAAAAACAATTAAAATACAACTGGAAACAGAAGGAGCAACTATCATTAAAAGAATGGTTGAATCATGGATAGAATAACCGTTGTGTGGGAAGTTATACTGCAAATTGAAAAAAAATAAATTACAGCTAAATCAGATAACATGTAGGGATTTTCATGAGGTTTTGAAGGGAAAAGAAAAATTAAGAAAATATAACACAAATGATTTCCATTAAACGACCACCCAAACCTTCTAGTACATGAAGGTGTATATGAAAATAAACGCGCACGCGTGCATGTGTGTACGTAAAATAAGCATGGAAAACTAAAGATAACATAAGGCATTAAAACATGGACTTATAAGTATGGTTGGAAGGGGAGGTATGGTAGGCTAATGGCCCCCCAGCATTACCATGCCTAAGAACCTGTGAATATTACCTTACAAGGCAAACTGAACTTCATAGGAGTGATTAAGTTATGGACTTCATGGTGGGAAAATTATCCTAGATTATCACCAGAATGTCATCCAGTATCACCACAGGGGTCATTATAAGAGGGAGGCAGGAGATCAGAAGAATAGAAGAGGAAAAGGCATTAATATTGACAATGACATTGCCATGATAGAGCCACAAGCAACAAGCCACAAGCCAAGGAATGCTGGTGTCTACCTGAAGCTGGACAATGCAAGAAATAGATTCTCCTCTGGAGCCTCCAAAGGGAATAAGCCCTGCTCACATCTTGATTTCAGCCACGTAAGACTCATTTCAGCTTCTGGCCTGTAGAACTGTAAGCAAACAAATTTCTGTTTTAAACCACTGCATTGTGGCAATGTGTGACAGCAGCAATAGGAAATGATGGTGGTGAAGGGTGTGTTACGCAACAATGACTTCCACGCAAAGAATCTTCTCCCCCTGAGTGTAAGTAGAACCTGCGGAGCTGGCAGAATAGCAGTCCTGTGATTATGTTACGTGGCAAAAGCGAAGGGATCTTTGAAGGTGTAATTATATTTGACTTTGAGTTCATCAAAAAGGCTATTATCCTGGATGAGCCTGATTTGATCAAGTCAATTCTTTAAAAAGAGGGCTTAGGGCTTCCCTGAGATCAGAGATGGGGGAAGCAGCAGAGACTATTTCTCCTGCCACCCTTGCAGAAGCTGGTCACCATGAGTTCTACAGCCACAGGAAAAGGGCTTTGCCAACAATCACAGGAGCTTAGGGGGGGAACCTGAATCTGGAATGAGACCGTGACCCCCCAAAGACACCATGACTGCAGCCCTGTGAGACCCAAAGTAGAAGATCCCACTGAGTCACGCCCAGACTCCTGGGCCAAGGAAGCTCGGAGATAGTAGCTAAGTGTTACTTTAAGCCCCTGAGTTTGTGATAATTTCTTACACAATAGACAACCACTACAGAAGGTGAAAATAGACAACAAAGGAAAGACCAAGGGGGAGAAAGAAATCACTGCACTAAAAAATACCATTGATTATATTTATAATCATGATAAACCGAATGGATACGTGTAAAGTACAAAGGATTATTTTATTTTATTTTATTTATTTATTTTTTAATGTTTTATTTATTTCTGAGAGAGAGATAGAGACAGCATGAGCAGGGGAGGGTCAGAGACAGAGGGAGACACAGAATCTGAAGCAGGCTCCAGGCTCCGAGCTAGGTGTCAGCAAGCAGAGAGCCCGACGCGGGGCTCGAACCCACAAACCGTGAGATCATGACCTGAGCCGAAGTCGGACGCCCAACCGACTGAGCCACCCAGGCGCCCCCAAAGGATTATTTTAAAAGTAAAAAAAAAACCTTATACACATTTGGAATTTTTAGTTGTAGAATGAATTTAGAAGAATATGGGACAGTTGTGTGAGAATGAGAGGAAAAGTGTGGAGGCATTGGTGTTGCTATAAGTTGAGATATGAGAAAGCTATAGAGGGAAAAGAATTTATTTTTTAAATTTTTTATGTTTTATTTATTTCTGAGAGAGAGAGCGAGACTGCATGAACAGGGGAGGGTCAGAGAGAGGGAGATACAGAATCTGAAGCAGGATCCAGGCTCTGAGCTGTCGTCAGCACAGAGCCCGATGCGGGGCTCGAACCCACGAACCGTGAGATCATGACCTGAGCCGAAGTCGGATGCTTACTGACTGAGCCACCCAGGTGCCCCTAGAGGGAAAGAATTTAAAGATGCTTAGCTGTGTATGACAAGTGGAATTCACTTGGATACCTATTTGGGAAGTTTCAATTGAGATTTTCAATGCAGTCAATAATTTGGCGATGTCAATGATATTTCTTTTGGATGTAAGATAGTTCTAAAGCTGTCCAGAAGGTTGTTCCTCTTTCTACAGATTATGCTCCCTAAAACTCCTGTGGCTCCCCATAGCCCTCAGGCAAAAGCGTGCACTTCTTAGTAGGACTTCTAAGCCTCTTATCTTTGGCCAAACCTGTATGTACAGAGCTCTTTATATATATTTTATTTATTTTTAAAGTTTTATTTCTTTTTTAAATTTATTATTATTTTTAACTTTATTTGCGAAAGAGAGAGAATCTCAAGCAGGCTCCACATGGAGCCTGTTGGTGGGCTCAATTCCGCAACTCTGGGATCATGATGTGAGCTGCAATCAAGAGTCAGAGGCACTCAACCTGCTGAGTCACTCAGGTGTCCGAGAGCTCTTTACATCACAAAGTCACAGGACTTCCCTTAAAAAATGTTGCAACACTATTGTTATACTTATATGAAGCCATCTTATAGGGGTACATCGGTAGGATGGATTCTTATAGTGGAATTGCTGGATGAAAGAAGATACACATTACATTTTAATAAAATCTTTATATTTTCAAGCTTGGTCTGCAAACAAACAAACAAACAAACAAACCTCCACTCCCAAAAAAGCCTGACCATTGTATAGTCTGCCCAACATAGGGTATGAGAGAGCCCCTTTACCCATATCTTGTTGTAACATTATGAATATTTATAACACCACTTATCAGAAATTCTTTTAATTTTTGCCTGATAGTCAAAAATTAGGTAGGAGCACACTTTTCTTATATGCATCACCCATTTGTATTATTTCTCTGAATTGTCTGTCCTTAACTTTACAATCTGAAATGGTTGCTCTCAAATGAAAGGCAAACCATCTTCTGTGGGACATAACGGTAAGAAAACCTTTCCCCTTCCAGCAATATCACCATGGCGCAGTGAACTACTGAATATCACACCATCGAAGCGGTTCTGTTACACTCAAAAAGCTGCTTTGGGAAAACACTCTGATGAGTAAAACAGTAAAAACATTCCTGCCTCCTAAGGTATGTGATGCAACACAAATGAATCATTAAAATCATTGTAAGAATAGCTTTCATTTAAGTATATAAAAGTCAGGAGGGAAAACTTTTTCAGGGTTTGCTACAATAATCTACACCACCTTAATGTCTTCTCTCTTACTTGGTTCTCAGGTATTGCCAAATTTATCTTACTCTCCTGCCTCGCTCTACTAACTTTCAAAGGAGCTGGATCTATATTATTGAAACTCTATTGCGTAAATTTTAGTTACCCTTCTCTTCAAGATCCCTAGCTAGGCCATCAAGGATAGGTCACTTCATTCATTCATTCCATCATTCATTCACTCATTCAAAAAACTAGTTAGCATGGATTTTGCTTTAGGCATCCTGTAAGCCTGATGATACAGTGGTAAATATACTGAAACATACCATCTTTTCATGGATTTGCAGGTTAGTGAGAGAAGTCAGTTCAGTAAAGACCGTTATTATATAGTACCGTATTCGAGGAAGTTCAGATATTTGGAAGTGGCTGGCTTGGGGTGGGCATAAGAGAGCTGTTCCAAACAGAGGAAAACAGTATCTATTGGCAAAGAACTATCATCATCATCACATGACATTACCTATGCATGCACATCCAGGCATGGAATCAGCCACAGATTCTTGTGGAAATTTTAAGAACCTTGACACAAAATTTTGGGAATGTATTTAAAGTTTCTATTTCACTAGACTCTCTTCCCCTGCCAGTAAGGGAAGAGTTGTACCAGGATTGCTGGAAGTCATGCCTGTGCTACAATCATTGATTTGACATTTGGAGAGCATCTTCGCCATTCCTAGTATGTGCTGGGCATTGGGAATATCTAGCTGAATAAGACACCATTGCAAGCCTGAAGGACCAACAGTCTCATGGGGGCGGGAGAGAAGACAGACAAATAACTATAATTGTAATTCATCATAAGTACTGTGGAAAAGGAAATATGTGCATTATAAGGTGAGCATAAAAGGAGGGAACGAATTTACTTCACCAGGGAGCTGGGGAAGAATTCATAGATCTTGATGAGTAGATGTCTACCAGGAAGTCAAATTGGGGAAGCTTTGAGGTTCTTTTCATTTTTCACAGAAAGAACACAAAGGTCGAAAAGGAATAATATCTGCAGAAAGAATTAAGAATGTGGTTGTGGCCAGAGAACAGGATACATGGTAAGCAGTAAAGAGAAAGGGAGAGATGAACAATATCCAGTTGGTGAGGGCCTGGCCTAGGTGATTAAGTCTAGTAATAACATCTGGACTATTATCACTAAGAGGGGTAATGGTGTTACACAGGAAATGTCATGGTAGCCTAGCATTAATGCAACAGGGGACTTAATTTTCAGAGCCTACTCCAAAGAGGAGGCAATCCTTCAAGCCAAAAGAAGTTTAAAACTTTTTTTTTTAATGTTTTTTATTTATTTCTGAGAGAGAGAGACAGTGTGAACAGGGGAGGGTCAGAGAGAGAGGGAGACACAGAATATGAAACAGGCTCCAGGCTCTGAGCTGGCTGTCAGCACAGAGCCCGACGTGGGGCTCGAACCCATGAGCAGTGAGATCATGACCTGAGTCAAAGTTGGACGCTCAACCAACTGAGCCACCCAGGCACCCCCAAGCCAAAAGAAGTTTAATCCACTCTTTCCTACCCCCTTCCCCATTACAGCTCCAAAAAATGCAATCTTCCAGGGGTACTTCATACCCCAGAAAGTCCAGAGACAGATTTACCTGAGATCAACTATTCCTAATGCTACTGTTCAGAAGCTAGGGATGATCTGTCAAAGCTATAACAACCTGAGGTAAAAAGTGAGCATCTCAGCATGGACACTCGAGGAACCAAACAGTGAGAAGCACACAGAGGAATACTGTTAAAGGTTATTACCAGTGTCTTGGTGAGGATCAACTAGAGATAAATAGAACAACCCATTATAGATTGCCTTTGCAGTTAGCTGAATGTGATAGAGTTCTCACTTCAAAGTATGGCTTTGGTCAACATCTTTTGCCACCTTCATACATTCCCAAGTTAGAGAACCCCTCTGGATATGGTTTTGTACATAGATATCTTTACTGGGCAGACAGTGAAGAGTTCAGTGTGCAGAGTGAACAAAGCCAGACAACAAGGCCCCCATCCAGACTGCTGTCTGGATGTGTTACCTGCCACACCAGCCTTAGCAGTTTGGACTTCATGCTTCAGACCAGAGAAGCAGTGAATCGTAGTGAATGGGCTACTCCGAACCCCTTGGACCCAAGGGTAACTAGGCAGGATGTCGAACAATTATAGTCTTGGGCTCTTTGCTTCAGACACAAGTAATCTGTTCCATTTAGTTTGATGTGAGCCTAAAAATATTACTATTTCCTGTGTCTTGATAGGTGAAAGAGCATTCCTGCAATGGGGAGCAATAATGCACTCTGGGCATTATTCCTCTTCACCCTGAAATGTGGTCACCTCCAACTCAAAGCTCTGGATGCTTCTCTGGCATCTTCTGGATGCAAACAAAATATGCTTGTAATATAGAAGACCTGGGACCTTCACACTGGGATAATGAAGACAGATTAGCAGGCAGGATTGAGAGCAAAGAGGTGAAGTCATCGTTAAATTACCCTTTAAGATGCAATTACATGACAGATAGTGAATAGCTGCTATCCATCTCTTCTTAGAAATGAAATGGACTTGGGCTTGAACTGCAGCCTCAGGAATTAATGTTAGATAAAAGGATGCACAAGACCACTTCATACTTCTTAGTCGCTCATATTTATGTGTTTGTGTAGTTATCATAGTCTGCTTTGATTTGGAGTCATCAGTGTATTCATCTGCCACGCTCATTCATTTGTGTATCCACAATACCTCGTACGGTGCCTCATACAGTGTGGGCTCTCAGTGAACATTGCATTGCATTAACTTGTTAAGTGATGGTGCTCAGGAGACACAGGCTGATGTTCTCAAAAGTTGCTTGATACAGAACAAGTGCTTTCACTTGGAGTATCTTAGGAATCATGGACCACGGCGTGATGATCTGTTACTTCTTCTTACTTCTCACATCCGTATCTTCCAAGCTCTAAACTGAGAAACTCATGCTCATCCATAGAGGTAGTTGACTTACTAAATTTTCAAGAGCGAAATGTTATTAAGTTCCTTTGGAGAGTAAATCTAGGAGATGTCGTTTAGTATAAATACTCTGTAGTTGAAGATTTACTGCTCTGTTTGCTCCATGTTACGAATTCTTCAGCTGCAAGTTTTTCACATCCCTGTACTGTCATCTTGCTTCTTTCCTGCCTGGGCTGGACAAAGAACCAATTAATAAATTGGTTTTTTCCTGCTCTGTGAACTTTACTATGTTGAGCGATAAAAGGGCAAAACAGGGAAAACACCATCTTTGCTCCTTGTCTGAATTTAAATAATCTCATAGCTTTACTAAGACTTCTTTAAAAATGAATCACTGGCAGCGAATAGAACCGTAATCTGCATATAATGCCACAAGTATTAAAATTCACTATCCAGTCAGTGGATTTTAAAATGCAGCCAGGGTCCTAGGAGGGAAGAGGTGACATACACTAAGTATAACTGAGGAGAGTTTAATGAAAGGATTATTTCACAAAAATAGGCTGGAGTTAAGGGAACCAGCAAGCAATGGCGAAGCATTCAGGGATGAGCCACCATGGGGAGCTGCTACCTTCCAGAGTTGGAAGGGCAAAGGGACAGGCCTGGTAAACTGTGAGCCCTGCAGAGAGGCTGGCTGGCAGCAGCTTTGGTCTTAAGCAGAACACAATTGCCAAACGAGAACCCAACAGGGGCTAAATCACCCACCCTCTTTCCTCTGGCCCTCCAGTCTTCTAATGGCGGCTTCCACTGGCCAAACCCAATTGGAGGTTTCCAGAGATCTGTTTCCAGGGATGTAGAACATGGCAAGGGGCTTGGTAGAGAAGGAAGAATACTTTTGGAGGGTCGGACAGAGAATACACAGCCACTCGCTCTATCAGCTGGGGTTCAACGCTTAGTTGAATAATTCATCAAGAGTTCATTTACAAGAGGTCTAGTTTCAGAAATGCGGGCCGGACAAGGGAACCAAAAAAGAGTATGTAGTAACCTGGAGTTACTAGCAGTGGAGCTGCTACCACCAGCAGGATTTTGGTACTGATTCCAATGTGTGAGTATTCTCCCCACTCCCCATGCAATTCTTCACCACCAGCAGGGTGCCCTACAATTCAGCTCAATTCTGACAGTTTGCACAAGTTAAGGCTCAGTCCCACAAAACCGTCCCACTTCAGACGCTAATCAGAAGTCTAGTTTGTTACCTGTGCTTCTACTATAAATCCGAGGTTCCCACAACCCCCTCCATGGGTTTGATTACTTTGCTAGAACAGCTCACAGAACTCAGGAAACCAGGTTACTCACTAGACAACTGGTTTATTACAAAGCATATTAAAGGATGCAAATGAATAGCCAGATAAGGAGATGCGTAAGAGGAGATATCAAACTAGGGAGCTTCTGTCCGCATGGAGTTTGGGGCCCAGCTCAGTGGCACATGGAAGTGGAGTGCTGGTTTACCAACCTGGAAATTCTCCAAACCTTTTTATTTTGGGTTTTTATTAAGGCTTTGTTACACAGGCAGGCTTGATTAAATCATTGGCTATTGGTGACTGAATTCGATCTCCAGCTCCTCTTCCCTCCCGAAGACCAAAAAAATATATACATATACATATGTATATACAAATACATATATATTATATATGTACATGTACATATATGTAATAAATCATAATATCACACCACGCAGCCCCAAAGAGACAAGGCGAGAGCACTGATATCAGAAACCAAAGGAGGCAAGGCGACCTTGCCTGACCTTCCCCTGACCTTCCCCCATCCCGATTCTGTCTCCTAGGCTTTCACTAGGGCTCTCTACCAGCCAAGGCAAGGGAGCTCTGGGAATATGTCCATATAGGTCAGCCTCTAGACAGAAAATAGGGTGGAGAAGGGTGAAAAGTGAATCTGGAGGGGTAAACCAAAGATATATTGCATACCTGTTTTTAACCAAGTCACTCATTAACGAACTTCCTTCTTTCCTCCCTCCCTCCCGCTATATTTTACTAATCTTTGTATCAAGTACTGTGCTAAATGCTCTTATGTAAATTTAGCCCTTAAAATTTCTCAGGCAGGGAATATTGCATTTCAATAGGCAAGCAGCCTCCATCACATTGACCTCTCAGCATTTTTCAACTTTTTAAATAGAAGGGTCTCCTTTTAAAAAATAAAACTTCACAGGAACTCTAATATATGAAACTAACAAAGCAGTATTTATTAATGGAAATTTAAAAATATAAATTTACATTTCCTTACTTTTAGTGTAATCAAAGGGAACAGTATCAAGATTTTTGATTAATGCAAACGTTTGAAATCCATTTCTCCGGCCTGCATTGGCATCAGCAACTGCCAATATTGATGGACTCACCTGAAACAAGTTTGACAACTGCTGCTATAAATGACTGGGAAAACAGGAAGCTTCCATTTTCCCATCCTATAACTCAGTGAGGCCTTCTTTTTGTAATCAAAATCTGACGACAAGAACACATGAGATAGGACTGACAGCTACACTTTTCCAGCCACCTGGTCAGGAAATATCTCATCTCTCTGAAAACTCATTCTTTACGCCTCAGTTATCAAACACTTTGGAGCAGCTTAGCCCAGGAAATGAAGGCTCTTGTTAAAAACATGGAGATTTAGGAAGCCAGGACCATGATTAACCATGTTGGCATATTGCCAAATGAGCAGTTAACCACCAGGGCTGGGAAAACAAGTGCCGATTAGTAATCCCTGGGTTTACAAAAGGGGTTTAGCCTCAATCCTAACAAACCACTGTGACAGACTAGAAAATCCCTAACCTATTGTAGCTGTGATTCTGCTGCCTTTAAAAAAAAAAGTATTAGTCTAATCAAAATTTATTCATTACTACCTCTACTTGTAAAGAAAAAAAATCCCATACAATTATTTATAGTTAAATTTAGCAGCCTGTAAATCTCCTAGATTCTCTCTATAAAACAAAATTGGACTTTGAACTTACTCATGAGGTTTCTAATGATCAATGTTTATTTTAATCATAGTGAGCTACCCCAGAAAGAATGCTGGTTCTGAAATTGATCAGAACTGGTGTACCAGTTTTGAATGCATTTGAGTTCAGGTAGCAGAGTACCAAACTTACACTGGCCCAAACTAGCCTTTTTCATTTTCATCCAATTACTAGAAGTCTGGGCGTCAGGGAAGCAGTTGCTGCCTGTGGTTGAGGGGCTTGACCATGAGGGGCCACATCTCTGCAGTGTTCCTGGCC
This sequence comes from Proteles cristata cristata, assembly GCA_017311185.1. Lineage (NCBI taxonomy): Eukaryota > Metazoa > Chordata > Mammalia > Carnivora > Hyaenidae > Proteles > Proteles cristata. The sequence goes on along the minus strand of JAESUZ010003856.1, from coordinate 40,978 downwards.
TCCTGTCTTACTCATTACTTTGCGGTGACCCAATGTCTGTGAAGGAAAAAAGGGACATGAGGAAATGGGTTGGTATGGGTGACACTGGAGGAGGGTTGAGGGAATGACATCTTCTATCTGGGGAATTGTTAAGTCTGGGGACTTAGTGATGTGATGACACTCAGCACATGTCTCTAGTAGGCAATTAGAGATACAGAACTGGATTTGAGGACAGAATTCAGAGTTGAGGAGGATGACTTAAGGGTGAGAAGGCAGGAGGACTCTAAACTGAGAACTTAGGGGAAGCCTTTCTTTTCAGAACTAAGAGAAATACTCTCTCTGTAAATAAGGATGGTCAAAAGGGAAGGTGGTGCAGATGTAACAATTTAAGTATACCAGCTTCATTAGAGGTGGAAGGGAGGTCTTCTTGAGGTGGGGGGGTTGGGGCCACCCTGAGTGACTGGATTGGAAACAACCGTGGGGATATACAAAGGCTTCAGAAAACTGGCTCGGCTGGTAGAATGATAAAACTTGTCATCATTCTGGTCTACAGATTTCCAAAGTTTCTATGGTAGCAATTCAGGGCCTAGGAGTGGAAACAGAGCTAGAGGACATGGATGACCCAAGGCTGGTAATGGCCATGGGTGAGAATGTCATGAGTGTTCATGATGACCAGGTAGAGGAGGCTGACTAGAATCCAGATCAGGAAGGGAAAACATTCAGGGAGTCAAGTCTCTATGATTAAGCCTTGGGCTCTTTTTCTCCTGTACTCATGATTCCTTGAGGTTTCTCTCCCTATAAAACCAACTGCATGGTTTTATACTGCATGGTATATACAAGAGGTAGATTAGTTTTCCAAGAGAAAACAATCAAGGGATAGTGGGAATCACGATTATAGAGAAGTTAGCCTGGCTCCAGATTCTAGCAAAAGGCTTGTGTAATAGAACTGTAGGTCCAGATCTCAGATCACTTTTGGGGGTTAAATTCTAAGTCTTGCCCAACTGAGATATTTCCTCTTATTTTGATACTCTGTCTCTTATTCTTGCATATTTAAGAGTGGAGCTCTTCAAATTTCTCCTCTCCTATGAGAGGGTTTTCACTTAGAAGGAGGACGTGCTGGTACCTCCTTTGAGAAGTCCCCTCCTACCTAATTTCAACCAATAGAGGCACTAATGTAGAATTAGCCACCCTCTTGTCATAGGATGGTCATCTACATTTCTCTGGCCTTCCGGAGCTATCCTTGGTTCTTGGGGAAGTTCCTTGTATTCCTGCAGCGCCATAGGAAGAAGTGGGGGACTAGTAAATTGAGAGTGATTGAAGGATCTATTGTGGGCAGACATTTAAGTCCAAGAAAAGTAGCGAGGCATGGTAGGAGAACACGAAGAAGGCCAAGTGTGATTTCTAAGCTGGTGAAATCAAATGATAGATCTTTTGTTTCTCCACATCTTCTTCACTTGAAGAAAGAGCTTCTCCTTTATCCTTCTCTGTAGGAAAGAAAGATGGTTTCTCTAGTCTCACAGAATTTTAGGCTCTTAGTATTGGAAGGTTATCTACTACTCTGATCCAGGGTGTCACCCAGAGCAACAGAGACTTCTGTTGACTTCTGAGACTGCCTTGGCAGCTGGCTATTGAATGTTTCCTCCCAGGGATACACTCCCAGGAATAGGAGCTGATTACCTGGTGAAATAGTTTGTTACTTTCTGGACAGCCCTGATTCTTAGACAACTGTTTCTGACATGGGATTGTCATTTGCTTCCCTATAGGTTTCATTTATTTGTCCCAATTTTATTCTCTGGCACCTCATGACGTAGATATTTTCCCTCTTTCAGATAAGGGTCTTTTCAATGTTTCAATGTTCCTCATGTTCCCACTAACACTTTTTTTCTTGAAACAAAACATCTCACACCATCAGTTTCTTAACTTTCCCTTTAGTGGCATGGCTTTGGGACTCCTCACTATGCTGGTCCTCATCTCTTACTTGGTCATGTAAGCAGAAGGCCCCAGACTTGGACACAGTGGTAGGATGTAGGCTGACCAGGATGGAGAACAGTGAGAAACTCCTTCCTCCAAACTGGACACCAGTGATACAACTACTATAGTCCAAGATTGTATTCTCTTTGGTCCAATGAGGTTATAACCCCATCTTCTGGGATTTCAGTGTACTACCACTTAGCTCTTGTTATTCTTGTGGTTTTGTAACTATAGACATGCATAAAACTTGTCATACATTCTTTGCCTCGTCTCTGTAGTCTTGGGCTAAATTCTATATCTCTTTCTGATTCCTGGGAAATTTCTCACTACCAAGTGCCATGAGGTATCATCTCAGTTTAGTTTAGCAATATTTATTGAGTTATTATGAAGTACCAGAAATTATATTAGATTTCAAGTTTAGGGGAGAGGGTAAAAATGATTTAGATTATGATTTCTACCTTAGGGCAGCTTGCTGGCTAGAAGACATCCACATAAACACACCATTACAATGTGATATAAAAAGAAAACAAACAAAACATAAACAGTGGTTGTGAGGAACCAGATGGGAAACTCTTGGCCCAATTTGGAAATTCAGGGAAGGGTTCCCAGAAAGAGAAACAACTTTAACATTAAGAATTAGAAGATGCTGGGAAGAATGTGGGAAGAGAGAAAGGACAAATATAAAAGTAAATTCAATGAAGCAGGAAGCACGTTGGCATATGTGAGGAGCTACAGGCAATTTATTTGGCAGTACCAGAGCACCACGTACCAGATAAGTAGGGCAAGATCACTAAAAAACATTACTTTCCACCTTAGGCTTGATTCAGTAGGCAATGCAGAGAATTTGAAATGTTTCAAGAAGACAGAAGAGTGATCAGATTTGCCCTAATAGAAAGAATGGATTTTAAGATGGCTAATCTGAGGGCAGGCAAATGGGTTGGGAATACTTAGGTGTCTAATGGGTTAGTTTAAGCAAGAGATGTTGAGAACATTAATGGAGACAGGGGTAGAAAGATAGGACAGAATAGGGCAATGGAATGGGTACAATTGGCAGGCCTTGGTTGTGGAAAGCTGTGAATAACAGAGAACAACAGTCACAGTAAAAATCCAGATTAACTTCCAGAAATCTGGATGGAATGCCCAGGAGGATGGTGATACACCTAGCTGAGAGGGTGGAGGAGATGACTGGGGAACCATGAGTTCAAGTTTGAATGTGTAGAACTTGAATTGCTTATTGAACATGCAGTTACAATTCCCAGCAAATAATTGGATCTATGAATCTAAATGTCGTGGAGATACCAAACCGGGAGATGGGGGTCTTCAGTTCATCAGAGGAGTTGAAATCATGAGAACAGATAATTCAGTACAAGGCAAATATATAAAGAACTAGCCCTGAGACTAGTATGTGACTGTGAGGTACATTAATATTTACAGCAGATTTTACAAAAATATTCAGTATGTTTTCTTTGATGGGCACAGTCAAATTTGGCTTTGTTGCCAACATATACAAATCAGAAAATTTTACCCCAAAATAAGGATTTCCAGATTTTCTGAAAATCAGGAGCTCTGGACCCACTGGGCTTGCATTTTCACATAACAACTTTCTACCAAAACTGAGTACTAGCTTCCCCTTTCAAACAGGATACATGTTCCCAACTCCTTTACAGTCTCCACTACTCCCCACTGTCTTTCTAAAACCAAGCCTAATGTCAACTCCCATTAATCACTGCCATGGTGCTTCTATTTCATATACTTGCTTCATTTATTTATATCACTTGCCTGGCTCCAGTAGTTACTTGATTTTTTAATTTCTAGCTTAAAAGGTCAGTAAAGCAAGAGACTAAAGAAGCACAGTCAGAGAAATGGAAAGAAACCAGGAAAGAAATATCCTGGTTCCCAAGAAATGTCAAGAATGGAAGTTCAATAATGTTGAGTACTATAAAGGGGTCTAATAAGATAAGAGAAGTGCCTATTGGGCTTGTTGATATGAAGAATGTTAGAGATCTTTGCCAGAGTCATTTTCAACAGAGGAGTGAATGATGGAAGTAAGATCTCAGGGATATTAAGAGTGAATGGGAAGTGAGCAAATGGAGAAACAAGTTAATTTTTTTCTTTCCAGAAGCTTGACTAGAAAGGAAATCAGAGACCTAGGCAATATCCAGAGGCACTGAGAGGTGGAAAGGGCTAAATAAGATTGTTCTTTTCCAGAAATAAGTCTTTGAGCATATTTATGGATATTATGCAAAGATCCAGTAGAAAGAGAGATGTCTGGCTGTCTCAGTTGTCTCAGTATACAACTCTTGATCTTGGGGTCATGAGTTCAAGCCCCACATTGAGCATCAAGATTACTTTAAAAGAAAAAGAGCTGGTAGAAAGAAAAATTAGTGATATATGAGAGAGATGATAATACATAGAAAATGTTCCAAAGATGGGAGGGAATGAGATCAAGAGTATGTTTGAAGAGGCTGGCTTTAAACTGAAAAAGGAACTCTTTATCCTTGTGAATGATGGAAGAAAAAATGATGGGAGAAGGTAAATATGTAATGTGAAATCATTTATCCAATCACATTCTTAATAAAGTAGAGGGAGGGTCATCTGCTAAATGTGAAAACTGAAGATGACAGGTAAAGATCTCAAGGGGAATGGTGAAGGGTTGCCAGAGTTCTTGTGTGGGAAAGGGAGAAGGGACCCACTGACGACCAAGAAAAGGGTTGTTCAGAGGCCTCGAGAGCCCCATCAAAGCTAGAGGTTGGGAATTCTGTGACACTAGTCTGAATGGTTAAGTGATTTTCTTTAGCCCTCGAGGAATATGCTCAGGTATGTAATGTACTTCCTACAGCACATGGCAATACTATCTTTAGGGGTGGCAAATACTATAGCTAAAAATACAGACCTGGTGAAAAAGCTTATATCACTGTTGTTTCTAAGGCATTAATGCTGTAAATACCTCAGATGAACTTTTGGTGTCATTTTTAAAATACATTTCCTAAGTTTTAGCAACAAGAGGAAGATATTACTTTGCTCAATAAGGCCCTCACTATAATTGTTTTTTCCTGTTTTCAGCTGACTGAAAGTGTTCAATCTGATTCAGAATAGTTGACTCTGTTTCAGAGAGATGCAAAGCAAAAGGAAGAGGTAGAGTCCAAAGCCCAGCCAAGGGGAGGGTTAAAATTTGAATCAAGAAGATGTTATCAAGAGGGAGCTAGAGGAAAGGTAGTGAGAATTAAAGGTGGGTTAAAAAGGAAGGAAAATAAGATAGAAGAGAGAAAGAAGTTTTAAAGGAGAGCAAGCGAAAGAGAAACACTTAAAAAGAAAGAAATGTGAAGAGTAAAGCAAAAAAACAAGAGGATAATTGCAACTATGGAACCAAGAATCTGACTTGGAATTAGACTTTCCCTTCCATTTGCCTTAGGAGTTGGGTCTTTGGTCCTACCGGTAAAACTTTCCTTGTTAGTACTATAAATGCTAGGGGACATACCCATTCCCAACCATACTCTCTACCCTGCTATTGGTGCCTAAAAAAAAAAAAAAAAGAAAAGAAAGAAAGAAAGAAAAAGAAAAAAGAAACTAAATGGACAGAGAAGCTACAAGAAGATAACCCTGCCAAAATTGTATTGTTTAACCTCCATGTAAACATAAGGCACCACTAGCCTCAAAACCTCAAAGGTCTATTTTGCTGACAAAAATTAAGAAAAATTGAGCGGTTTAAAACTTATTGACTGGCTATGTGATCACAGGTCCTCCATATAAGCTGAGTCCCTATAAATTAAAAAAAAGTCTGTATATTGGGAAACCTATTCAGGAACAAAGGAACTGGCAGGTGCCATTTTCCTCCCCCATCCTCCAGCGTAAACAACAGCCACGTGCAGTCACCAGTGCCACACCAACACTCCTTACCTAACTTGCTTGCACCAAGTATTCCCCATCCCCCCCCCCACCCCACTCCGTGGAGACCAGAGCAAACCCTGCTACACCACACCTCCTGACCCATGTGTTTTCCAGGATCTCAGTTCAAGCAGAAGTAGAGGCAGGTTTCCTTTTGCACACCTTGCTGCCCACGACAGGCAAAGAGAGCCACTGCAGACAACTGGACTGAAGGAAAAAGAGACTAAGACTCAACCATTGAATGCACACAACACACATGGGAGACACTCCTGGAAGTGTCAGGCCCTAGCTAACAAGGGACACTGCACTGTAGGGCACCATAGAACCTCTTCTTCACAAGGCTATTATTGTTCAGGGATGTAGTTGACTTTCCTAACACAAGAACAGATACAGAAAGTCAGACAAAATGAGGAGACAAACATCTCCCAAATGAAATGGACCAAGCCACAGCAAGAGACCAAAGCAAAACAGATATAAGTAATATGCCTGATAGAGAATTTAAAGTAATGATCATAAAGATACTCACTGGACTGGAGAAAAGAGTGGAGGATCTCAGCAAAACATTTAACACAGAGATAAAAAAGAATCACACGGAACAAGAACACAATAAATGAAATTAAAAATACACTTGATGGAATAAATAGCAGACTAGATGAAGCAAAGGAATGAATTAACGACCTGGAAGACAGGGTAATGGAAAATAACCAAGGTGAGCAAAGGAAAGGAAAGAAAATTATGCAAATTGAGAATAGTCTTTGGGAACTCAGGGGTTTCATCAAATGTAGAAACATCAGCATTATAGGGATCTCAGAAGAGGAAGAGAGAGAAAAGGGGGCAGAAAATTTATATGAGGAAAAATAGTTGAAAACTTCTCTAATCTAGGATAGGAAACAGATATCCAGATCCAGGAGGCACAGAGATCCTCCCCAAATTCAACTCACACCAAGACACATAGTAATTAAAATGGCCAAAAGTACTGATAAAGAGAGAATTTTAAGAGCAGCAAGAGAAAAGAAGATAGTTACATACAAGGGAAATCCCTTCAGACTATCAACAGATTTTGTAGCATGAACTTTGCAAGGCAGAAGGGAGTGTCATGAAATATTCAAAGTGCTGTAAGGGAAAAATCTGCACCTAAGAATACTCTATCCAGCAAGGCTATTGTTCAGAACAGTAGTAGAGAAATAAAGAGGTGCACAGACAAACAAAAGCTAAAGGAGTTCATCACCACTAAACCAGCCCTAAAAGAAATATTAAAGGGGACACTCTGAGTAGAAACACAAGCCATAAGTGAGATTATGAAAAGTAAAAAACACAAAAGCAGTAAAAATAAATATTTCTGTAAAAATAAGTCAAGGGCTGGGGTGCCTGGGTGGTTCAGTCAGTTGATCATCCAACTTCGGCTAGGGTCATGATCTCACTCACAGGTTCGAGCCCCACATCGGGCTCTGTGCTGACAGCTCAGAGCCTGGAGCCTGCTTCAGATTCTGTGTCTCCCTCTCTCTCTGCCCCTCCCCTGCTCATGCTCTGTCTCTCTCTCAAGATAAATAAACGTTAAAAAATTTTTTGAAAAAACAAGTCAAGGGATTCATAAAATAAAAGGATATAAGATGATACCATATACCTAATGTGTGGGAGGGAGAAGAGTAAGGAATGGGTTTAAACATAAATGATCATCAACTTAATATGGACTGCTATATGCAGAAGATGTATTATACAAATCTAATGGCAACCACAAATCAAAAACCAGTTATAGATATACAAAAAGTTAAGATAAAGGATGCAAGGGTATCTCTAAAGAAAGCCAGCAAACTGAGAAAAAGAGAGCAAGAGAAGGGAACTGAGAACTACAAAAATAGGCATAAAACAAGAAACAGAATGGCAAAAAATACATATCTATGAATAATTACTTTGAATGTAAATGGACAAAACACTAATCAAAAGGGGTCTGGTGACAGAATAGATTAAAAAAAAAAAGCAAGACCCATCTACATGCTATCTACAAAAGACTCATTTCACATCCAAAGACAACTGCAGATTGAAAGTGAGGGTATGGAGAAACATTTACCATGAAATGGATACCCAGACAAGGCTGGGGTAACAATCCTTCTATCAAACAAAATAGACTTTAAAACAAAGAGTAGAAACAAAGAAGGACCCTATATAATAACAAAGAGAACAATCCAACAAGAGGATATAACAACTGTAGTTATCTATGCACCCAACATGGAAGCACACAAACACATAAAACAGTTAATATCAAAAAAATAATTGATAGGGGCACCTGGGTGGCTCAGTTGGTTAAGTCTCTGACTCTTGATCTCAGCTCAGGCCTTGATCTCAGGGTCATGAATTCAAGCTCCATGCTGGGCATGGAGCCCACTTTAAAAATCTGATAATAATATAACAGTAGGGGATGTCCATTTACATCAATGGACAGATCATTCAAACAGAAAATTAACAAGGAAAAAGTGGCTTTGAATGACATTCTGGAACAGATGGATTTAACATATTCAGAACATTCATAAAACAGCAGAATGTACATACTTTTCAAGTGTACATGGAGTATTTTCCAGAATAAATCATACATTAGGCCACAAAACAAGTCTCAACAAATTAAAAAAAATCGAAGACATACACTGCATTTTTTCTGACCACAATGCTATGAAACTAGAAATGAACCACACCAAAAAAAAAAAAAAAAAAAAATCTGAAAAAAGCATAAACAAAAGGAGGCTAAATAACATGCTTTTAAACAATGAATGAATGTGTCAACCAAGAAATCAAAGAAGAAATTTTTAAAAATTACATCAAAACAAATGAAAATGAGCACACAATGGTCCAAAATCTTTGTGATGAAGCAAAAACAGTTCTAAGAGGGAAGTTTATAACAACACAGGCCTATCTGAAGAAGCAAGAAAAAGGTCAAATATCAACTAAACTTTATACCTAAAGAAGCTAGATAAAGAATAGCAAAACCCAAACACAGCAAAAGGAAGGAGATAATAAAGATTAGAGGAAAAATAAGTGATATAGAAACTGAAAAAAACCAATAGAACAGATCAAAGAAATGAAGATCTGGTTCGTTGAAAAGATCAAAAATTGATAAACCACTAGCATGACTTATTAAAAAAAAAAGAGGGAGAGGACCTAGACAAACAAAATTACCAATGAAGGAGGAAAAAGAACAATCAAGACTACAGAAATATGAACATTTGTAACAGAATATTATGAAAACCTATATGCCAACAAATTGGACAACCTAGAAGAAATAGATAAATTCCTAGGAACAGATAGTCTACCAAAACTAAAGCAGGAAGAAATAGAAAATTTCAACAGGCCAATCACCAGGAATGAAATTGAATCAATAATAAAAAAACTCCCAACAAACAAAAGTGTAGGACCAGACAGCTTCATTAGGTGAGTAGTACCAAACATTTAAAGAAGAGTTAATGCTCATTTACCTCAAACTATTCCAAAAAATATAAGAGGAAGGAGAGCTTCAAAATTCATTCTATGAGGCCAGTATTACCCTGATATCCAAACCAGATAAAAACACTGCAGGAGAAGAGAACTACAGACCAATATCTCTCATGAATATAGGTGCAAAAAGCCTCAACAAAATATTAGCAAACTGAATCCAACAATACATTAAAAAAAGTCATTCACCATGATTATGTACGATTTATTCTTGGGATGCAAGTGTGGTTTAATATTCACAAAACAATCAACATGATACATCACATCAGTAAGAAAAGGATAAAAACCATATGATCATTTCAATAGATGCAGAAAAAGAATTTGACAGAGTACAACATCCATTCATGATAAAAACCCTCTGCAAAGTAGGTCTAGAGGGAACGTATGTCAACACTATACAGGCTCTAGATAGAAAACCCACAGCAAAACTCATACTCAGTAGGGAAAAACAGATCTTTTCCCCTAAGGTCAGGAACAAGAAGAGAATGTCTACTCTCACCACCTTTATTCAATATAGTACTGGAAGTCCTAGCCATAGCAAACAGACAGACATAAAGAAATATAAGTCATCCAAATTGGAAAGACAGAGGTAAAACTCTTACTCTTAGCAATATATATATGACACTATATATGTATATGATACTATAGACTAAAGTGTCTATAAACCCTAAAAACTCCACCAAAAAACTACTAGAACTGATGAATGCATTCAGTAAAGTCACAGAAACATAATCAATGTATAGAAATCTGTTGCATTTCTATACACTAATAAGGAAGCAGTAGAAAGTGAAATTAAGAAAACAATTCCATTGACAATTGTACTGAAAACAATAAAATACGTTAGGAATAAACTGAACCAAAGGAATAAACAGTTCAAAGAACTGTACTCTGAAAACTGTAAAACACCAAAGAAAGAAATTGAAGATGACAAACAAATGGAAAGCTATGCCATGCTTATGGACTGTGAAAACAAATATTGTTAAAATGTTCATACTACCCAAAGCAATCTACAGATTTAGTGCAATTCCTGCCAAAATACCAACAGCATTTTTCACAGAGCTAGAACAATCCTAAAGTTTGTATGGAACCACAAAAGACCCTGATGAGCCAAAGCAATCTTGAGAAAGAGAAACAAAGCTGGAAGTATCACAATTCCAGATTTCAAGTTATATTACAAAGCCATAGTAATGAAAACAGTTTGGTGATGGCATAGAAATAGACACATCGATCAATGGAATAGAACAGAAAATCCAGAAATAAACCCACAATTTTATGGTTTATTCATCTTTGACAAAGGAGGGATGGATATCCAATGGGGGAAAAGACAGTCTCTTCAACAGTGCTGGGAAAACTAGACACCTACATCCAAAAGAATGAAACAGGCCCATTTTCTTTCACCATAACAAAAAAATAAACTCAAAGTGGGTTAAAGACCTAAATGCCAGACTTGAAACTATCAAAATCCTAGAAGAGATCACAGCCAGTAATCTCTCTGACATCAGCTGTTGTAACATTTTTCTAGATATGTCTACTGAGGCAAGGGAAATAAAAGCCAAAATAAACTATTGGGACTACATCAAAATAAAAAGCTTCTGCACAGCGAAAGAAACCATCAACAAAACTACAAAGCAACCTTCTGAATGGGAGAAGACATTTGCAAATAACATATCTGATAAAGAGTTAATATTCAAAAAATCAAAAGCACTAATAGAACTCAATACCCAAAAGCCAAATAATCCAATTTAAAAATGGGCAGAAGTCATGAAAGACATTTTTCCAAAGAAGACACCCAGATGGTCAACAGACACATGAAAAGATGCTCAACATCACTCATTATCAGGGAAATGGAAATCAAAAGTACAATGAGATATCACCTCACACCTGTCAGAAGGGGTAAAATCAAAAACAAAAGAAAGGGCAGGCACTGGCAAGGATTCAGACAAAGGGAAACCCTCTTGAACTGTTGGTGGGAATGCAAACTGAGGAGACCACTCTGAAAACAGTATGGAGATCCCTCAAGAAGTTAAAAATAGAACTACCCTATGATTCAGGAATCGCACTACTAGATATTTACCCAAAAAATATAAAAACACTAATGCAAAGGGATACATGCTCCTGTATGTTTATACCAGCATTATCAACAATAGGCAAATTATAGAAGCAGCCCAAGTTTTCGCTGATTAATGAATAGATTATTCAGCCTTAAAAAACAATGAAATCTTGCCATTTGCAACAACATGGATGGACCCAGACAGTGTAATGCTCAGCAAAATAAGTGAGTCAGAGAAAGACAAATACCATATGATCTCACTCATGTGGAATTTAAGAAACAAAACATGAGCAAAGGAAAAGAGACTAACCAAAACACAGCTCTGTTTTTTTCTCTTAATATTTTATTTTTATTTCTGTCTCAGTCTTTTTTTTTTAATAGTTTATTGTCAAGTTGGTTTCCATATAACACCCAGTGCTCATCCCTACAAGTGCCCTCCTCCATGCCCATCACTCCCTTCCCCCCCATCTGCCCTTAGTTTGTTCTTGGCATTCAAGAGTCTCTCATGGTTTGCCTCCCTCCCTCTCCCCAGCTATTTCCCCCCTTCTTCTCCCCCATGGTCCTCCGTTAAGTTCCTCCTATCCTATACGTGCAAACATATGATATTTGTCCTTCTCTGCCTGACTTATTTCGCTCAGCATAACACCCTCAAGGTCCATCCATGTTGCTACACATGGCCAGATTTCATTGTTTCTCATTGCCATGTAGTATTCCATGGTATAGATAAACCACATCTTCTTGATCCATTTGTCAGTTGATGGACACTTAGGCTCTTTCCATGTTTTAGCTATTGTGGAGAGTGCTGCTATGAACATTGGGGTACATGTGCTCCTATGCATCAGCATTTCTGTATCCCTTGGGTAAATTCCTAGCAGTGCTATTGCTGGGTCATAGGGGAGTTCTATTGTTAGTTTCCTGAGGAACCTCCACACTGTTTTCCAGAGGGGCTGTACCAGTTTACATTCCCACCAACAGTGTAGGAGGGTGCCCGTTTCTCCACATCCTCGCCAGCATCTAGAGTTCTCTGATTTGCTCATTTTAGCCACTCTGACTGGCGTGAGGTGGTATCTCAGTGTGGTTTTGATTTGTATTTCCCTGATGAGAAGGGATGCTGAGCATTGTTTCATGTGTCTGTTGGCCATCTGGATGTCCTCTTTGGAGAAGTGTCTGTTCATATCTTCTGCTTATTTCTTCACTGGGTTGTTTTTCAGATGTGGAGTTTGGTGAGTTCCTTATAGATTTTGGATACTAGCCCTTTATCTGATATGTCATTTACAACTGTCTTTTCCCATTCCATCAGTTGCCTATTAGTTTTATTGATTGTTTCCTTTTCTGTGCAGAAGATTTTATCTTGATGAGGTCCCAATAGTTCATTTTTGCTCTTGATTCCCTTGCCTTTGGGGATGTGTCAAGTAAGAAACTGCTGCAGTGGAGGTCAAGAAGGTTGTTTCCTGCTTTCTCTTCTAGGGTTTTGATGGTTTCCTGTCTCACGTTCAGGTCCTTTACCCATTTTGAGTTTATTTTTGTGCATGGTGTGAGAAAATGATCTAGTTTCATTCTTCTGCATGTTGCTGTCCAGTTCTCCCAGCACCATCTGTTAAAGAGACGGTCTTTTTTCCATTGGATACTCTTTCCTGCTTTGTCAAAGGGTAGTTGGCTGTACATTTTTGGGTCCAAATCTGAGTTCTCTATTCTATTCCATTGGTCTATGTGTCTGTTTTTGTGCCAATACCATACTGTTTTGATGATGACAGCTTTGTAGTAGAGGCTAAAGTCTGGGATGGTGATGTCTCCCGTTTTGGTTTTCTTCTTCAATATTACTTTGGCTATTCGGGGTCTTTGTGGTTCCATACAAATTTTAGGATAGTTGAAACAGCTCTGTTTTTATACAGAGAACAAACTAATGGTTACTAGAGGGGTGGTGGGTGGGGTCATGGGGGAAATGGGGGTAGAGATGAAAGAGTACACTTATCATGATGAAAAAAAAACAAAGTAAAATATGATTTTAAAAGTTTGTAAATAAGGGAGGGGGCACCTAGCTCAGTTGGTTAAGCGTCTAACTTCAGCTCAGGTCATGATCTTACGGTTCGTGGGTTCAAGCCCACGTCGGGCTCTGTGCTGAGTGCCAGCTCATATGTCTGTATGTTCTTAGCTGCCTAGTTGTTTATTTCTCTGCCTCTCCTGCTAGAAAGTAAGTTCCTCTGCAGGAAGGGTAAGGACTTTGTCATGTTCAGTATCTTTAGCAGCTTGATGGGGCCTCTTCCATCACAGGCACCAATAAATACTGGTTGAAGAGATGAAGGATCAACAATTAGGCCTGGACAGACCCAGATGCGAGCTTCCTTGGAACATTCTGGGAGTGCATCCTCTCATACGGTGGCCATGGCTGTCAGTTGGGGCAAGAGCCTGAAGAGTGCTTCTCATTTTTTAAAAAATGTTTTTTAAATGTATTTTTGAGAGAAAGAGAGACACACACACACACACAGAGCATGAGTGGTGGAGGGGCAGAGAGAGAGGGAGACCCAGAATCCAAAGCAGGCCCCAGGCTCTGAACTGTCAACACATAGCCTGACCTGGGGCTCGAAACCACATACCATGAGATCATGACCTGAGCTGAAGTCTGGCACTTAACTGACTGAGCCCCCCAGGGCAACCCTGAGGAGTGCTTTTCAAAAGCAGTACCATCGCAGTGAATCCTGGTCTAGTGCACTTGTAAGGACAATCTCTGAAGATCTCACCTGTAGCTGTATGAAGAAAAAGACATAAAAATGTTCTATATCTGCTCATTCTTTTCCCTTTCTCTTAATAAACATGGTACTGTTGAGTTTTCGCTGTGTTCCTCCCCACTCTCAGAAACATTTCTAATGTCCAGATTAAGTGTTTCCTAAGGGTAGAAAAAGCTATATTCCTTTTGAAGAACAGCCATCTGTGCAGCCTTGGAGAAACCCTAAAGGACTCATGAATGAAAAGGATCTCCGGATTGAAAATCACTTCTCGCTTAATGTCTTCTCTGGCTATTGCTCTGGCAGTTGAATGGGGTCAGGTTTTCATCTTACGTAATATGATGGGACGATTCAACTTCCAATGAGTGTAGCAAATTTCCCTAGAGCTACATAGGACAGAGCTAAGTGGTTACATAAACACATATGGAAACTTAGGAACTTTAAAGAGAGGCTAAGTACTCTGAGGGACAGGTCACCCCCAGGGGAAATTAACAGCTGGGTCAACAAGCAGAGCTCTTTTCCAAGAGACACAGGGATCCCATACAGTTTTATAACCGCGCTACTGAGGAGCAAATGACTTTAGGTGTACCTTTTTTTTTTTTTTTTTTTGGTGACTCACTCTGAGAAGAAAGTAAGCAATACATTTTATCTCAGGATGCCAGGAGAAAGAGAAAGCAATGCAGCTATAAACAACCACAGCGCATAGTTAGTATTCAGGGTCAGAACAAGGTACCTGTTGGGGATCCAGCAGGAAACAGACACTCAGAAGGACCATCTGAAAGGATTTAAAGAAGGGGCTAGTTACAGAGGTGTCCACAGCTTAAGGAAAGCAGCAAGGGTTAGTGAGGCACCCAGGGACTGACAGCAGCATGAAGGTTATACTACTTCTGGGCCTGTTGAGAGCAAAGGGCAGACGTGGCATTATTGGGCCCAGCAGGCTCTACAGTCTTGGGAGAGGAGCCACTCAGTCAGGGCTGAAGCTGTGTGCAGACAGGATCAGAGGCATCAGAAAATTGGGGGAAGGGAGGATGACAAGTATCTTTGGCTGGCTTTCTTCCTCCTCACCAATCCCTTGCCGACGGCTCCTGCTGGCCAAAGCCAATGGGAAGCCAGGGGCAAGGAGGTCTGTAAAGGCAAAACAGAGAGGTCAGCTTCCTGGGTGTGGAGCAAGTCAGATCAGGGCAGAGAAGGGGTGGGCGAGCTGGCGAGGGCATGAGGACCAGAGGCAGCACGTGGGTGTCTGTCACCCTCGCTACCACTAGACGCCAGTTATGGCTCTCGTGTGTCAGATGTGTTAGGCACAGTCTTACATACTTTCCATGAAGAACCTCATGTAATACGTGCTCTTTACCATGAAGCTTCAGGGCCTCTTACCTGCACAGACATCTTTCAAGAGCCTTAGAGGGATGCTAAAAATGAGTTTCCCTAGTCATACTTTTGGAAAATGAGTAAATGTAAGATGTATTTACCTTAATTAAGATTAGTATCTCTTTCTTTTCAAATTTCCTTACCGCCATGTTTCCCTTCTTGTCAGGTGGAACTGAGTTATCTGTGGGAACTTTTTTGTGGGTTTTTTGGCTTGTTTTAATGTTTTTTTAAAATAGTTCATTTCTTTTTGAGACAGAGAAAGACAAAGCACAAGTGGGGGAAGGCAGGGACAGAGGGAGACACAGAATCTAAAACAGGCTCCAGGCTCTGAGCTGTCAGAACAGAATCCAATGCAGGGCTCAAACTCATGAAATGCAAGATCATGAGCTGAGCCAAAGTTGGACACTTAACCAAGTGAGCCACCCAGGCGCCCCCTCCCCCATTTCCTTGTGTGAACTTTTCGGATCTGGTTAACAAGAAGCGGAGTTCGGGTCATGCTTAATTTGTGTTCAGTGGAATATTTCTGGGTGGCTTAGAAGCATCCCAGTGCAGGTAGGCGGGGCTTCCAAGAATGCTCCTTCCATTTACTGTGCTGACCCGTCATGAGACAAAGTGTCAGGCCCAGGGGTCATATCACGGTATGACACTGAGCTGCAGCACATCCCCCTGGATATGTGGCTGCGGAGGAGAGACAAGATTGGAAAGCAACAGAGCCAGAGGCTAGTCTCTGGAAAACTTTTCCAGTCATCAGCTGTGTAAAATTGTGAAGGGAGGATTGAATTCTCAGTGATGCCTAGACACGAATAGAAGTCCTCTCGTGGCAAGAATATACTGTGTAATTCATTGCCTTCAATTGTAACAGCATTATACTTTCCCCCTCTTTTTTGATGGGAATTGTGTGAAACAGAATAGTAAAATTTTGTGCCTGTGGGCATAAAACAATATCAGCACTGCTTACACACAAGTTATTACAAATCCTCCATATTTAAATGTATTTTGTGAGCCACATAGGTAAAACCTAGAGACAAATATACATGTAAATATATGCTAAAATAATGTAACAATGGCTAACATTTATAGAGCAAGGAGTATGCATCTGGCACTGTGCTGAGCATTTATAAATAATTCATTTAGTCTTCATAACAACTTTCTGAGGTGGGCATCACTGTCCTCTTTTTGAACTTGTGTTTCCAAAAGCCCGAACCCATTGTTGACACCAAAATTTGAGGTGAGAGAGGAGTACTTTTCCTGGGAAACATGATTAAAGAAGGACTTTTCTTAGAATAACGCCTCAAGGACCGAAGTAGACCTCAGTGGCTGGGTCCCAGGTTCTAACCATGATGTGCCAAGGGTCAGCAAAGGCAAAGAAATAGCTGCATGCACTTGGCCTGGGACATGAGTGTGTCAGCAGAGATTAGTAGGACACCTATCAGGATGGGGTCTTAACGTATGAGTAAGCTGATGCAGAGAAATCAAAGAAAATATATTTTGGACCTCTGAGTTTTCAGGACTAAGATTTGTATCTCCCATCTAAGTCTGACTCTGAAAATTCAATCGAAGGAATTGTTCACCTTAGCTTCACTGCCTTCAGAATCTGGGTTAACCAACAGAAGGGATATTGGCTTTAGAGCCAAAATAACTGGCTTCAAATCCAAGTTCTGCTATTTATTAGCTAAGTGCCCTTGGAATTTTTCTAAAAATCTTCCTGGGTCTCAGTTTCCTCGACTGTAAGATGGGTATCATTGTGGGACTCAATGTAAGATGGTATATCTGAAACTCCTAGCCTGTTACCACATAGCAAGCACTTAAATATCAGTTCCCTTTTTGCATTTTTTAAAAGTTTTTTTTAATGCTTATTTATTGTGGGGAGGGGCTCAGAGAGAGAGACCGGGGGGGGAGGGTATTGGGGAGAGAGAGAGGGAGACGCAGAGTCTGAAGCAGGCTCCAGGCTCCAAGCTGTCAGCACAGAGCCTGATTCGGGGCTTGAACCCATGAACTGTGAGATCATGACCTAAGCTGAAGTTGGACGCTTAACCGACTGAGCCACCCAGGTGCCCCTCAGTTCCCTTTTTAAATGAAAATCAAACCTGAACACGTTTTCTGGAAGAAAGTGTTGCAGAAGCACAAATTGCATAGTCCTGTTTCAACACCACCTAACTAAAATGTTCTATGAGCAAACCCAGCCATAATTTAAAAAATTCTGAACTCACCCAACATTTGCCCTCTGCTTTTTCTAAAACTGGAAACCAAGCGGGTAACGTGCACCCATCTGTTCACCCACACCCTGCTGAATATGAAATTGATATAAAAGCTTTCTCAGGCTGTTTATACAGGCCTCAGTGGCTTTGAGGCAGATAGATCTGCTTCAATTAGAACCTAATCCTGCTCACCTCATACTCATAATGCTCTCACTAAAACCAGTGAGGAAGAAAAACAATAGTCCATTTAATTAAATTATGCTAAAGCCTGAATTCAATCCACTGGTGTATTAAGAAGTAAGATTCTGAATATTGATTACTGTTCTCTGCACAAAAACTCCACTCCCTGCTTTCTACTCTCTTCCCAGTAAAGAACGTTTCTTCCTCCCTACCCTCACCCCAGCAGTTTTTATTTTACTTAACAAATTAAATAGGCCCAATTCTAGACAGAAAGGAATTATATTCCACACACCCCCCACCCCCCATCCCTTCCTTAAGCTTTCTGTTCTGGCTTCTGGGACTTTCTCTCTGTCCCACCCTAACCATCCTGTTTTAGCTGGCCACTTGCCTCCTACTCTGACTTCCATCCTTTGGGCAGTGCTCTCTCCTCTCCGCCTGCTCTCTCACTTCTGCTTCCTGCCTGGAAGGGAAAGCCTGACTTGGCCTGGGCTCTCTGAGCTACACTAGGCATCTCCTCTTTTTGCCGGCCCAGAAGTTACACAACGGGTTGTATATGGAAACCTGAGTTAACTGACACCCTGCTTCTAATCTATGGGGATGCTTTGGTGGCCCATGGAGAACCTGCATCCCAGCCCAGCTCTGAATAAAGGTGCTCAATAAACCCCTGACTCCATACTGAAATGGTAAGTAAGACCTGCCCCTAGTAGTAACTGGCTAAGGAGGAAGGACTGGGGAGACAGATTAAAGATGAGAGATTAGGCAGCTACTTACAAACCTGATTATACCATAAAATAATCCAGGGAGGCTTTAAATAATATTGAAGTCGTAGCCCCACTCTACCTGATTTCATTACTCTGATATGGGACTTAGGATGTATATATCCTATGATATGTGTGTGTGTATGTGTGTGTGTGTATCTTATGATATATATATATCCTATGATGTATATGTATGCATTATTATATATGTGGTAAAAAACACAAAACGTTACCATAACCATTTTTAAATGTGCAAGTTCAGTAGTGCTAAGTATATTCACATTGCTATGAAACAGATCTCTAGAGCTTTTTCATCCTGCAAAACTGAAACTCCATACCCATTAAACAACCTCCCTTTCCCCCCTCCTCCTAGACCCTGGTAACCACGATACTACTTTCTGCCTGTATAAATTTGGTTACTTTAGATAATCATGCAAGTGGAATCATGCAGTATTTGGTTTTTGTGATGTGCTTATTTCACTTAGTATAATATCCTCAAGATTCATCCATACAGTAGCTTGTGACAGGAGTTCCTTCCTTTTTGACATTGAGTAATATTCCGTTGTATGTACATACCACATTTTGCTCATTCATTCATCTTTCGATGAACACGTGGTTTGCTCTCACCTCTTAGCTATCAGGAATAATGCTGCTATGAACTTGGCTGTGCAAATACCTCTTCAGGACTCTGCTTTGGATTCTGTTGGATATATATACAGAGTGGGATTATTTGTAATTTTTTTGAGAAAGCTTCATACTATTTTCCATATGGCATACCATTCCCATTAACAGAGCACGAGAGTTCCAATTTCTTCATATTTTTGCCAACACTTGCTATTTTCTAGATATTTTTGTTTAATAATTGAAATTCTAATGGATATAAGGAATTATGGTGATATCTTAGTAATATTGTTTCCTTTATTTTGTTGTTGTTGGGTTGTAGGAGATCCTTATATATACTGGATACTAAATCCTTATCAGATATATGATTTGCAAATATGTTCTTCCATTCCATAGGTTACTTTTTCACTATTTTGATTGTGTCCTTTGATATATAAAGTTTTAAGTCTGATATATTCCCATTTGCCTATTTTTGCTTTTGTTATCTTTTGCTTCTGATGTCAGATCTAAGAAATCATTGCCATGTCCAATGTCATGAAGGTCTTTCATTATGTTTTCTTCTGGAGTGGTGTAGTTTTGATTTCTTACATTTACGTCTTTAATCTGTTTTGAGTTAATTTTATATATGGTGTAAAATAAGGATCCAACTTCAGTTTTTTAAACATGATACCCTATTTTCCTAACACCATTTGTTATGAGGAAGAGAATTTCCTTTCTCCACTGTGTGGTCTTGGTACTTTTATTGAAGATTAGTTGACCATGAAAGTAAGAGTTTATTTCTGGGCTCTCTGTTCTGTTCCACTAGTCTATGTATCTTCCTATATGTCAGTTTCACACCATTTCAATTACTATAGCTTTGTAATATGTTTTGATTTTAGGAAGTGTGAGTACTCCAACTATGTTCTTTTTCAAAACTGTTTTGGCTATTCAAGGTCCCTTTAGATTCCATAGACATTTTAGGATGGATTTTTCTATTTCTGAAAAAAATACCTTTGGGATTTTCATAAGAGTTACATTAAACCTATAAATCATTTTGAACAGTATTGACATCTTAATAATATTAAGTCTTCCACTCTAGGAAGATAGAATGTCTTTCTATTTATTTGTGACCCATCAGCATTTGTATTTCCCCTGGCCACAGCAATTTCTACCACGATGAGCACATTTCCCCTTTAGAGCCAATAAGACACAAGGTGTATTTTTTTTAGACTTCTGAAGCAAAAGTGAGCTCTATTCCTATGTCTCTTGAACTCGAGAAGATGTAGAGACTAAAGCTATTGTCACCATGTCTCCATGAAGCCTGAATTGGAGGTCAACACAGTAAAAGGCTGAGACAAAGGATGGAGTGAAACGGAGCTTGGATGATCCCCTTTGAACTCTGAAGCCATCACTACTCCTGATCTTTCCAGTCATATGGGCCCAAATGATTCCCTTGATGCCTAAATCAGTGTTAGGTTGGCATTTCTGTCACTGGCAGCTAAGATCCTCCCTTATCTAGAAAACAAGAAAGTCTGTCAAAGAGTAGGCGACAAGGCATCCAGAATTGAGGCCAGCAGTCCTGGGCATGAGATCTCAGCAACCATAACATTGCTGTCCCCAAGCAGAATCCTACTGAGGCCAGTTTGCAGTTTAAGAAGTTGGCCCACCTTGCCAGCCTTGTAAGAACGGCTGAAGTCTCTGAGTCTGCCACATCTCACAGTTCCTTGCAGTCTACTCTTCTCTTCCTCCTATATCCTGTAGGCCCCAGGCACCAATGTTCTGTCCATCAACACTGTTCTCCTGCACTCTAAGGTTTACATGACTCATATGTTCCTACTTGTTAGAACATCTAACATTTCAAAAGGACAAAGTATTCCAATAATGATAAAATTTCCAGTGATGGAATTTTTTAGACACATGAGAGTAGTTGCTTAACATTTTAAATTGCCTTGGTTCACTGTACTCATTTTGAAACCCAACTCATTGCAGACAATTGAATTTGCCTCTGCTTGTAAAGCTTTATATTGATCATGTAACACAATGATACAGTACTTTATTAATCATTATAGAATACAGCAATTCACAGTAGGCCTTACAGTTTACTTCTTCATGGAAAAGTACAAGGTGCCCTCAATAATAATCCAGGAAACGTCACCACCATCATCAATAGTTATTGAACATTACATGTTCCATATACTAGGCATTGTGCTAAAAATTTCACATACATTATCTGATCTAAGCCTCACCAATACTTGATGAGCTAACAGCATCATGAATCTCTAACTGCAGCCAAGGAAGTTAAGGTGCAGAGAAATTAAGGAACTTTTTCAAAGCGTCAGTCACTAAGCTGAAGACAACTATGGAGCAAAAACCATTAGCGGTGGCACTGGCCTCCAGGGTTCTTTCTGGCTCCCTCATAATCATAACATGGTATCTAATGAAATCAGGAGCTGAAAAATTATTATTTTAGAATCACAGAACTTGAGGGTGTCCAACGTGGCGTTAAAATGAGGGATAAATAAGATCTAGTCAGAAAATCAGAAATGAAATTTATCACACATCAGGGACTTTCTAGCTTCTGCTCTCTGCATTCATTCATTCACTCACTCATTTATTCAGCATAAACATTCCATAGAAAATGTTCATCCCATAGAAAATGTTGAGGATGCCAAAATTAAAAATAGAAACATCTAAGCAAAATAAGTAAGTTCTTAGCTTTCAAAGAAACAACAATGTTGGGAACAGGTGTTATATTATTACCATATAGTGTGATAATGCAGTAATCAGTCACTTAGAGAAGGAGGAGCCAAGTCCTTCTGAGGATGTCAGAAAAACTTCATGGGAAAAAAGAGAAGTAGCTTTCAAAGGAAGCCAAATCAGGGAACAGTCATCAGGGAGACAAATGAGACAGCAGGTGAAGGGTCTGGGGAACTGCAGGAATCTGGCTGTAGGAGGTGAGGCTAGGAAGGTGGGCAGACAGGGTCTCACATTTCTCATGCCAGGCTGGGGGATAATTCTTTTTTGGGGTCACAGGTGTTCTTGGTCAGATTTGTAATTAGAAGTAAACCAAAAGTTTAAAGGCGGAGAAGGGTAGACTTGCTGGGCAGGGGATTTTAAGCATTTAAGTGACCTGGTCAGATTTGCTCTTGGGGTGGGCCATGGTGGGGATGCTTCTGAGGAGCTGAGGGGACAAGGGATGGGGTTGCAGGGAGTCGGAGTCAGTACCTGTTGCATCAGAGGAGAGCTCATGAGCACCTACCTTAGGCAGGCCTGCGGAAATGGGGAGCAGAGGTGTATCTGAGAGAGATTTGGGAAGTAAACCCACAAAGCTTGATCACACTGATCAGGCATAGGGAGTGAAAGAGAAAGAAAAGGCAAGTCTTCCTCTCTGTTTTCTGAACTGGCAGGCAGAGTGGATCGTGAAGCCTCCCACTTCTCTTCTGCAATAGATACAGGTTGCAAACAATTCAATAATGCAGAAGTGGAAGAAGTAACAAGTGAAAATCCTCATGGTGCCTGGGTGGCTCAGGAGGTTAAGCGTCAACTTCAGCTCCAGTCATGATCTTGTGGTTTGTAAGTTCAAGCTCTGCACTTGTGGAATCTGCTTGGGATTCTCTCGCTTTCTCTCTTGTGTGCGCTCTCTCTCAAAATAAGTCCTTTATCTTTTCCCTCTTTCGCCCCAATGCCATTCATGAGGCAAAGCCACTGTTAATATTTTGGTGTGTTCCTTTAGACAGTCTTCTGTGCCCATGCCCAACTCAGTTAATTTTTTAAACACAAAGAGCACTTCTGCTACAAAGACATCTTGCCAAATCATTGAAATTTCTAGACAGACTGTTTGCAATCAACCATGCATATCACAGCACTGGGCAAAGTTTCAGGGGACAGTTTAAGTGATGACACTTCTTCCAAAAACCACATCTCTGGGAGTTCATTCTGGGCTCCGTCACAGACTCATCCAGCACAATCATTCGTAGAACCCAAAACTGCTGCACAACATCCAAGTGTTAACATACCACCCATGAAATTGATAAAACTTTTTTAGTAATGATTCCCCTATAATACAGGTACGTCCATCTCCAAGGTTAAATATAAAACATATTCTCTTATGTATTCAGTGCTCTGAAAATGCCAACAGCAGTGTTTGTATGGATATCAGCTTTCAACTAAAGAATTAGCTACAGAAATTTTTCTTTCTCCTGTCACTTGGATAAAATTACTTCTACAAATCAAAAATAAGGCAAATTGTCACAGGAGGTGAAAAGATGACTTTAATGGCATATGCAACTTCAGTTGAACATGATCACTTGTGCACACACACACACACACTATATATATACATATATATATATGTTTATATCAACATTTATGTATAAATATATTGATTCCTATCTCTCTCTCTCTCTAAATATATATATAAATAAATATAAATAAATATATATATATTCAAATTTTCAGAAGGAAAACAAAGTCTACCTTTTTATGAAGGCAAAATAAATCTCATTGCACCCAGTAGGGTGTATTGGGTAGTATAGATTCAAGCACTGCTTAACCAGGGTGTTGCTTTGGAGTGACAGAACAATGAAGGATTTAAAAAATATTTGGGCAAGGAAGCCCTGTCTAAATCAGATATTTGGAGCTATTCCATAGCTGAGAGTAAATTGCCCAGGTTGGTTACAGCATAAAGTGGAACTTAAGCTCTTGGATCTACCCATGGCATACAGAGGGTCCAAACTTAGAAACATCACCCTTTTGCATCTTGGACTGGTGGTTGCCAGGATAGGGTGTCCAATGTGGAGACAGAGGAGAACGACTTCTAGATCTGGGATTAAGGAGAGAATCTGTGCACACTGGGAAAGGACAGTCGGTGGCTGTGACTACATGCACGGACAGGCACATGTATCGTCAATAAGAACCCATTCTAAACAGAGTTATTAAAAGTTGAATTTGTTGCTGTCAATCAGACAGATTAAATCATTCATATGTTCCCATTAGAATGCTCACAGAGACATTTTATTAAGTGAAAAAAAGCCAGATGTAGAATAGTCTGCATGGGATATATCATTTGTTTATAAGGCAGGCGGTGGAAGGAAGATGTTTTACATCTATGCTAAAATGATCTGAGGATATAACAGAAAAGGTTTACTAGAAATTACCCTGTAGAAGAGAGCCTGAGAGACTAAATGTCAAGGATAGAGGAACACTTGGTTTTCACTCTTTATGTTTTTATTACTTAATTTTATAAATCATGTGTATGCTTTATTATTTCAGGTAGGATAGATGGTAGGTGGATGGATAGATGGATATCCATAGTAGGATTTCTTATATTTGCCCCTTCATATCCATTTTCCACTCTTTTCCACCCTGCCCTCTGTCCTGAGAGGATAACCTTTGGTTTCCAGTTGGATTTGGCCAATGGGAGCACCAGGAGTCAATCAGAAGAGAGGAAAGGAGGAAAGTCAGGTCAAGGTAGTGTCCTGTCTTTTTTCCTGTGGGACCATGGCAGATTCCAGAATACAGCAGAAGGACACTGTTGCTGTCAGATGGCCCTCTCTATATGGCCTTCTCTACCTGTAGATTCTGAAAACTATGCCCTCCCCAGTCCCTTTTAGTTCTCATAGAGGACTGCATCATTCCGTGTAATTGCCCTAAACTCTGCCCATGCTTTTGTAAATCATCCTTTTATTAAACTCTCTTACTCATACTACTATATCTGAGTGAGCCAAAGATTCTTTCTGGGATCCTAAAAAAACAGAGAGATGATGATGATGATGATGATGATGATGACGACGACGACAACGACGACGACAGAAAGAGAGAGAGAAAGAGAGAAAGAGAGAGGGAAGGAAGGAAGGAAGGAAGGAAGGAAGGAAGGAAGGAAGGAAGGAAGAAAGTTAGTTGAGGTGGGGAAGACAGGGTGAAAGAGTCATAATTAGAAGAAAATCAATGTGAAAAAGGGTGGTCCAGATCTGGGCTCCACATTCCGGAGTTGGACTCCAGCATTGCTTGATTTTGCTAGAACTCTGAGAACGGAAGTAGACTCCCCCAAAAATCACAAAAGACTGAAGAATAAAATTAGCACACCAGTTTTTTTAAAAAAAAAAATTTTATGTTTTATTTATTTCTGAGAGACAGAGACAGCGTGAGCAGGGTAAGGTCAGAGAGAGAGTGAGACACAGAATCCGAAGCAGGCTCCAGGCTCTGAGCTGTTAGCACAGAGCCCGACGTGGGGCTCAAACCCACAAGCTGTGAGATCATGACCTGAGCCGAAGTCGGACACTTAACCGACTGAGCCACCCAGGAGTCCCGACCAGTTTTCTTATTTAAAGCAAAAAGACTAGAGCTTCCAAAGGGACCAGCTATTCACGTGTGCTGGGAAGCACCTTTCACTCAACAGAAGAATCCACACATAAACTAGATTACACACACGAGCAGACAATGTGGTCAGAGCAATGTGGTCAGAGTCGCTCAAGGATCTAGCCGCCCATGAAGCTGGGTGTACCTGTCAGGTTTAAACCAAATCAAGTTTAAAGACCAAAAGCTCCTTCTCCCAGGAGCTTAAGGTACATTGCTAACTTTTCTCTCTCTGACAGTTTCTTAAATTTTCTTTGCTGATTCGTCTGGAACCCACGAACCGCGAGATCATGGCCTAACGAAAGTTGGACGCTTAACTGACTAAGCCACCCAGGCGCCCCTCTCTTTAGACATCTTGAATGCCATTTATTCTGCAAAGGCTTTAGACAAACTACTACAGCCAGACTTTGCTTGCTCTTCCCACTTTTAATCTGAAGAAACATTTTGCCTTTAGGATTTAATTTGCATACATGCATTCACTAATTGTGACAGTTAATGGTATTGGCTGATATTGAGGGTCCACCCTGTGTCAGGAGATATGTGTTCCCTTCCCGGCAGCTATAGCGGGTAACAAGAAAAGTTCCCTGTGGCCACATAACTCACATTTTAGTGGGAAAAAACAAACAATAGTCGATTTGACCAACAAATAAATATAACACAATTTTAGGCGGCAATATGAAGAAAATAAAACAGAGCAATGGGTTAAAGGGTAGTAGGTCAAGGTATGCTATTTAGGTAGGCTGGTCCAGGAAGGACCCTCTGAGAAACTCATATTTGAGTGGAGTTCTGCATGGAGAGAAGGGACCAATGATTGGAAGGTCTGGAGGATAATCATTTCCGGCAGAGGGAAGGTCAAGGGCAAAGTTCCCGAGGCTGACCCAAGCATCGAGGGTCTGGGGAACAGAGAGCAGGCTTGTGTACTGAGCCTAGGGAGTGGCAGGAAGAGATGTCTTGAATAGATGGGCTGGAACACAGAGGCATTTGTAGGTCAGAGTAGAGTCAAAATTGTATTACCAGTGCAAAGGGAAGTCACCAGAATGCATCCACCCTGAATGTGATGGGATCTGATTTACATTTACATTTATAAAGGATCACTGTGTCTCCTGAGTTGAGAATGAGTTGCACAAGGAAAAGAAGTTAAGAGGCAATTGAGAGTCCAGGCCAGAGACAATAGTGATCGACACAAAGGTAATAGCAGAGGAGACAGTAACACATGGTCAAGATCAGGATACTTCTTGGAGATAACACTGAAATAAGGTGTTGATAGATTGAATATGTCAGGGTAGGAGGTGGCGACAACAGTCAAGAACAACTCTTTGAGTTTTGGCCTGAGATGAGAGGTGACAAGTGTGATTAACGAGATGGAAAAGGCTCAGACTGGGCAGATGAAATCTCTTCCTGATGACAGTGTTCCTTATTTGCACTCATATGGGCCAAGAAAAGGTTAAGAAGTATGAATCATGTCAAATCTACTGTGGGAAGTAGGAAAAAATAAACACCAGAGGGTAAAGCTACTTGCCATTGTCATCGGGGAAGTTGGTCACAGGACTTACAGAGTCCACTCCAGGTCTCCTGACTATGCCATGTGTGCCAAAGCACATCGAATATTTATAGCAGAACAAATTTTGAAAGAAATATCCCTGGAGTTAGAATTCTTTTGGAAGCAGGGATCCCTGTGTGTAGTAGTATATATGATAACTCTGTTAAGCAAAATATTAAGTTGACTAGAATATCCTGTTTTTCTATTCTAAGAAAGAGGTTAATTCATGTTTAACTTCTTGCATGAGAAAATATCTGGAGAGCTATATGCTGAGTGTTGGCATTCCAAGCTATTTTAATTGTGTTCCCTTTTTTAGGGTTTAATTTACATGTAGCAGAATTCTCCCTTTTTAGGTATGCAGTTCCAGAAATTGTAACAAAAGTTTTCAGGCATGTAACTCCACCACAATTGTCACCTTACAGAGTTCCCTCGGCCCCTTAAGAGTCAATACTTAACCCCCTTGGCCAGTCCTTGATAATTATTGGTCTCATTTACGTCCCAATAGTTCTGCCCTTTCCAGAGGCCATATAAATGAAGTCCTACACTTGAGTCTCTTTTCTTTCAATTAGCGAGAAAACATTTGAGATTCGTCCATTTTGGTGCACATGTCAGTGGTTTGTTCCTTTATATCCCTGACTAGTATTCTGTTGTACAGATGTACCACAGTTTGTTTATCCACTCACAGTTGGTGGACATTTGGGTTATTTCCATTTGGGGGCGATTATGAATAAAACCACTATAAACATTTGCATACAAGTGTTTATGTCGCCATATGCTTTCGGTTCTCTTTGGTAAATAGCTGGAATAGGATTACTGGGTCATGTTACAAGTGTATGTGTACATTTTTAAGGAACTGCTCAAACTCTTTCCCAAAGTGTCTGCGCCATTTTGCAATCCCACCAACGGGCATAAGAATTCCAGTTGCGTTCTTGCCAGGACTTGGTATTGTCAGGTGTTTTTTATCTTAAACATTTTGATAAGTAGGTTGTGATATTCTATTGTGATTTTATTTTTTAACTGATATTGAGCATCTCTTCTTTTTTTTTTTTTTAAGTTTGTTTATTTTGAGAGAGTGTAAGAGAGAGCATGAACAGGGGAGGGGCAGAAGGGGAGAGAGAATCCCAAGCAGGCTCCACACTGTCAGCACAGAGCCCAATGTGGGACTCGATCTCATGAACTGTGAGATCATGACCTAAGCCAAAACCAAGCGTTGGACTCATAACTGGCTGAGCCATCCGGGTGTCCCTTGAGTATCTTTTCTTGGGATTGTTACCCATATGTCTTCTTTGATGAAGTGTCTATTGAAATATTTTGTCTGCTTTTTTAAAATTGGGGTGTTTGTTTTCTGAGTTTTTAGTGTTTTTTGTATATATTATGTACACAGGTCCTTGATCAGATATGTATTGTTTATATATTTTATCTTAATCTATGGTTTACTTTTTCATTTTTTGTAATGCTTTTCACAGAGGAGAAAATTTTATCAGTTCGTTTTTAATTTTATCATTCATATTCTTTTTGTCTAAGAACTCTTTACCTAACCCAAGATCACAAAGATTTTCTCCTGTATTCATCCAGAAGTCTTATTATTAGGATTTACATTTAGATCTATAATAAATTTCTAACTAATTTTTTAATATGGTTTGGTTATTCTTTCTAAATATATTTGTTAAAATAATCTTTTTCATAATGATAAAACATTTCTATCTCATTAATATAAAAAAAGTCATTGGCTAGCCTAGCTTTCATTTCAATAGAAGTTAAGGAATAGAGTGTAGCTTGGTTTTTCTTCATAAAAATCCCAGATCCATTCAATGTTCATGCATCTTCAGTAATGCCCATGGCTCAGAACTTGGGCACTTTACATCATTTAAAGGCACAGGGTCATGGCTATCTGGCTTGCTGGTGATTTTCAGCACATGACAAGTCAAAGAATTTTGGCTCCTGAGTATGATTTCTCAGGCTATTCCCAGCCCAGCTTGGGTTTCCCAGCACTCACCAACCCCTTACCCATCTGTGGCTGCTCATCTTGGAAAGAGACTTTAAAGATAAGGCATTCATAGCCCTCTTCACTGCCTTATCTACAATTTGCCTTTATTATTTTTCAAATAAGGATCATGCACAGAGAACATACGCAGAGGAATCAGAAAATTAATAAAGATCTTATAGTCATTGAAATCTGAATTTCCTGGAAAGGGATTTTTAACCTTGAGGTTTCACCTTGCTTTGTAAGTACTTAGTGAAATGTCTTGGCCACCAGGCTTAAAACGTTTTGTTTTAACACTTCATACCCTAGTGACTAGCCTATGTTTTGCCATCCAAGGAGACAGTGTTAAATAAATATGCACTTTATGCATAAATATGCACTTCTTTCAGGATCTTCTCATGGAAGGACAAAATACTTATTTTTTGCTAATTAGACTGAGGAAGAAAGAGAGACAGAGAGAGAGAATATGAGCAGCTATAGTAGAATGAAAGACATTTGAAGGATTAATTCATGTGTGATCTACCCTGAGTGGAGGGCAGAAAGAGATCTGAGTAGGGCATGCATACGACTTGCAGATTTGCTAAGGGTCACTGCTGTCTGGGGAAGTAAAGAAGAGGGAGGGACACAGTACTCAGGAGAGGGTGTACTCGGAGCGCGGGCTGCAGCTAGGAGCAGAATGGAAGTTGAGTCCCATGATCACACTGGTATGCAGTCCTTCCCATGGCGACTAAGGAAGCTCCCACAGAACGTGGCCACCATGCTCCCTACATGGATACACAGGAGTCTTGCCTGTCTTTGCTCCAGGACTCTGGTCAGCACTCCCCACCCCTTTCTGGTGAAGTCAATCCTAGGAAGTTCAGCGGTCCAGATTCCTATGGTTCCTCCTTTGGAGGGTGGGGCCCTTGGGCACCTCTAAGGTAGCCACCATATAAAAGGGTAGCGTCCATCCCTGATGAAGGAGGGATCAGACAAGACCCACAGGTCTTCCCTAGCTCCCATAGAGCTAGACCTGGTGACACAGAGCCTCTGAAACTGGGGATGTGTGGCACTAATACACATGTGCTCACACACTGCACGTGGAGTCTGAGGCAGCCGCCACACGTCCTTCACTCACGTGACCATCCAACCAGTCTCCCCTGGTGCACTGCACTCACAACCAGAGGGTGGGAAGACCTCAAATCAGTGCTTCCCAGAAGATTTCTTCAGAAAACAAACAAACAGGTAAAAGAGTAAGAATACTTTGAAAACAGAGCCCAACATTTGACTTCTAGGAAGGAGAAGGGTGACAGCTGGTAGAAAAACTGAGCAGTCAGATTGGGAAGAGAGGGCAATTCAAGACCTTCTTTGTGGGAAAAGACTCTCCCTCCTTCTCTCTGCAGACTGGCCTCCAATACTTTGGCCTTGTGTCTTTTGGTGCCACTTCTCAGCCTTCAGGAGATGGATTCTGATTAGGCTGGAAAGCACGAGTCATAGTGCAAACGTGGCTGCCATAGAGTTTTCTATCTGAATTTCTCAAAGAAAGGAATTTCTCAAAGAAAGGACCCAGGGCTGGGCAATCACCCCAAAGGCTGATGATGCCTCACCGTAGTAACACTTGCGATTGTCATTTCACACTGTGGCTACTGTGGAGCTCATTGTCTAGCTAATTGTCTTCTCACAGGAAGGCCTGCCAACACAGATTTCCCCAGGCAGTTCCATTTTTAAACCCGAAGCTATCTTGTTGCTTTGATCCCATCCTTAGGAACCTGAAGATAATCTTGAATCTCTGTTTGGCCATCTCTTATTTTTAACTGTCTCTGCCCAAAGCTATCTTGTTGCTTTGATCCCATCCTTAGGAACCTGAAGATAATCTTGAATCTCTGTTTGGCCATCTCTTATTTTTAACTGTCTCTGCCCATGGTCAGTGCTCAAATAAAGGTTTGATAGGAAGCTAAATGTTTGGATGAGATACAGCTTCTGTTTTTATGTGAGTCTCTGTTAATTGTGTCTGGGTGAATCAGTCTAAAGGTTTCTCTAGCTAGCATAGCTCCATAAGTCAAGACTCCTGGTTTCTGGAGGCTTGAAATCCACCCAATCGTATTATTATTCAGTTTTTCATTATGAGAATAATTTAGGAGATTTTGTGATCTGTCTGGCTAAAAATTAAACTATCTTACTACTTGGAACATCTCAACAAAGGACGGGCAGGAACTCGAATAATTGCTCCAGTGTGTCTGAAAAGAAAGGAGTTGATACGTGGAAAGCACATAGGATAGAGTAAACCCTAGTATGAATTATAATTTTGTTAATATCACTACTATTATTTTGATGTAAGTCATCAGAGAAATTGTATTTTAGGTGTCACACATACCCACACAAAAGAAAACATTTATACAATAATAGTAATGGCAGAATCAAACTGCTCCAAAATTTACCATTGCGACACATCTACCCCAAGTTCAGAAATTAGGAAAATTATTGTCGATTTCTCTGTACTAGGAATTCAGTCCATCTATTATTGTTCAAGGAAGGGGTCTCATCTTGTGCCTTCCTTCTTCACTTATTTAGGGAACTTGCCTTCCTTTCCCATAATAGGTCAGGATTCTGCTAAATTGAGGCTTAACTATCACTATAGCCTCTGTACAAGATACCAATAAGAAACATAGAAAAATCAGAGGGTGTTGTCACACATCTTCTTTGACATGGAATGCGACTTTCCTTTACTTCAGCTCTCTCTGTGGTTGCTCTGTCATGGAAGCCGAGCTCTTGCACTTAAAATGTTCTCACAACCATCGTCAACCCTGAAAATCCCTGCACTGAATTCACCCTCGGTCCAAATCCACTGTGGCTTCATCTGTATTCCGAAAGAACTTTGTTTTCTTTTTCTTCCCTTTCCTCAACCCTTTTAATCCTCTAGTTCAAGCAATTAGCTCTACAAATATTAGCTGCAATCAAGGTCTAGCACATGTGGTAATTTTCCCCCTAATAAATCAATCAATTCTTTCTGTGGAGTGGTTTTTTTTTTTTTTTTACCCCTTACAGTCATTAGAGAATTACAATGCTACTTGAGGATCACCAGCAACTTGAATCAGTCAAGAAACGTCAATCAAATTTGCCAGATTTTGCTTTAAAGATGAGAAAAATGGGATAGATTCACAAAGGCCTCTTGTCTTAGAATAGGAAGCTTGATAAACCCTTGTTGAATCCCTCTCAGAGAGGCCTTGGAGTATAATGATCCATTTGGAAGAAAATCAAAATCAGCTTTACCAGTGACAAATTGGACAAAACCCAGAAACTCTCATTAAAAAAAAAAAATCTAAAAATTAATAATTGGAATAATCAGCCATCTAGTGTCTCTAGGCAAAAAAATTCTATAACTGGCAAAAAAATTTTTAGTTAGAGGGCAACTCAAGGATCACCTGGCCCATGGCTATCATTGTCTCAGAGCTGACTTTAGGCTTAAGGGCAGAGGCTCTTAGGGAGAAAGGAATGAGTGGAGTCTGCAGCAGAGCTCCTCAATCCCCACCCCTTTCAGTATCAAAGACCAATTAAAAAATTTTTTTTAATGTTTATCTATTTTTTAGAGAGAAAGAGAAAGAGGAGGAGCAGGGGAGGGGCAGAGAGAGGGAGATACAGAATCTGAAGCAGGCTCCAGGCTGAGCTGTCCACACAGGGCTTGAACTCACGAACTGTGAGATCATGACCTGAGCCGAAGTCAAAAGCTTAACTGACTGAGCCACCCAGGCATCCCTAGAAGCCCAATTTTATCTCTTATTCCACTCAAAAGTTCAGCTGAGGAAATGGTTTCTCTGGCTAAAAAGAATTTAAGAATTACTTATGTAGCCAAGACCATTCTTTTCATAAAGGAGTAAAACGAATGCCAGAGAAATTAGGGAATTCTTGATTTTAGTGTTGGACCCTGTGTCACATCTTCCTCCCCATCCAGCATGGT
The DNA here is from genome assembly GCA_017311185.1 of Proteles cristata cristata. Lineage (NCBI taxonomy): Eukaryota > Metazoa > Chordata > Mammalia > Carnivora > Hyaenidae > Proteles > Proteles cristata. The sequence goes on along the minus strand of JAESUZ010003856.1, from coordinate 7,977 downwards.
GCCATATTGTCTCTTACTCTTAGGCAGCAAATCAGGTGAGAATTCCTATGTTTTTGGAATTGCCCTCCCCCCCCCCACTTTTTTGCTTTTGTTTTAGAATAACCATAAGGGACAACCAATGAAGCCAAATTAGCATGAGAAGAGTCATAAATGATATATTGAAAGTAAAAGCATAGTCTGCAATTGTACTCTTTTGTCTATATTGTTTCCAGTCCCACTGGAGAATTCTATTATCAACCAGCACCTGAAAGGGGTCATGAGGGAGGGTAGGAAAGGCCTCGTTCCATTTTCCTATGTTATCAAATGTATTGCTATTAAGATTGAGAGAAGTAAAGATTTCAGTAGGATACTTGGTGAAAACTTGCTGACATTAATGACTCAAATTCTCAGAGAGACTGCAAGGAAAATGGTGTCATCACTGTCATTCAAGACATTTAAGATGAAATTTCAAAAGGAGGCTGTCAGGCATAATGACTGCCAGGTTCTATTATATCATTCTCAGAGGGTGGATCACATACACTACTATGCAACCTGTGGGCGGTTGATATTGAAGTTTGAAAGGAAGCTGCAGAGAGGAGGTAGGGTGGGCGTGGGACCCAAGAGGGGCTGCTTCACAACCAGGAGACATCACCGTTGACCTTCTCATGGTGACTTGGGGTAAATCTGCAATCTGGGGCCTAGGCTTTTGTCTTAGATACCCTGAAATCTGACCCATCAGGACATTTTGACAAGATCATGATCTTAGTGCTGAACAAAATTCAGGAAATTTGAGCTGTAAATCATTGTACCAATTTATTAATTTATGGGAAGAAAATTTCTCTCTAGTGTCTGAATGTTCGTGTTTGCATGCACCCCAGCACTGAGATACCTACGGACCCTAGTCAGCAATCAGGAGGCAGGTGTGTGAGAAGAGCCCTCGTTCTCAACCTTGGCTGCCCACCGCAACTTTCCAAGGGCCTTTGACACTGAGGCCATCCCCTGAAACAACTAAATCTGAATCTCAAGGATTAGGACCCAGAAATTAGTATTTAAGAAACTTTTTTTTCAAACGCTTATTCATTTTTGAGAGAGAGCGTGAATGGAGGGTGAGGGGGACAGAGAGAGAGGGAGACACAGAATCTGAAACAGGCTGCAGGCTCTGAGCTGTCAGCACAGAGCTCAATGCAGGACTCAAACTCATGGATTGTGAGATCATGACCTAAGCTGAAGTTGGATGCTAAACCGACTGAGCCACCTGGGTGCCCCCAGACATTAATATTTAAAAAAAAATCTCCTCAAATGATTCCAAAGAGCGGCCACAGCTGAGAATCACTGGGTCAGAGCAAAGGACGTTGTCCATCCAGGCTGCCATGAGCCTGGGGCCTCATCCTTTCCACACAGGGGTCTATGCTTTTGCATACCATAGACAGTGGGTTGGTTGGTTGTTTAAACTTGGAACAGATGTAAGTTTGCCAACTTAAAAAATTTTAATGTCTATTTTCGAAAGACAGAGAGTGTGCAAGCAGGGGATGGGCTGAGAGAGAGGGAGACAGAGGATCTGAAGCCAGCTCTGCACTGACAGCAGAGAGCCCAATGTAGGGCTGGAACCCACGAACCATGAGATCATGACCTGAGCCAAAGTCGGACACTTAACCGACTGAGCCACCGAGATGCCCTGCCAATTTTTTAAAATTGCCAAGTAAGGATGTATTTAACTATCATTATTCATTAAAGAAAGGAAATTTTAACAAAAATTAAGGACACAATTTTACAACAAAAAACAATGTTGTATTTCTTTTTCTTCTAAGGATCAGGGAAAACTTCATTGTAGGCTAATGCACGCTTAAGAACTGGTGCGATCTAACTGCTCTCTACATCCAGAGTCAGGGCTTGCTTCTTGGATTGCTTACCATATGTTAGCTGGGTGTGGTTCACATTAAACCACTGTCTCAGGCTAACTACTCCTCTCTTACCATACCCTTTCCATATACATATTCATAGTATTAAGTTGTAGGTAGTTTCTGCTCCCAGGCTTGGTAATGTTCTGTCTCTTCCAATTACAGAATATGTTGATTTAATTAGCACAGCTCTTCTTAGACATCTTAAACTAAGGTTTCTAGAATGGGTGTAGCATGTGTAACCCTAGATAACCACTTACTGGGGGCACTGCTGCTCCGTTGTTTCACTACTGGACGATGATGACAATTATTCTAAATCTAGGGAAGAATTCATTGGGAGGGCAAATAACCTGCAGTGAGTTGTTTATTGTGGGTGTCAAGTTACATGAAATGAAAAAACTTACTTAGACTATAAACTTAACTTTGAGTGCCTCTTTGGAATCTACTGTGTGCCCTTTTCTTCTGTGGTCATGGTTTATGTTGCCCCCTTCGTCCTCTGAAAGGCCACTGGCATTTTGGGATCAGTTCTATACTGAGTCGCCTCTCTTTCACAAGACAGCCTCTGGGGGTGCCTGGGTGGCTCAGCTCGTTAAGCATCTGACTTCAGCTCGGGTCATGATCTCAAAGCTTCTGAGTTGGAGCCCTGAGTCGGGGTCTGTGCTGACAGCTCAGAGGCTGGAGCCCGCTTCAGATTCTGTGTGTGTGTCTCTCTACCCCTCCCCTGCTCGTGCTCTGTCTCTCTCTCTCTCTCTCTCTCTCTCTCAAATATAAATTAACATTTAAAAAATTAAAACAACAACAACACCACAATAGCCTCTGGAAGCTACTAAGAGAGGGTAGCTGTGCCAGGAAGTCCAAGATTGTACATCAAGTACAAGTACTGCATAACCTAGAGACTCATTTATGCTGACAATGGCATAAAATACATCTTCCTTTATTAATCTCTTTCAAGCTGACATGCTTAAAGGTGGATCAAGAGAATCAAAACTAGCATCAATGTGTGCTTTTGACCAACTGGGAAAATTCTGTTTTCAGATACCTGTGTTCTCCAAGCACCCAAGAGGTACAATTAGTGATGAGCTGCTCTGGCTTTATCGTTCCCAGCCCAACCCAACCCAAGAGGAAGAGCTTCAAGGCCAAGGGTTTTGCTCAGGATAGCACACAAACCTCAAAATGAAAAGACCTGGATTTGAATCCCAGCTCCACTACTCTCTTGGACAAGTTGCTAGGTCTCTTTGAGCCTCAGTTTCCTTATCTATAAAATGGAGATATCATTTTCATCATCACTTCACATGGTGATTGTGAAGACTAAATAAGATAATTCAGGTAAAATACTGAGCAATATACCATATACCCTAAGTTCTCACGAGAAGTTAACTTTGTGGGTCAGAGCCTAGCACAATAATGTGGCATACAATAGATGTTCAATAAACACACACACACATGCGCACACACATACACATACACACACACAGACACACACATTCTATATCTGCAGAAGGAAAAACTCAGTAGAAATGCTGAGGTAGAAAGTTGTTACTGAATTCTCAACTTTAGTTTTCAGATCTGAACAATGTAACCTGACTTATTTTGCTATATAATCTTGCTCATGACTTTGTCTCTCGTCTCCCTAACTGATGACTTCTAGGACCCTTGCTTTTCTGTGGTAAATTCCTTTTTTTTTTTTTTTTAAAGTTTAAGAGGGGAGGGAGGGGTAGAGAGAGAGAGGGAGGAAGGGAGAGAGAGAATCCCAAGCAGACTCCGTGCTGTCAGTACTGATCCCAATGCAGGGCTTGATCTCACAAACCATGAGAACTTGACCTGAGCCAAAATCAAGAGCTGGACGCTTAATGGACTGAGCTGCCCAGGTACCCTGTGGTGAATTCTTAGAGCAGGCTATCTGAGCACAATCTCTTCTTTCCATAACAATGCTCTTTTGTTCCTTATAGATTCTGATACTTCTCAGACCCAGAACCTCATTTCCTTGCTGGCGTTCTGAAGCAACCAAGCATTTTGAAAGAAAGCTTTTAGAAATCTAGATATTTGCACCTGTGTGCCAGGAAAAATTGGGATGTTTTCTATGTAAATGATGGATCGAGAAGAAAAGGAGTTTGGGGAAGAAGCCCTGATGGTTAGTCTGATACAGAAAGCAACTCACTTCAATATTTTATCCTGCTGCATTAACATTTTTCAAAATCAATTGATTACTAATAAATACATATACGTTCTTCTGTCTAAACTCTTCAACTGCCCACCAAAAACAAAAACAGAAACACATCAAAAAATGAACTTCTCAGGTTGCTGAAATTTTGCCCTAGGAGCCAAGCTTGTTTCTGAAAGTTTCAACTCATCCAATCAGACAAAAGGCTGAGGAAAGGGGAGGCATTTATCAAGTTACACAGAGGACTCCATCTGTTATCTTAGACCTTTGTTACCAAGTGACACAGGAGGAGATACTCGAAGGCAGCATGAAAGAGTTTTATTTTACAGATTCATAGTCCAAAGATTTCAAATTAGAGAAAAACAGCAGCAGGAAAGAGAAAAGTCAAGTAAGTGTGATCAAGAAGTCTCCATCCCGCCATCCTACTGACGAGAACCGCCGTGGAGGGTGAAAGTGCCCATTCGGCCAGGATCTGTCCGTTCAGCTTCTATAATAAATGCAGCCAAAGGGGCAGTCACTTCTCATCAGTCACAAAGGTCTCCTCTTTAGACCTCACCCTCACAAAAGCCATTTCTCATCATGCCAAGCCAACAAAAGAAAGTCATCTTTTGCACGGCTGGGGTGTTAAGCTTCGTGTGCGCCCTTGGACTTGTGACAGCCCTGGGGACACCGCTGTGGATCAAAGCCACCTTCCTCTGCAAAACGGGGGCTCTGCTCGTCAATGCCTCTGGGCAAGAGCTGAACAAATTCATGGGAGAAATGCAGTACGGGCTTTTCCATGGAGAGGGCGCGCGGCAGTGCGGGCTGGGAGCGAGGCCCTTTTGGTTCTCAAGTAAGTGACAATTGCATTTGAATTATTTAATACTTTAGGTGTACTCTCCCAACGGTTACAAGGAATTATCTTTAAGAAGGAATTATTTTTAAGAGCTTTGCCCTATTAGAGGCCTTTTGAAACAGATGTGAGCCATTCGAAATACCCAGGAATCGTCCGAGCAATGTTTTCTTCCTAGTTTTTATTATTTTGTTTTTATTATTTCATTCTGTTTTTATTATGACACTATATAGTTAATGAGTTGGTATGGAATTAAGCTTTTTGAGAAGGCAAGCAATTAAATTCTTCTTAAACATTAATATTTATGCTAGAAATTTTGCTATCTTTTAAAAGGGGGGGGGGTGACTTGGAGAAATAGAAAGCTGTAAGAGATGATCTTCATTTTGTTCTTAAAACGAAACAAAAAGATCAGTGTCATAGGCTCCTTAACCAACTCTAACTTCTTTTCTACCTTGCTAATGATTCTGTAACCCATCTATCCCTGTTTTATCCCTGCTAGGACCTTTCCTGCTGGTAATGTTCTTTTTTTTTTTTTTTTCTTTTTTCACCTATTTGAATTACTTGGCTATAGAAATTTAAAACGGATCTGCTATATTAACTGGGAAGGAAATAGATGCCTATTTAGTATAGAAGATTTGAAACTGATTGACCTTCAAATCATGTAGAGAATAGGAGACAGATTTTCCTGTTTGATTTCTGTGAAATGGAAGTGTTACCCATAGTATTTATAACCTGTTTATTTTAAGAAGAGAATTTTTTTAAAAAATTACCATGTGAATAGGCAACTCATTAAATGAAAATTAATAAGAAGGCATTTGTTATATCTCTCACAACACACATTCAGAAATTATTATTGTTTCAAAAGGGCTGGTTTGGAACAATCTTATGAAGAAACAGCCAGTAAATTACTGCATAAATCACTCTTCAGGAAAGGAGGTTACCAACTGAGGCATTTAAAATGAATTATTATTTTGCCTGGGTATTTTTTTTTTTCTCTAGCATAGGTAGAAAGCTAAATTAATTGAATTTATTATTAACATATGCAGTGTCTAATTAAATTTCAGTGCTGGCCTATTTATATTTCTGCAACATTCCTTCTATCTTCTTAGCAGTCACTGGACACCAACTTTCACTCACACAGGTTATTAGGTGATATGAATTGTCACAGGGCTCCCAAAAATCCCTAAGAATTAGTTTTTAGCTTTTCAAAAAATTATCATCCACTAGATTTGATGAAGTGAATACCAACTCTTTCCTCTGAATGGCTTCAGTTCATTAAGGTAATGGGGCTGTTAAAGTTGCTTAGCTTTCCTTAGGGGGAAAAAGAACAAAGTAGAAGATCACATGATTTGCAACTGTATTAAAAAATAAAAGAGGAAAAAAGATGAGTGAAATTATTTAACTATCAGTCATTGACAGCTAAAAAGCGCAAGGAAAGCTTCTCACAAATGAATTTAGACAAAAGCAGGGAACATACAGTGAATTTTCTGGAGCCTTTGCATTTTGTACCATGAAACAGAGATCAACTCTACTCATACCATGGGACAGGTTTCAAAACGATAGGTTTTTAGGTTTTATGAACACTTACGAGACATTAAGCATGAAGCGTGCTTTGTCTTACTTAATCCTCACACAGACACATTCCTCAGTGGTTCAATGAATCGTTTTTATGGCCATGTCCTCTGCTGGCTGTGTCTGTGAGGCCATTGCGCTGATCAGGTGGCCTTCCCTTTGCTTTTGTGAGGACTCAGAGTCGGTGAGGTTGAAACAAAACCTTCACCTATTACAAAATTTCATTTGTCCCTATGATACCTTGAACATTTTCCTCCAGCCTGGTTAAGAAATCTTACATTTGTTTGTTCTGTGGTGACAGCCTCTCTGTATAACCTCTCTATGCCCTACACATGTTAAAGCCTCATTACTTTTTTTTTTTTTAAGTTTTTTTAAATGTATTTACTTTGAGAGAGAAAAAGAGAGAGAGAGAGCTAGGGAGGGGTAGAGAAAGAGAGAGATTGAGAATCCCAAGCAGGCTCCACACTGCCAGCATGGAGCCCGAGGTGGGGCTTAAACACACAAACCATGAGATCATAACCTAGAGTTGGACGCTTAACCAACTGAGCCACCCAGGTGCCCCAAAACCAAAACCTCATTAATTTCACTGAGACCCTGCAAAGTATACTTAACAGTATCACTTTTTCCTCCTAGGCATAGAAGTATCTCTTTCAATGGAACAGGAGACAAAGTTGGGAAAACTGAATGTTGGATTCCCTAAAAAGCATAATGCTCATTATTTTTTAAATGTTTATTTATCTTGAGAGAGAGAGGGCAATCACGGGGGAGGGGCACAGAAAGAGGGAGAGAGCGGGAGAGAGAGAAAGAATCCCAAACAGGCTCGACACTCAACATTGAGTCCCATGCAGGGCTCAGTCTCATGAACCATGAGATTATGACCTGAGCTGATATTAAGAGCCCAACGATAAACCGACTGAGCCACTCAGGTGCCACACATAATGCTTATTTAAACAAACAGCCTTCTCAGTGATAAAAACTTCCTCACTGATACGCCTTTAGAACATACTGCTCTACATTGACACTTCTTCTGCAGTAAAGCTTCACGGTCCCTATCTTCCCGATCAAAATGCCATCACCCTATCAGTGACGTTCTAAAAACGCATCCTTGAAGGAAGAGAGCCCTCAGATATTCCTCCTGAGAGAAAAGTGTAGTCCTGTTACCTGTTAATATAAAAGAATGGGAGGCCTAATCCTGTCTCCTCAATAATGGCATCCTTCGAGAAAAATGTAGAGTCCCCAAAGAGCTCAGGACAGATGATTCTTTCCTGTTTCTTCCAGAGCCCAACTTATGTTTAGGGCACAAATCATTTCCCAGAACTTTCCCCTTTCTCATATGCCTCTTAGAAAAGTTATTAAGCAAAGATTTTGATTTAAGGAACTTTCCAGTGTAGGAGGAATGGAAAAGGCAACTCCTCAAAGTATCAGTCGCTTTGCGACAGGGTTCTTCGTGTTGTGGTGGTAGCATCCATTAATGCAAACTTACATTTCCGTTCTGTGGGATTGCTAAATGTTACCTCACTTACCAAACTTTTCAT
>JAESUZ010003855.1:0-312452 GCA_017311185.1 Proteles cristata cristata | reverse complement strand
CCACATATTTCAATAATAACACTGAATGTAAATGGACTAAATGCTCCAATCAAAAGACATAGAGTAGCAAAATGGATTAAAAAACAAAATCCATCTATATGCTGTCTACAAGAAACTCATTTTAGACTGGAAGATACCTTGAGATTAAAAGTAATGGGATGGAGAAATATATATCATGCTACTGGAAATCAAAAGAAAGCCAGAGTAGCGATACTTACATCAAACAAACTGGACTTTAAATTAAAGACAATCACAAGAGATGAAGAAGGGCACTACATAATAATTACAGGGTCAATCCATCAGGAAGAACTAACAATCATAAATGTCTACGCACCGAATATGGGAGCACCTAAATATCTAAAACAATTAATCACAAACAGAAACAATCTTATGGATAAGAATGTGCTAATAGCAGGGGACTTTAATACTCCACTTACAGCAATGGATAGGTCAACCACACAGAAAATCACTAAAAAATAACGGACTTGAAAGACACATTGGACCAGATGGATCTGACGGATATATTTAGAACTTTACATCCTGAGGCCAGGGAATTTACTTTCTTCTCAAGTGCGCATGGCACATTCTCCAAGACAGATCACATACTGGGACATAAAGCAGCCCTCAATAAATATAAAAGAATAGAGATCATACCATGCACACTGTCAGATCACAATGCTTTGAAACTTGAAATCAATTACAGGAAGAAGTCTGGAAAACCTCCAAAATCATGGAGGTTAAAGAACACCCTACTAAAGAACGAATGGGCCAATCAGGTAATTAGAGAAGAAATTAAAAAATATATGGGAACAAATGATAATAAAAATACAACAATCCAAACTCTATGGGATGCAGCAAAGGCAGTCCTAAGAGGAAAGTACATTGCACTCCACCTATTTCAAGAAATTAGAAAAAACACAAGTACAAAATCTAACAGCTCACCTAAAGGAACTAGAAGAAGAGCAACAAGAGCATCCCAAACCCAGTAGGAAAAGAGAAATCATAAAAATCAGGGCAGAAATAAACAATATAGAAACTAAAGAAACAGTTGAACAGATCAATGAGACCAAGAGTTGGTTTTTTTGAAAACATAAACAAAATTGATAAACCTCTAGCCAGGCTTCTCAAAAAGAAAAGAGAGAGCACTCAAATAGACAAAATCACGAATGAAAATGGACTTATTACAACCAACCCCTTAGAAATACAAGCAATTGTCAGGGAATACTATCAAAAATTATATGCCAACAAACTGTACAACTTAGAAGAAATGGACAAATTTCTAAACACACACTCACTACCAAAATGCACACCGGAAGTGATAGACAACCTGAACATACCCATAACTAGTGAAGAAATGAAATCAGTTATCAAAAATCTCCCAACAAATAAGAGCCCTGGGCCAAATGGTTTCCCTGGGGAATTCTACCAGATGTTAAAAACAGAATTAATACCCATTTTTCTCAAGCTATTCAAAAAAAAAAAAAAACAAAACAAAAGAAAAAGAAATCGAAGGAAAGCTTCTGCACTTATTTTATGAAACCAGCATCACTTTGATTCTCAAGCTGGACAGAAACCCAGCAAAAAAGGAGAACTATAGGCCAATATACTTGATGAATGAGATGCAAAAATCCTCAACAAGATACTTGGAAATCAAATCCAGCACCACATAAAAAGAATTATCCCCATGATCAAGTGGGATTCATCCCTGGGTTCCAGGGTTCATCCGATATTCACAAATCAATGAATGTGATACATCACATTAACAAAAGAAAAGATAAAAACCATATGATCCTATCGATAGATGCAGATAAAGCATTTGACAAGATACAGCATCCCTTCTCAATAAAGACCCTCAAGAAAGTTGGGATAGAAGGAACTTACTTAAACATTATAAAAGGCATCTATGAGAAGCCCTCAGCTAACATCATATTCAACGGAGAAAAACTGACGCTTTCCCCTTGAGATCAGGAACATGACAGGTATGTTCACTCTCACCACTGTTGTTTAGCATAGTGCTAGAAGTCGTAGCATCAGCCATCAGACAACAAAAGGAAATCAAAGGCATCAGAATTGGCAAAGAAGAAGTCAAACTTTCACTCTTTGCAGACGACATGATACTGTGCATAGAAAACCCGACAGATACCATATGTTTGCACATATAGGTGGATTAGGAGGAACCTAATGGAGGACCATGTGGGAGAAGAAGGGGAAAAATCGTTGGGAAGAGGGAGAGAGGCAAACCATGAGAGACTCTTGAATACTGAGAACAAACTGAGGGCAAGGGTGTGGGGCAGAGGGGTAGGGGGTGATGGGCATGGAGGAGGGCACTTGTTGAGATGAGCACTGGGTATTATATGGAAACCAACTGACAATAAACTATTAAAAACAAGGGCACAGTAGATGGTTCAGCTATTTCTTCAAGAACAGAGCAAATAAGAAATTATTAATTATATGAATTATATCCCCAAATCTTGATCCAAAACCCAGCTGAAATTAACACAATTTCTGTGTAATTGAAATTATTGAAATTATTCTATACAGATGATATTTGTCCCAAACAAAAGTCGGGGCGGGGTAGGGGTGGGGGGGCAAAGTTTAACAGTCTTTCCTCTTTTGTTTGAATTGCTGGCAAGGACTGAATCAAGACTTTCCAACTTCCCATACTTTGTCTTATGATTGATTAGTTAAGATTAGAGCTAGCTAACCACAGAGAGAAACATTCCCTGCTCAAATAACTGACTAAGCCTTCTCCTTCTTTCAGAACAATGCCAAATATAAGTCATCTCATCTGCAACGTGTTTGTCCCTCCCTATAAAAATCTAAAGCAAGACTACCAGCTAAAGCACTCTGATCTTTGGATCTGGGAAATTTACCTTATTGCAGTAAACTGAATAAATCAATCTCTTTATCCAGTTTTTATTTGGTAGTTATTATTTAGAAAATTTTACCAATGTAACCAGTGTGAATAATTAGACCTATTAATAACCACTTTCTTACCCCAATCCAAGTATAACTAAATAAGAAGTTTGCTTAGAGAGAGGCCAAATTCATGTTATTTATTAACTAATAAATCTCAAGATAATGAATTAACACATGTTATTTAGATGTTATTATGGAAAGGACCCAGAAGTGTTGAAATTCTACCTGACCATCTCATCTTTTTCTCCAAAATCTCCAAATAGAGATATGCAATAAAAGCAAAGCAAACCAGAAAAATATATTATCAAAAGAATGTATAACTCATACTCTACTGTGAAAGTTCAGTGCTTTGCTGACTATATAGAAAGCTTGTTTTGCCTAAGTTCAGTGGCATCAAACCAAAACAAAGATTGCTCTATTAAACTCTATTCTCTGAAATCTTCCATTTCAATTTGACACCCAGAGATAGATAAATCAGTGGAAGAAAGAGGATGATTATCTTATGAAAGCTTATTTATAACCCTAAAACTTAAATCTTTTTTCTTTTTTTTTCTTTTTTTACAATTTTGGCATAACAATTATCCTGGAAGAGAATTAAATCCAGATCAACACTCCTCCTGATAGGTCATAAAGGAAAGAGAAGGAAAACAAATAGTATCCTTGCTTTCCTCATGCCAAAACCAGCAGTAGACAGGGAATGACTAATCAGGATGGAATAGAAATGAATTCTACCACTGAACCCCCATTTTCTATTTGCTAAATGGTTAAAGTTAGCAGGAGACTCAAAAGATCTAAGAAATTAAAGATTCTTGTAATGTAGTAAAGGATTTCAAAGTCTAATTATAAGCTATAGTATTTGTGCTTAGGTATTATTGCAATTCATCCTATCTTAATTGAGTTAGATTAAATGTATGTGTTCATTATAATAAGACTGTTAATAAGAAAAGCTATTTATATTTGTGGAACTTGTTTTTTAGATTCCAAAGTAATAGTTACCTCTTTAGTTCTGGAAATCCCAAAGAATTAAATGTTAATATTCATTTCATCTTAGAACAGAATTTGGAAGAGAAAGAAAAAGAGGCTCTAACTTTTTCTCCCTGCCCCCTGAAGAGCAATGGAGAAGTCCATGCTCACAGGGAAGTTTGCAGCAATAGGCTCTTAAGGGCTTTTTCTAATCCAAACAGCAATAAAACAAGCACAAAGTCCAATGCAAGACTTTAAGTGTGATGTGATGATAGAGAATAAAAAAGGATTTAAGTAGAAAAAGAAAAAGACAACTGAGCTCCTGAGGCAGTAAGAAAATTTTCTTTGCAGATGAAAGAGGATGTCTTACAAATGAATCTATCACATTTCAAGTAGTAGTCATAAAGCAAAAGCAAAAATACCCAAAAGGAAAAACAGGAAAATGACCTCTGTGCAGATGGAAAAATGTTTTCTAAAATGTCTGCATCCCCATTCAGTACAAAGCAGAGACAGTATCCCATAACCATCTATAGTAAATTATTCAAACTCGTACCGTCATCCAAATGAAGTATTCTTAGTATTTTTTTCAGATACTAAGAAAAAGCAGCCTGTAAACTTAAAGTAGAAATATACTATTATACCTCAAAAGTATACTGTATATTTCAGGTGCTATTATTCTATTATGGTATCTTTACAGTTTGCAGGAGGTTCTGCCTATATTTATATTTGCACCTTCAACCTCCTCCACCTTCAACCTCCTCCATGAGCAAGTCATCATTTATATGTGTGAGTGACTTCCTTACCTTCCTTCATTATTTAAAGAACACTTTTAACCTACCCTTTATCAGCTGACTGCCAAAGCATGTAGACAACATTTAAAGATTATACAGAACATTTAGATCTCAGGTTCTTGCTAGAAATTAACCCTGAGGTATATGCTACTTAACCTTGTCAAGAGTCTGATTGCCAGACATGATATTTATAGATGATTTTCTAAAAGATAGGCAGTCTATCTACTCCCTCATCTATTCTAACATCAATACTAATGTGTAAGACCTGAGGATGTGTACCAAATTCTGATGCAGGATCCCCTTAAAGAACTACTGTAACAAGTAGAGCTTTTTCTTCATGTGTTTGAACTATTTAAGTAAACAACTCATTCAGAGATCATTCTGTGTATGTCAGGAAGAAGAAAAGGGATGCTCCTCTAATAAATTGACTGACTCTAATTTATGAATATCTCAAATCTTATAAATTACTTTATAACAATTTATTTGTTTTCCCTGGTAAATCCTTGTTTTCCCTGATAAATCTTAGGGCCACATTTGTATCTCACTTCCAGCAAGTGTAGATAAACATATATCAATCTGTGCTAATTATTTTCCTCCCAATTTCCTTTCCTTAGACCCTATGTCTCTCAATTATCTTTAGTTGCAAGGTACAACAAACTCTTTAAAACAGGAATTGTTATTATTAGTCTATCCTCAGTTGAATGACACATGGGATAGTAATTAAAGAAGTTTCCCAAAATATAGTGAAACTTCAAAGAAACATTCAGAAATAAATTGATAAATTATCATCACTCATGTCTTTTTTTGTTGCTGTTCAACCCTGTAATTAGTAGAACAATCAGGTCATGCTGATAATATTGCATCGGTTTAATGCCATTGTTGTGCACTTTATATTTCAACACATTGAGAATAAAGGTTTCATCTTGAACTGTGCTAAAAATATTGTTTTCCTGGCGACATAACTAATGAGCCACCAAAAAAGCATGTCTATAACCAGGAAGGTATTAAACAACAACTGACACACTCATATAATAAATTGCTATATTTTGACATCTAAAGGATTATTTTCAATTATTTTTTGTGGACAATTAAGCTTATTCAAATTCCATAATGGGTTGTGTCAGTCATCATCATACATAAAACACTTTAATGGTGTACAGTAAGCTTTTGCTACTCATACAAATATCTTAGGACCTGCAATTACACCTCATTAAACCTCAGCACCATAATTTGGAAATCTCATTCATAACATTTAGTCTAAAATTGTACTAAATAAATAAAGTATATTATCTCCAAAGCATTCATAAACTTTTTGTCTACAGGAGAATTTTTTAAATTGTGTAAAATTGTATAAATTAAGTAGGGTTTCAAGCATTAGTACTGGAAGTTGATTAAATGAAATGGTGAGGACTTTTTCTTTTTTCTTCCACAGAGTAAGCATACTTGATCAGTTTCTCAATATACCCTTTTACACACATTATACACATTCTAAAAGCAAATCCAAAAGATACATTTGTTACCTTACCTATAATTGTTTATCAAGTTTAGTTAAGTAATGTTTTACTCAGTGCCTATTACATCATTGAATAGATAAAATTCAAGAAAGTATAAAATGCTAAAAAATTTGGAAGTGGCTGACAGTTTACTTTGTTTGCAACCTAACAAGAAAGTATACCACAAGTTCACTGATGCTGGCCAACTTGGTCAAAGACAAAGGACTTTATTACTGATAGTATGAGCAATAGCCAGAGTATCAGCACTTTCTAAGTTCCCTGAACCCAAATTTCCATAGGTTGACATATGGAGAGATAGGTGTGCCAGTCCACACGTTAGACTGCCTTACAAAAGAGGAACTCAAACTTAGGGAACTTGAATCTTTTATAATGGATGGTAAACCTGTTTGATCTTTGTTTCAAATAAAGGCATCTTTATTACATTGGACAATAAATAAACCTACCTTTTGCTCCAGTGAGAGATATGTTATCTGTTTTCAAAGACTGTTAACCATACAAGCATCCTTGAAAAGAGAACCTAAAACAAGGACAGCCAATGCCCTTGCTTGCAAGACCAGCAGAAATATGAGAGACCCATAATGAGCTGTGTCCCAACATATGGCATATGAAACAGTGCAGCATCTCAGTGACTGACACATCATTGAATGAATGAATGAATAAGCTCAACTAAGAGTAGAACAAAATGAAAAATTATATTTGAATATAATGCTGTCTATAGCATAGCTCATACTAGAAAAGTGATAGAAATGGTATATTGTAAATCATACGGAAAATGAATAGGTGTTCTTCTATTTTTAACATAAGAAATTATCATTAATAATATATTGAGTCAAAAAGTATGTTAAAACATCATATAGTGTTTCATGTAAAATTACGTGTATATACTTTATGTATACACGTACAGAGAGATGTGCCCAGAAGGATAGCAGCCAAAATGTTAATAATGGTCTTTTCTGAATTATATAGTTAAGGGACATTTTTACTTTCTTCTTTGCCAGTTATGTAATTTGAGTTATTTTATCATGGTTATGTATCATTTTTTAAGATAAAGTTATTTTTAACAATTAAAACCAAATTATATTAAAATTATACTTACACCATCCAAAGCATCTTTCATTGCCATTGAGCTTTAACTCTGACAAAGATTTACTGGGTATAGAAATTCTAACAGCCCTAATAAAAGCAATGCCTAGCATTAACATCCATCTATTTTATTTTAGAGTTTAATTTACCATCTGTTACATTCAAACTCTTCATCTCTTTACAATTCACTGTATGTTGTGGTAAATAGAAATCCAAATATATATCCAAAATCCACCACAAATGAAATGTCCAAATGTAAAATATTTTCTCAAACTGAATGCAAACACTAACAGACATCTTCTCAGATTAGAGTCTTTTTCTTACTTTATCTTAATTTGGAAATATAAAAATTAAGTATTCTGTACCTGAAAATGGGAAGGAAGCCATTTGTGATGAGCCTGAAGATGAAAAGGGGAGTTACTGCAAAGACACTTCACATCCAGCCCATGTACAATCCTTCTACATTTTGTTTCTGTGGCACTTAAATGGACTGACAAAAGAAGTACCTTTTCATTGTACAGAACTTTCAGGTAGTTAAACAATGATTCCTCCAATAAATATAGGGTACCAAATATGTCCACAGCCTTGTGTTAGGTGCTCTGTAGGAAAAGAAAAACATTATTCAACAAAATCTTTGTTCTTGAGGAGCACTCAAATAAATTAGAGAGATGAAACTCTTGGATAGGTAAAGAATGAGAACAATTCCAGACAACCTGTGAACAGGTGGTTGACAGAGTATGCATGTGTCTGAGAAAAGTAGGTTAATGTCCCCTGAAATTAAACTAGATTAATTTCAAGTCTAGAGATGCAAACAAAATTAAGAGGACATGAACGAGGAGTAACTAATAGAACTGACACAGATCAAAGCAAGTACAACCCAAATGATGAAACCCCGTCCCCCATACTGTTAAGTCTGCACAATTCTTTCCTCAGTACTCACAACATAGTACTCAAGTTTCCACTGTTAAAATATTACAAAACTATACATTCTTTTTAGAATCTGTATTAGTTAGGGTTCTCCAGAGAAAAAACATTAATAGAAAATAAATATAGTATATGTTATGTTGATAAGAATATCCTAAATATATGTATGTGTGTATATATACACATATATTTGAATAAATATATATTTGAAAAATCTATTTGAAAAAAAAATCATACCAAATTGGCTCATGTTATCATGGAGGCTGAAATCCCATACTTTGCCATGGGAAACTGGAGACCAAGGAAAGCTGATAGTACAAGTCCATCCAAGTCTAAAGGCCTAAGAATCAGAGGCATTGAATTCTTGTCTAATGACAATTACAGTCCTTATTTCTGTACCTGGTCATGTGGTTATAGCTAGTATTTACAACTACTTTTTGGTCATAATTATTCATCTGATAAGGTGACCCAGACCTTCACTCCTAAATGATCTGAGCCATTGGTTATGCTGCCTAAGGTGGGTGCTCATAGTTTTCCATTGATCTTAATCACAGAGCATAGAAATACATAGATTCCCTAAATGATCTCCTGTATTCCAGACATTCTTTTTCTTAATCCCAGGTGGCGTAACAGTCCAACTTCCATTGGTATTCAGCATTATTCACCCCAGACAGGACAGTAAATCCCTTTTGGCTGTTGATTCAGAGGCATGAGGAGACCAAAGTGGCCAGGTAAAAGTCTTAACTTCCAGTTCAGTGAAACCATTGTGTCTCCTGCTAGAAATATCCCTCCCAATAGAAGTAAGACCTCTGGACAAATAAAGCATGAAACCATGGGAACAGAAAGCAAAAAATTTGCAAGTGAGGTCACTGTAGTAAGTAATATAAGAATCCTAATATCAGTTTCACTGGGGGCACAAAGGAGAGGCACTTACTCCAAACTAGGGGAAACTGGGAAAGGGATCAAGAGAAAATGAATGTTTAAGTAAGTTGAGTCTTAACAGATGAATCATAGCTGGCTGTATAAGGAAATTGAAGTCCAGAAAGCATACGTCTGTGCTAGTTATTTGACTATATCCTTTCAGCTCTGTGTCCACTCTACTAGACTGTACTACACTCTGAAGTACTAATTTGGAGTCTGCAAATTCCATTTCCCAGATACCCTTTCCAGCTGGTTTGTCTTCTGCCAACGTGAAGCATGGGAGGAATATTGGAAAAAGGAAAAAAGGGAAACATTTTAAATCCAACTCAGTTACATGGTGGCACCTCCTTCATGGCCCCAGCTCCTGAAGTTGTGGCCCCCCATATCCATGGTTCCAATTAGTACAGCTGCAACCCTTCCTTCTGATAACCTACTTCCTCCCTTCTTTTGTCTCTGTAGGCCTAGAGATAGTAATTGTTTATTGCACTTACTAATTTTATCTTCTCTTTTTGGAACTTCTAGCTCTTCAATATCTGTGTAATAAACAGCATGTATTAAACCCCCTCTTCTGAAACAGATTGTGTAGTTTTTCTTTCCCTCCTAGTCTCTGGCTGATATGTATTTAGTAATAACCTGAAACTCTTGAATTAGATTGCTTACATTCTGAGCTTGAATGGAGTAAAGGCATCCTTAACAAAGTCAATTAAGACACTAGTAATTTGGAGGGGCGCCTGGGTGGCTTAGTCGGTTAAGCGTCCGACTTTCGCTTAGGTCATGATCTCGCGGTTCGTGGGTTCGTGCCCCGCGTCGGGCTCTGTGCTGACTGCCAGCTCGGAGCCTGGAGCCTGTTTCAGTCTGTGACTCCCTCTCTCTCTGGCCCTCCCCCATTCACGCTGTCTCTCTCTCCTAGAAATAAATAAAACATTAAAAAAAAAAAAGACACTAGTAATTTGTGACACGCAATGACATCATGCTTACTTAAATTATCATGTGTTTGCTTAGAATGAAGCATCTACTAAAAGCAAAACTTTGGGACCCACTGGCTATGGCACTTTGCCATTATAGTAGGAATGATGACGACAAGAACTGGGAGGTTATCTGATTATTTCTGAGTGTTCTAGAGAGCTTATGAAAAATAAATGATAAATTGAGTGTCAAAAAATAACCCCCACAAGCTCAAATGTTATCACATAAGCCAAGTCCCCAAACTAGGGTTAACACCTTATCTAATTGCAGTTTTGAAGTCCCCAAGGAGAAACTTAGTCTTAACCATGTCAGTCAGGAATTTTCCTATCAGCACCAAGACATCTGCCACTGGGGGCCTTCTTCATGCCCTGAGGAAGATAAGGTAATTTTTGTGATAAGCCCCCCCGCCCCCAGCTTTACCTCCCAGGGAAATAAACCTTGCCAGGAACAATTTGCTAATAACTTTCTTAGTCCACCTTCCTCCCAATAAAAATCTCTTTTATATAGCTCCTCAGAGCTCCCCTCCACTTGCTAGGTGAAACACTGCCTGATTCATAAATTGTTTAATAAAGTCAGTTAGATCATCAAATGTACTCAAATTGACTTTTTTCTTAACATCGGCAATTTAAAAATCTTAAATTATAGGAAAGAAAAGACCTCCTATTTCTTGTCACTACAGGACAAATATAGCCGAATAGCAAATCCAATAAAGTTAAGAAATTAGAATCCTGAAATTTCCCTGATGATATTTACAGTATCCTTGCAGTAAGACAGGTCTTCTTCCCCTATATGAACGGACCAGTTTCCCACTGCTTAATGATATGGCTATGGCTTCTCCAGAGGTAATAAGCTTGGGGAAAAAAAATCCCTCAAGGCTCCACCTATCTCTATTCATTTAGCACTTCTAATCCTATCAATGTAAGCAGATATAACCAAAATGGTATAGCTTATACTCCTAAATTTTGAAAGACTTAAAATTTGTATCAAGAAAATAGTTTTTTCAACAAGTCATGCTGGAACAACTGAATCTATTCAGCGATCTGCTCCAATGTCATATTCCACCCACCTTGGGTTTGAAACACCTACAATGCAATTATACATAGATACCGTGCTTCTAAAATGTTTTTGTTGATTAATTTATACACACACACACACACACACACACACACACACACACACATATATATTCTCCTTTCTAGGGACTCTGGGCTTGAGTCACCACCGCTCCCAGATTTAATCTAAAAGAAGGAATAAAATGCTTAGGAATATCACATTGGAGTAGGGTTAGCACAACGTGAAAAATCACATGTCACTATGTCCCCCATACAGGGACCATAGGATGCTCCCTTATCTAAGGCATTAGGAAATAAAGGAATTACTGTATCAGTTAGAAAGCTCTGTGGTGGTAGTTCTCTGAAAGCTGTAGTGGTGGTAGAAGATGCTGTCATTGTAACCAGATTCCCACCGTAAAGGGAATAGGGGAATTTTGACATAAAGTTTAGTGTCAGTCCTTAACTCCAGTGGTGAGATGGGCAAATTAGCATAATAGGAACTAGAATCAGAGCAGCAGCAATCAGGTTTTGATCTCCTGTCCTTTGACTTTTGATAGTGACTAATGGATCGCCTTATCTTCGAAAAGAAAATTGGCAAGCATTTTACTGAAGTATTACTTGATCTCGGTAACTTAAACTCTAGTTCTAGTAGACACTATAAGACACAGATTCACAGTTCTTGCTCAGTTAACCCAACTTAATGGTATCCCTTTGAGGTTAGATCCTATAATGCATCCCAAGAGTATACTATAAATATCACTCCAAGCTTGCCCTGAAGGGATGTTAAGCTATTATTCAGAGTGACTCTCCACAAAAGAAAGGACTCTTCCAGGGATTATTAAATAATGGCTCTGAGATAATATTAATTCAGGAGTGCCTCAGGCCTTACAGAGGTCCACCAGCAAAGTGAAGGATTATTGGGGGTCAGGTGATAAAAACAATTTTGGCTCAGTCTCATGATGAGCAAAGTAATTCCACAAGACTATTGTGCATCATTTCCCCAGTTCCCGAATATATGATTTCAAGAGGCATATTTTGAAACTGGCCAAATGGAATGAGGTGAAGCTGTTATGGTGGAAAGAGCCATGTGAAAAATGCTCTAGAAAATTCCCTCCATCCAGGAAGATAGCACCCCCAGAGCAAGCCACATGGTATGGCTTCAGTGGTCTCAACACTAGCAAATTGACACTCTCCCTTAAATGTCCCAGCAGCAGTTACCTGTCCCACTCACACATCCAATACCCCCTCCACACAGTCTCTGACGCTGTGGTCCATCAGACACTGTCCTGGCTACTGAGATGGTGGCAGCTTATAAAATGATGGCAACTCCTCAGGCAATTTGAGCTTTTGAGGAATCGGCCCCTCTTCCTCATTTGTAATTGTGGTAACACTCCTCTTGGTTGATATCCCAGATTTATAGTTAATAACACTTTCCAACAGTTTCTAATCTTAATTCTTTTAATCCTTCCAGCTTTCCAACACCTGCATTACCAGTTTCCTGAGTTACACCCCAGCTTCTTGAAATATTTTGCATTGTCTTTTGTTCCTGAGAATAATGTAACTAAAACAGTCCCCAAGGCCCAGGGTGGTTTTCATGGGATGAGAATTAGTGACCTATGAAGTCATCATTTAATATACTTCACACTCTGCTGTGTGCTTCCAGGAAGATGCCTATCTCTGCAGAGAATCACAGAATTAAGGAACTATTATCATGCAATATTTTTAAAAGTGTACCCATAGTGCATTAATAGCATGTGCAAAATGACAAAAGGAAGAATATGAAAAAGAGACAAAGCATCTCTAATAACCTGGAAATGATGGCCTCAGTTGCAGAAATGAAATACAGTGGGAGATCTCTCCGAGAGGAAAAATGAGAGTCTTAAAAATACTTAAGTATATAAAAAGGGTGAACTGTTGTGATATTTATTTCATTACATGACAGACGTTCAAAGTCACCTTGCTCAGGGAAATAGTCACTTCTCTGTTAACTGGATGGCACTTCCTTACTTCTAGCATCATATATTTCTTTTGTATTTTATTGTCTGCTTTTTACTAACAGGGAACAGTTACTCAAAAGTCAGATACTTAAAAAGCTTGCAATCCTAGTATTTCCTGGATGTTGTTTAAGCTATAGTTTTACATATAACCAGTCAAAGGTGAGGACACAGACATTGATATAGACATATTTAGTACTCAAAGCAGGATTGACAGCCTCCACTTGACACACGAGGAGCCTGTTGGATGAACTACAAATGTATCCAAAATTTATTATTCAGTTCTTTTGGACAACTGATAAACAGTTATATATAGACTTTCATTTTTTACATAGGAGAAAACTGTTTACTTGTAGTCTATTAAAAAAGATATTAAAATTTGATCTCTTATTTTTTTAATGTTTATTTTCCAGAGGGGGGGAGGGAATACAAGTGGGGGAGGGACAGAGAGAGAGGAATGGAATACAAAGCACGCTTCAGGCTCTGAACTGTCAGTGCAGAGCCTGACGCAAACTCCCAAACTGTGAGATCATGACCTGAGCTGAAGTCAAACGCTTAACCAACTGAGCCCACTCAGGCACTCCTAAAATTTGACCTTTTAAATTAAAGCATTTCTAGTCAGATTTACTAAAAGACTGGCATTAGTGTTGTCTAAGAAGTCTGTCTGCAGAAGTCTGGAAAAACCTGAGATTTGGGAAAATACTTTATTAACAATATATTACCAGTGCTGTCTTAAGCTGGTCTTGGTTTTCTGTATTTTTGCTTTTTGTTATTAATTGTTGTACTTTCACCTCAATTGGTGCAAGTTTCATTTTTAGAGTAATCAAACAAAACCCGCAAGCTGATAAACCACTGAACTTAGTCATGAATCCTACAAATGGATGAGTTTATGTTAATATTATAGACTCAATAGATTCATAATTTGGATTCAAGGACAATGAAAAGTAAACACAGTGGCTCTGGAAATTCCATCTTCAACATAGGCAAAGAGGCAGTTATTTTATCCTGGACCAGCCCAAGGTGGTTTCATAGATAGAGGAGACTAAGGAGCTGTGACTTGGACAGATAGCAGTAACCTTACAGAAATCCACCAGAGTCCAAGTGTTTTAGCTTGCTTCTTCTTTGATTCTTTGAACTTCCATTTCTTTTACCATTTAGAGCTAACTTATAACATATCTCTTTATAGGTTATTTATTTGGTATAATCAGGTAACAAGTAATTATCAAGAGAGAGGCTAATGTGTTCTTAAGTGGATCTGAATATGTTGTGAGCAGGGTATTAGGTGATAGAAAACCAAATCCCGGGGTGCCTGGGTGGCTCAGTCGGTTAAGCGTCCGACTTTGGCTCAGGTCATGATCTCACGGTTCATGGGTTCGAGCCCCGCATCGGGCTCTGTGCTGACTGTCAGCTCAGACCCTGGAGCCTGTTTCAGATTCTGTATCTCCCTTTGTCTCTGACCCTCCCCTGCTCACGCTGTCTCTCTCTCTCAGAAATAAATAAAACATTAAAAAAATTTTTTTAAAAAGAAAACCAAATCCCTGATCTAGAGGCCATGGGCCAGACTGTCACTGTGTCTCAGATAGCACAGGACAGCATCTCAAAGAAGTAGAATAAGTTAGCCAAAGTATATTTGATCATTTGAAAAGTATCAAATGAATGCATTAATAAGTAAAAATTTTCAAGAAATATTCTCTCTTTAATTCATGAATGATATTAACTATTAATATCTAAAGGATAGAAGAAGGGTACAGATTCAAGCTAAAATGCACTCTGTCAGAACTCATGGTGGTATAGATTTATCCAGGAGCCCGTTCCAATCGTAGGGCTTCCCCTGCCCACTGGCACTGCAAGCATGTCAGCCTTAAGCTGTCTCTTTCTCTCTCTGGCAAGATATTGCTAGAAGAGAAGAGGACGTTATTGCCTTAACCATGCTATCCTCTCCTGCTTCCTTGGCAGCAACACAAAGGTCAAAAGAAATTACCCGAAGAGCAAGAGCCAAAGGTGGAGACTTACAACCTAGGCTTCTAGAGCCATTAAAATGCCAGGGTCCTTGGTGGACTTGAGAAAGTGAGGGGTTACTAAGGAGGAAGAAAAACATAGCATATACACCTGTCAAGTACATGGAAAGGATCATATGTCCCTTGAATTACAAAGGGGAGATTTCTGCAAAGAGCTGGAAATTGAGTCCTGCACTCAGCTGATTTGTTTAATTGCAGGAAATCTAAGGTATCCCATTAGTTCAGGCTTTACTGTAGTTTTAAGGGAAGGTTTTAGGGATAGAGATGTCTCTGAAATATGAGAAAGCTCTCTTGCTGCTGTAGAAGAACTTATCTCCCGGTTATCATCTTCCCAACTCAGCTTTAACATCTGGAGTACTGTTACCCCAGACACAACAGTCACCTAATCTCATTTCATTTTTCAATGTCAGGGCACATTAATATTTTATAAATAGAAACAAAGTCCATAGGCTAAATTTTTCTCTTATAAAAAAAGGACAGATTTATTTTTTAAAGTGACATGACTAGTGTTTTTCATTACAATTTTATATTTTGCAAAAGCATCAAATGGTGGAAACCTGAGGTCTTCTCTCCATTGTGTCAAATTCCCCGATAACGTTTGACATATGGAAACCAGCTATCTTCTCAATTCATCGGACAACAGAAAATACCAAATACAGTGCTGCAAGGATATTTAGCTAGAAAAATACTAATAACGTATGTCTAGAAATATAAAGAAATTTTTAAGAGTTATAAATTATTCAGAGGAAATGCATATGGTCATACTGTTTTACTTACTCCTTTATAATTTACCTAAAATGCTGATATTTAAATGGATTTTTTGTAATTAAACATTAATAAAGTAATTTTTAAAGGGAACATCAAATAATAATTACAAAGGACTTACCTTACGTGATGCCATTCCAATTTTATTTTCACTCCATGTGGTAGACAACTTAGTGTGTTTCAACTAAAACAAAACAAAACAGCTCTCATGTGGACAAAACTCTCTTATTTGTTACTTAATAGAGCCTATGGTTGAGGGGTTAGGGACAGCTTGGATTTGTGACATGCATAGTTCCGATTAGATACAGTATGGCTTTATTTCACTACACTCTCATAATTCAGGGTTTTTCTCCTATCTGCAATTGGAAATTTTCTGTCAACCAAACTCCTTCATCACTGAATTCCTCCTCAAGTCACAGTCAATATCAGCACCACTAACACCAACAAACATAACACTCCTTTCCCCACATACCTTTAAGCATCTAGTACTGCATCTTCTCATATGTTGGTAAGAAAAATTCTCTTAGCAATGATCTAAGACAGGTGTTCCCTAAGTTGTTTCTCTAAGCCTTAGATTTCCATGGCAGATCCTTAGTGTCGACTGAAATGGATGAGAACAGTGTCCCTTTAGGCTGGAATGTTGGAGCTCAAGCCCCACTTTATCTCTTTTTTACCTCATGTCCCTTCAATGAGATTCACTATCCTCTCTCCCTCTTTACTTTGGAATTTATCATAACACCATTTAAGAGGAAAAGTAAAGGGGTCTCCCTCTCTCTCTCTGTCCACCTCTTCCTCAAAAACAAACAAGCAACCAATTTAAAAATCTAGTTGGCTATTTCCTTCTTCTTTATTCTCCATCAATACTGAAATCCTTGTAAATTCAGAGTGATGTTTATTTTTGGATAAGCATGCTCAAATACTTGAGACCATGAGTAATAACTTACTTCCTGGGCAATTTAAAGTACCCTTCAAACGGATCCTGAGAGTCAACTGTGTTTTATGTACAGAGAGTGAAAATTAATGCTCTGTCTATGTCTATCGCAGTATGTCACATTTCTGATTGAATCATTTCAACCTGCTTATCAGACATACAGTACAGGGATAAATTTATCTTTATAAACTTTATATGTGTCACCAAAAATAGCTTCAGGATCACGATAACCTAATTAACTAAGAATTTCCAATAAATGATTAGGTGCATTTGACAATGAAATTTGCACACTCTGTTCTTTAACATCTAAAGCACAATACTTCTAGGGAGAATCTAGTTTCCCAGAAGTTCCTCCTAAAATAACATTCATGATATTTTAACAGCAGCCAGATGGAAAGCCTTCAGATTTTGGTCCTAATTTTACTGACTTTGTTCTACAAAGCATCCATAAAAATCCTTTTAATCATAGTCATGATGTTTTTTTCCCCCAAGTAACTAACCCTACATAATTTTGTTATTCTTGCTAAATTGAAAGTATCCAGTTTTTCTGATTTTGAAACTATATCCACTACAAATCTGGTACAGAATAACTTATCTAAATATTTGAATCTATAAATACTTCAAGATCAATTGTTTTCAGAAGAAAACTAGTCTGAGTCTATGGAGATAAGTAGTATTCTCTATTGTTAAATTACTCAGATAAGAATCTAACAGTAAGGAAGTTTTTTGTAATTCAAATTTTTTGAATATTTTATTTATTTCTGAGAGACAGAGACAGCATGATCAGGGGAGGGTCAGAGAATCCGAAACAGGTTCCAGGCTCTGAGCTAGCTGTCAGCACAGAGCCCAACAGAGGACTTCAACCCACCAACCATGAGATCATGACCTGTGTAGAAGTCAGACGCTCAACCAACCGAGTCACCCAGGCGCCCTGATGTAATTCAATAAAACTAATTATGTAAGTGGAAACAGTCAAAAATTCATTTTATCAAAATATCTAAGCCACAGAATTGTTTTGGCAATTCAGGAACTGTAGTGTATTAATTCAAGTAACTTTCCTAAGTCAGTGATGACACTGATGTGCATTGTCACATTAGGTTAACCCTGAAGGCTTGTCTATCACTTTATTTTCATACATAATACGATAGTATAGAGAAATAATACCTGCCCTGAACATGTGAAGGTGAAGTTATTGGCTCACCATTGCTGGGTATGCATGTGACAGTTATTCCATGAGTGGAAATGGACTTGCGATAGTTCAAACATGCTTTCTCATCTGGTTCTCTTTATAACCAAAGCCATATCTGTAAGCTAAGTGGCCAACGTGCATGGGGTAACCTGACATTATAGATTTATATGACAGCAAACTATCCATACAAAGAGAAATTTATTAGTTTAGCCTTATCAATGTGATGCTTTTAACCTACCTAGCAAACCAGTTTGACTCAAAGATGCAAAAGCATACATAATATAAATGAAACACAGAATTATTTTTATTGCCAATTCTAATAATCTCTGATTATCTAGAAAAAATTTTAAATAATTAGCAAGATATAGAGGACCCACTGTGAATTGATGACTTTTTATTTCTTGCTTCCTCCTCAACCATTTCCTCATTTATTAACAAATATTGTAGTGGGTGTATGCTAAGCCAACACTGTAGTTGATACAGTACATACAGAAATAAGCAAGTAATCATTTCTGCCCTTGAGGAGATTTCCGTTTAGTGGGGAAAAAACCAGGCAATAACTAACAATAGCAGTGCAAGATAATAAAAAGCTTTCTGTTCAAATTGCTAAGGAAATGTTAGTAAAAAATCATCTTAATCAAACTGGGAAAAAGTTGGATTCTCAAAGAAGAATTTTTTTTTTTTTTACAAATAGTTTATTGTCAAGTTGGTTTCCATATAACACCCAGTGCTCATCCCCTCAAGTGCCCTCCTCCATGCCCATCTCCCCCCTCCCCCCCCACATCCATCAGTCCTCAGTTTGTTTCTCAGCATTCAAGAGTCTCTCATGGTTTGCCTCTCTTCCTTTCCCCCACCATCGAAGAAGAAATTGAACTTGAGAGATGCCTAGGAGTTAGCTAGGCAGAGAAGGTGTTGAAAATGCCAGGCACTCAGATATCTGTTTGGATCTTCAACCTCCCTAATTCTTCAAGTTCAAATTGAACCCGCACGACGTGTGCTTCCTGGACACTTCTCAATTCTAACGATAACAGTACAACTGTAATTTCCTATTTATTTACTTCCACCTATCATTCTATGTAGTAGCTTCTCTTGATTTGCTTTCAACTCCCTGTAGTCCATAACCTACATGAAGGGAAAGACTGCATTTGTCATTTTAATAGGTACGACAATCCCCAGCATCCTGAATTGCTGTGGCACAAAACAAGAGCAAAGTAAATCATTGATGAATTAAAGTTGAGGGAAGGAATAGTTTGTGCAAAAGCACTAATGTGTGAAACAACATGACAGGAAGTTGGTATGTCTAGAGGAATATACAATGGGTAGCAGGATAGAGATGGTTCTAATTCTAATCCTTGACAAGTCTGTACCCATTTTGCAGCATAGATTTATGGGTTCAATTACAGCTTTGAAGCTAAACTGCTTAGATTGTTTCCTAACTCCACCATTTACTAACTGTTTTACATTGGAAAAGATATTTAATCTCTATGCCTCATTTTCTTTATCTGTAAAGTACCTACATCAGGATTTTGTGATGTTAAAGTGAATCATCTATATACACTTGGAATACTACCCTTCACATGTAATTACATTACTATTGAGTAGTAAATGTTAACTACCATTTCTAGACAAAGAAATTTTCCATTTTTTCCTGAAAAATAAGAAAAGACTACAGACCGTTAAGCAGCAGTGAGATATGGATCCCCTTGGATTGTGTATCAGTCAAGATTCACTGCAAGAAATAGAAACCATCTCTTACCACCCTAGGTGATAGCTGTCTGAGAAATGTTTTCCAAGTTGTGTTTTAAAGCCTACCTTATTTAACTTTGACTCTACATCTTCCATAGATTCAGGCACATAGGAATTCCTCAATAACACTTAATTAATGAATTAATGCCTTTGGAATGAAGAAAGAAGTTTTATCCAAACAATTTTATTCTACTAAATTCTTTCCAAAACCATTCCTCTGAGAATGAAACAGGATCATTGTTTCATCCTCTTGTGCCAAATACTAAATGACATCCAAAAAACCATCTAGAGTGTTAGAAAATATAATTCAGACACAAACCCATGCAATCTAGAGTGGTAGAAAATATAATTCAGACACAAACGCATGCCTAGTTGGAAGAAATTAGTAACATAATTTAGAGTAGTGCCATGCTTTGTGAGCCACATCCCTTTTGCCAGTGAATTCATGACAAGGAGGTAGGAGCCGTTCACAGACTTATCCAAAACCACTGTAGTGATCAGCCCCACTCTAGCAAGTCACCATCCATATTTTTGCTCTTTGGGTTCCAGGTGTGTAATTATCAACTTGTTCATTTATTCAAGACACATACCTGCCAACAGCTTTTCCCATATAGCTTCTTCTGGGTGCCCAAAATCAATGATATGTTGCCATATATGCTTAGTCTCTCAGGACAACAAACAAACTATGGAGCAGCAGTGGATAAATATCTCATCCCCAACCAAGCCTCCTATTCCAAACATGGTAGGCTTGAATTTCGCACCCTGTGGTCAAAATCTTGGCAGCTGCCTTTGGCTTTATACCTTTTTGTTCTAAGGATTCTTGCTGAAATATATACTTGCAGGTGAGATCATTTCAGATGGATATCTCTTGAGTCTTTCAACTACTATCCCCTATTATATTGCCTACAGAGAGACATTAACAGCACTTTGGAGCAATTCATTTTAAAGAAAGGTGTTTATCTATATTAAAATCGGCCTCAAGAGTCTGTCTCTAAGAAATATCAGTGCATAAAATCCAGAAGAATATGCTATGAGTTAAAAGCAGTTAGAACAGGTTTGGGGTGGAAGGGAGTTTACAAAATCATGGTAAAGATTAAGCTTCTCAAATCCCAAATGGAGAAAATTTCATTTGCTAGTTCAGAAAAAGACTTTAAAAGAAAATTTTGTGTCAAGCCAAGTGACATCTTTAATCCATTGTCGTATTTATATCAGGCTGCTTCCAGCAGATGACTGAACAAAGGGGAGCTAGAACAGGGCACTGGTGCACAAAGCAGGACAAAATTCTGGCTCAAGAGTTTCTTCTATACCTGGTTGGAATTTTCTCAAGAACTAGGCTTCACCTAGGGGTCTTCCTACCCAGGCTTTCCTTTTCTTGATTTCTTTTCAGGCATCAGATCTATATTTTAGCCGATTATATTAAAAGCAGAGAAATAGGCCTAGTTCCTGCTCAGATGGTTTGCAGTGAATGCATTCATTAACTTGTCCATGTTTTAGCTTTGCTGAGAATGTTTTGAGTCTCTTTTCTGTTGTATTCTCAGCGTGGCTCAGTTGGTTGGGCGTCTGACTCTTCATTTTGGCTCAGGTTGTGATTTCACAGTTCCTGAGATCAAGTCTCACATCCCCTCTCTTGCCTCTCTCTCTGTCTCTCTCCTGCTAGTGCCCTGTCTTTCAAAATAAATAAACTTTTAAAATAAAGGAAGAGTCAAATTATAAAAATATTCAGCATGGAAGAGGCTAGTTCTCCTCCCCTTTGTTACTCTCAATAGTAAAAACATGTTGAGTTTTTGTCATCAAAGACCTCTCTCATATAATTTTCCTTACTAACAAGAGATTTTATGACCCAAATAGGATGTATTCAGTAAGTATTTGGGCACATCTAGGGATGTGAGATCTATAAAAGGAATCAGAGATGTCCAGACTTGCTAAAGACCACACTGTAGAGAACAAGTAATTTATCACCCCACACCCCATTATTTGGAGCCATTGTTAGAGGCACACTACAGACTGATGGTCAGAATGGATCATAGATTTGGCAACTTTCTTGACACTGCTACCTTGAAAATATTTTATGGACCTTTAGTACTAAACACTGCGGGTCTAAGAATACTATCAAAAATCATATTTCAGTAGGAAATATTCTTTTCTCAGCGTGGGCATCCAGACTATTGAATTGCATCCCATTAATATACAATGCAAGCACATTTTTTTTTCTCTCTTACTTTTGTCTCTGATTATTACCTTTTGTTCTCTAGGGTAGGGTATTTTTGATTTCAGTACATGTATTCCTACCTTAATATTAACAGATAAGAGCAAAATATCCCTCCACCACCTGGAGGCATGCTTGTGGCACACATTTATAGAAACTCCTAGCTCTCTTCCTTTTGTATTTATACTTTATCACAGCCTTTTAATTCCTGCTCTTTCATCGATTTATTTAATTCAATTCTTTCACATCTTATCACTACTTATTGGCTACTTACAAATGCATAATCCTGTGTCAGTCATCTCAAAAATAATTTAAAAGGACATGGACCCTGATATATAGGATCAAATAGTATTTAGGATACGTCTTCTGAGACATCAGTATATTAGGCTTACCTAGCATTATATTTGGCCAGCTCCCAAACTTTTTCCCCTCTGGACTCCAGTCATCTTATCATATATTTGAATCTAGGCATATGATTTCTTGAATTTTAACTAGAAAAGATTGCTTACATTTTATCTCTGTACTAAATTATAAACCTTTTTTAGGAGATAGTATTTATGCACTACTGTACATCCTCATTATATCTTATACATATTAAGCTCTCAAGAAAGTGAGAAGCAGTTTGTTACCTGCAACACAGCTGGGTGAGAACAAGCCTTGTTAAGTCTCCATCTGAATTCTCATTCCTCCCAGTATAGACTGGCCAAAACTGGCCGGACTTGGGAACTGGCCACGGACTTCTTGCCAGAGGCTGATTTCTTGTGGCCAAAATGAGGGTAGAAGAAGCCTGAAAAGGATGTCCCCACTATTAAAAAGAAATTGACTCCAACAAGTGCTCTAATGTCCAGTGCAATACATGTAGTTAACAATTAATTATACACTTTAAGGTTGGTAAATATTCTTACTACAAAAAAGAAATGGTAATTATGTGAGATGGTGATAATTAGGGTGTGTTAATTAGAATTGTTGTGTAATCACTTCACAATATATATGTATCAAATCATCACTTTGTATACCTTAAACTTATATAATCTTTTATGTCAATTATATCTCAATAAAACTTTTAAAAAAGGTCTAAATCATTTTCAAGTACCACACATTTTACTTTTTAACTCTTCTGTTTTTGTGGGATAGACCACACTGGTTTGTTACTACATGGTTCTGCATGTGCTACTTCGAGGTGCAGCTTCTTTTCCAAGTTTCTCTGTTTAGAATTATTTTCCTCAAGAACCCCAATTACTATTGTTTTGGTAATTCCTTTTATATGCCATATTTATCCTTGAATTAAAATTTCCAAAGATTCTAACTTGTGCTCATCAAGGTGAGAAAATGTACACAGCTGGGCATATTTATGTTCAAGACTAATCAAATAATTGCCCACAGTAGTTGATTCTCAAACTGGAGTCAGTGTATTCTAAGGTATCTGAAAGTTCTTTAATTATAACATCTTCTTTTCCATTTTGATAATAACTAAAAAATTAACACAAATATATTTTAGGTATTCACTAATACCCACTAGTCATAATTATTTAAATTTAAATATAAGTTCATTTCAGTTAAATAAAATTAAAATTCATTTCCTTAGGTATGCTAGTCATATTTCAAATCCTCATGAGCCATGTGTGGCTGGTGGCTACCATATTAGACAGTGCAGATATAGGACATTCCCATTGCAGAAGTTTCTATTCGACAGTGCTATTCTGTATCATTAAGATAATACTTTAATAACCAAGGACAGCCACACAATTTTGGCATCTATGTTTATATTTATTTGGTATTATGTACATTCACAATAATTATTGCAATGTAATAGAAAACATAACTGAAGCAAATTAATGTATAAAATATATATTTATGGTAAATGAAGAATAAATGACATCGTTAGCTCTTAAGGGACATGGTTTTACTAAAGGGCTGAGAGAAGAGAATATTTACATGTGGAATTCAGAAGGAGCTTCCCCAGTTTGCCATTTACATTCAGAAAATCAACTTTATCCACCAAATTAAATTAATATTTTTTGAATTTTATCAAGTAATAGTTGGATTTTATTTCACTGTCATAGTTTTTGTTTTTAAAGTCAAATATGAGCCATACGTATAAGAAGTTCATAGCCAATTTATGCCTATCCATAATTAAGTAAGAGCAAAATAAATACTATTTAAGTCAACACTGAGGCTACTCAAAATTTTACCTTTTGTTTAAGGGAGATCTGTCTATTACATAAGCATAAGAAAGTCCGAGCTCATATACAAGATATTAAGAGCTAAGAGCAACCTTTGAATTGTGTATGATTAGCACACCATAAATATCAGTCCCCAGCAGTTGTGTATTACTTTGAATTTTTCTTCAAGGCTCTATATGTTTACATTGCAAGTTTATTTACCTTGAGTTTGTTGAGTCTCCATCTCCAATTTTGTACTCAACCTTGTGTACTCAAGTTCGCCATGAGAAATTGTGATATTCACAGTCTAGTGAGGGGGAATTAAAGGTCATTTCACACCCCCATGAAAAGTTTAAAACATATTCTGAACATCAGAGAGCCTGCAATCTCTTCCTCTTGGGGAGGATGGGATGGAGGGTGGGATGGAGAAAATACCAGGGTCCTTAATGGACATCTCTAGTTTCTAACTCCTTCTCCTTGGACCTGATGCTGCCACGTGTTCAGCCTCAGAGTATTCGCCCATTTTGCTTAATTTTATGCACTCTCTGGACTAATATTTGTTGCTTTTCTTTAACTTCTTTATTAACGATGTGTAGCTGACATAGAACAAGGCATCAAAGGGAGGCTTAATAATTTTCCACAGAAATTCAAAGGTTACTCTTAAGTTTTGTGGACATCTTTGCTCGTAAAACAGGTCATACTTTATGGGTTTGATTACTGGGAGTATCTCTGTGCAATTTTCTAAGTCAAGCAAGGAAGCTTAAAGCTTTTATATTTTATTCCCAGTTTGGACTCTAAAGGATAAAATGGAACTCACAGGAGAGCAGAATATGTGATTCCATAAGACAAGTTCAAAGAATTAGGATGAAATCTTCACTGAAAAAAAACCCCACAATTCTGTTTTTTGTAAAAATGAATCTGCTATGAAAATAACATAATATGTCACATATCCACACACATGCCAATAGTGATACATGCATATCTTATATGAGAAAACAAAATAATGCAGATATATGTATCACAGATATGTATATGTATGTTTAAATCTTCCTAGTCATCTGAGCAATTGTTAGACCGTTACATTAATCGGAAGTTGTATAATGAACTTTGCCATTCATTAGTTTTATTTTTCATCTTGGGTTCAATTAAATAAAATCCTAAATACTTGTAGGTACCTCACATGAGTTTTAATTATGATTTAATGTAAAGATCCCAAATACCTCTGCCTTTCTGCTTTCATGGTAATTAAATCTTAATAAAGGCTATATTGCAGAATGAAATTCTTTGAATATGCAATCACTGGCCTACAGACTATTAACTTAGTATTTACTTAAAGGTATTTCACAGACTGAACTGTGGAAATAGCTTGTGCCAGTGCCATGTCATCTTCTACATAGACTATCTGCACTGAAAATTCAAGATTAAATTATTCTAATTACTGTTAAATACTTCCAAGTCACAAAAGGCTGTGGTTTTTGCAGAGTTCTAAAGACTCATTGCAGACTTCTTTTCCTTAAAACCCAACCACTAACCCCCAATCTCACCACTCTGTGGGTTTGTGTATTTTGAGTGCTACTGGCTTACAAGGAAGAAAAGCTATGAGAAAAGCTCTTATGGCTTCAAGGTTAGGAGCCGGTAAGTGTTGATGTTCTTATATAAGCTGCTTCTATAGCCAATATTTTTAAACATGCTTGCTAATAGAAACAGATCTGAAGTAGCACTTGTCAGTGTAGAGGGAAAATGTTTTCCAGTCACCCAGCTAAACAGCCTGGAAAAAGTTATTTACAAATTTAATGTAATCCTCACCGCTTCCTTCATCCTTCCTACTTAAACCTATGCACTTAATTCTTCAAGTAATATTCACCTTTTATTTTCTGAGGGCTAAGAGAATTTAGTTCTCCCTCTTCATAAATTTTAAAAATAGATCTCCTGAACCCCTCCTAACCTTGGTTTTGCAGAATCAAGGCACACCTAAAGAAAGATAAGGAAAAGTGTATGTTTGTTTGTTTGTTTCTTAATATAAAATCTTCTTCTTGATCCCTCCGGGAAACCTCCTGAATTTTAGCCTACTTACTTACCGATGAAAAACAAATAGATGAAGTAATATGTTTTGCCTATATTCCTAGGGAGTCTAAGTTGGCAACAAACCATGAGGCAAGAATCCAGAAGTGCCAGACTCTAATATCAACTCTGGGAGAAACTAATCTCAAATTCTCACATTTTTCACATTTAAAATTGGAATAGGGTTACTGGGAGACAGTCAACAAAAACCATAGTAAGTAATTTTGGAAGTATAAAATGTAAACAATATGGCAAAAGCCCAAACCTTATTTTTATTTCATTTTCCCCAAATTTTACAATTCTTATTTCTATTTTCTCTTGAACTCTCAATATTTTTTCCAGAGGAAATGTAAGCTTAATTGTTCAATATTATGTGCAGACCAATATGAAGACTAGGTGCCCAAGGTGCACAGCACATGTGACACAAATCACCTCATTTGGCTTGGAAAGGCAATTAAACAGCATAACCTCAGAGCCACATGATATATTAAAAGTAAAAAGACATCCCAGGCTAGAGGAAGATTTCTGAAATAAAACCATACGTTCATAGGGAAGGGTTAGCATCAGAGGCCTCCTTTAGAAGGCCTCATATTTCCTAAGTACATGCGGGGTGTTCCCGTCCTTATCCCAACAGCCTATATGCGTAACAGTCTTAGCACTTACCACAGGAGTGGTGATTGTCTGTTTATCTGTCTTCTCCACTGAATTATACATTCCTAGAGAAGAAGATCAAATATAATGTATGATCTACCTGGGGCAAAATATTACCTACCAGTGACCAGCACAAAGCAGGCAATCGATTTATATCTGTTGACTGAATGAACAGGGCCATGTGTTAACAATATTCCCATTTGATGAATAAGGAGATGAAGGCTCGGGGTGAGTAAGTGACACAGGTGGGTCACAGAGACCACGAAGGTTAGTAGGTAGCTGAAGAGGGATATAAACCCAAGCTTATCTAACTTCAGGGAACCACATTCTCACTGGAGCAAGCAACCCCATGGGAGGCAAAATGGGACCAATTGTCAGAGAAAGGTCTCAGATTTTTTTTGTGTGTGTGGAAGGATAGCAGTGAGAAAGGAAGTTTCCATGCATCCCTGCCTACAACCAGAAGATCTCCAAGATGCAAAAATGGATAATTTTATTTCTGGGTACAGTTCAAATGAGGATAAATCAGAGCATTGCGGTGGATTTCCTGGCAGTAAATGGCTTTTCCTCACCAACAGCTTGTGTCTGTTTGCTTTTCTCTTTGCTTCTCCCCTAACTTTCTTTCTTTTTTTTAATATATATATATATTTTTTATTTCTAGGAGAGAGAGAGAGACAGCGTGAGCAAGGGAGGGTCAGAGAGAGAGGGAGACACAGACTCTGAAATAGGCTCCAGGCTCTGAGCTGGCAGTCAGCACAGAGCCCGACGCGGGGCTCGAACCCACGAACCCTGAGATCATGACCCAAGCGAAAGTCGGACGCTCAACCGACTAAGCCACCCAGGCGCCCCCTCCCCTTACTTTCTTACCCCAGCTTCTTCCTTTCTGTGGTTCAAAACTCCCAGGAGACAACTCTATCCAAGGCTCTGGAGAAGCCACCATGAATTCTTGGCTGATTGCACAGGCTCTGGAGTCCAGCCACCAGGGTTCCATCCCAGCTGGGACCCATCCTAACTAGGCGACATTGGGCAAATTATTCAGTTTCTCATTGTCCCAGTTGCTTCCTCTGAGAAATGAGGCTGTTAATAATAAAAATCTACCTATTGTTATAAGAACTCAATGAGT
This sequence comes from Proteles cristata cristata, assembly GCA_017311185.1. Taxonomy (NCBI): domain Eukaryota; kingdom Metazoa; phylum Chordata; class Mammalia; order Carnivora; family Hyaenidae; genus Proteles; species Proteles cristata. The sequence continues at coordinate 284,476 of JAESUZ010003855.1, read as the reverse complement.
TAATACCTGTCAATTGCTTAGCACACTGTCAGGCATATAGTGGGAACTTAATGAAGAGTAGCCATTCCTATGCCATTAGCCTGAAAATTCAGGACCAGAGCCAGCTGCATGCGTATTACAGCTCATTAATCCCCAAACACATTTGTCATACTCCAGATTAGGCTTGCTATACAAGGTTCCAATACAAAACTCTTTTCCCAACGGCAGCAGTGAAGTGTTGTTGAAAGTAAATGAAAACAAAAAGGAGAAATAAACATTTTTTTCTAATATCTCCTGACTTAAATAGCCAACAGCTTGGGACACAGGCAGCTGTCTTTCGGGTCCTTCTTCCATACTAGCCACTACATGTAAAAGCCTCCTCTGAGTCTAGATAAAGAAATAAAAATATTGACAAATTCACTTTCAAATTGGGATATTTTTACATGTTTTCTCAATAACCAGTACATAAGGTGGCCAAAAAAGGCAACACGATTAATAAACTGGCTTCACAATCATGAGTAAAACTCTATTCCCACCAGAGAGATTATTTTCTTTCAAGCATATGGGAATATTTCAGAAATGACCACATGTTCAGCCATCAAACTCATCTCAACATATACCAAAGAATTAATATCAAACAGTCCATGTTCTCTGATAAAGACGCAATTAAGTTAGAAATTAATTTTAAAAAGAAGTATCCAAATGTAGAGAGGGATGCTGGGTGGCTCAGTCAGATAAATGTCCAACTTTGGCTTAGGTCATGATCTCACAGTTCATGGGTTTGAGCCCCATGTCAGGCTCAGTGCTGACAGCTCAGAGCCTGGAGCCTGCTTTGGATTCTGTGACTCCCCCTCTCTCTGTCCCTCTCCTGTTCACTCTCTTTCTCTCTCTCTCTCTCTCTCTCTCTCATAAATACATAAATATTTAAAAAATTTTTAAGTCCATATGTAGAGAAATTAATGCACTCCTTAAAAATCCATGGATTAAAGGTAAAATCATAATATATTTTAAAATATTTATAAATAAATTGTACAAAATATGATGCATATTAAATATAGTGGTATACAGACAAAGTCATACTTAGAGTAATATTTTTAACCTTAATTATATCTATTAGAAAATGAAAATGAAAGGTGGAAAATTAGATAGCCAAACTGAAATTAACTTTAAATTATAAAAAGAACAACAGAAAAACTCAAAGAAGGAAAGAAGAGAGCTAAAAGCAAAATTTAATTTTTAAAAGAAATATTTTTTAAAATATTAGAAAGCAATGTTAGTATTGAATTTTTGAAGACACATAAAATACTTAAGTTTGGAAAGACTGGTCACAAAAAGTAAGAGAGAAAGTAAAATTAAATAATATTAGAAATGAAATAAGGGACATATTACAGATTGATTCTAGGTATTTTATTTTATTTTTATGTTTGTTTATTTTTGAGACACAGAGAAACAGAGCATGAGTGGGGTAAAGGCAGAGAGAGAGGGAGACACAGAATTAGAAGGAGGCTCCAGGCTCCAAGCTGTCAACACAGAGCCTGATGCAGGGCTCAAGCCAATGAAACATGAGATCATGACCTGAGCTGAAGTTGGACGGACAATTAACCAGCTAAGCCACCCAGGCACCCCATGATTCTAGGTATTTTTAAAAATAAGAATAAAATGAACATCTTTCTGCCATCAAAGTTGAACATACAACTAAAATTCATTGCTTCCTAGAAAAATGTCATTTGTGAAACTGGATTCAAAATGAAATTAAAAATCTGAAAAGATCTATTATCATTTTTAAATTTGAATTAATAGTTCAAGGTCTACACACACATTCGAATGCACATGCACTTCTCACTAAACCATCACAGTTTTAGAGATAAATTCTACAGAACATTAAAGAACCAATGATTCCCATTATAGAAAAACTTTTAAGACAGTAGAAAATGAAAGAATATTACTTGTTGAAATTAACATTTTGTGATGTTAACATAATCATATACTAAAATCTAACCAGAAATAAAAACAGGAAATAAAATAAAAATCCAATATGATTATCATTATAACTATTTGCTCTCAATATGATCATCAATCATAGAAGCACTAAAGGACTGCTCGAAATTAGTGGTCCTACATTTAAAATGCTTATTTATTTATTTATTTATTTATTTATTTATTTATTTATTTATTTAGAGAGAGTGTGCCTGTGCATGCAGGGGTTGGTTACGGGAGGAATGGGGATCACAGTGGGGAGGAACAGAGAGAGAGAGGGAGAGAATCTTAAGCAGGCTTCATGCCGTCAGCACACAGCCCAAGTGGTCGTGCATTTAGTGAAATCACACCTCATGATTTTATGTTTCTTCAGCTACATTCAGTTTTTACAAATGCAGGTTCAAAGTATGTCGGGTCAGACCTAATTAGGGTGTGGTTTTCTGAAACAAACTGGAAGAAGAAAAGAGGAGCAAAGTTGCTGAGAACATAAAAAAGGGGTCATTACAATGCCAGGTCACAGACTCTATTCTGAATAAGGAAGGAAGAAAGGATAGCAGGGGGATGAGGGATAATTAAAAAAAAAAATACAAAGATCAATAAATTGTGGTCCTGGTGGGGATGAAAAACTGATTTTATTAGTAATCTTGAGAGGTATGGGGGTCATACGTATGCACGATGCTAAGAGACTCACGTAAGTTAATGTTTCTTTCTAAAATGACTATAATGCAATAAATAGACAGCAGAACTTCCACTCCAGCCTGAGTAGCCTGGCTCTAACTCCTTTACCTGGACCTGCTAAATTATTCTGCAGCCCTGTCCTACACTGATTTACCGTAACCTTCCTATTTCCTTTTATCATGTTAAAGCTCCAGTTACTTTGTTATTTTGGTAATAATTTAAATTCTGATTCTCTGAAATAAATGCTTTCAGGAGGGAGGAAACATCTCTTTAAAAAAATAAAGTTACTTCCATGGCCATAAAATATCTATAGTAAATAAGGATGGAGATTGCAGCCTAACATTCCCCAATCCCTTTATATTCTAGTACAATTTAACGTTCCTCCAATCTTACTTCTCTCTCATAATCCTTTCACAATGTTCCTCCTCTCTTTTTGGAATGTTAAATTTTGAACACATTATTTACTACCTGCTGTTCTGCTGTTTCTTTGTTCTATATAACAATTTGTCTGAAAAGTGCCAAGAATCCTCTGTGCTAAGTGCCTATAAATCTCCTCATAATGTCTATTTGTTGGGCAACCCTCCTCCCCCTTGCTCATCTTACCAAGAATTCCTTCAAGGTCACGAAACTTGAAATATGAATTTATAATCATTATGTAATAAGATCTCCTGTGGGGACTTTGGGGGATACAAGGGAAACTTGTTTGGACATTTTTTGGGGCACAAACTGACATTTATTCTTCTGTCAGTATCAATAAATAAGAGCAGGTACAATTTATGTGTATGTCATCATTCAGAAAATTGACAAAAATGACTACCAAGTTGTCTCTTAAGTAAATCAGTTATCATTTAGTTACAGGGTCAGAACATGAACACAGGCTACATTGATTTATATTCTAAGTTGTGTGCCACATTCTCTGATCATCGGTTTCCCGAGTGTGACCTATCAGCCTTCAGAGGCATGCTTTCAAGTGAACAACACCAGCACATTAATGTCTTTAAGAGGATTCACCACAATTGTAAAACAATAAATCAAGAGTGAATTCCTTCTAAAATTATGTTGCTAAGATATCACGGTAAGGGAACAAGAAGTACCCTGGAGAAATTAAAATAAAATACTTTTTCATAATTGGAATGCAAAACTCTGACTGTCCTCAGTGTCCAAATTGCTGTCCTAAGGAGAATTTGTGTGTATAAAATATAGTTGTTATCTTGGAATTTTCTCCTTTTTTTAATCACTCCTAAAAGGCTTTATTTGCCCTTGTTTTTATTTCTCTTCCCCTATTCCACCATATAATTTTCTCTTACACTTATTTATTTTTGATTTCTCAGTAGTTTACCCTACTTGATTTTCTATACAATATTGAATTCCTGCCAGTTCTGTAAAACTCATTTCATATCGCTTCAAAGTGTGATTTTTCTCAAACCCCAGATGCAATAAATGTGAAACACTGTGCCATGTGGAAATTCCAGTCACTGCATTTGTTTGGTTAAGACAACTTAATTGCTTGCAGAGCCAGCTCCAGTTTCAGTTAAAACAAATTCAATGGCTGTTGTGAGTAAGGTGAGAGTAAAAAAGAAATAATATATCACCTGTCTGCCAGGGGCTCTTCACGGCACCTATCATTGGCAAGAAGTCAATGTTAGAGGGAGGGGTGTCAAAGAGGGTGAGAATAGAAAATAGGAAACTAATGTTCCTAAGAAGTTATTGTTGAACCAGAGGTAGAAAAATCATATCAATATCAAGCCAACTTTTCAAATAAGAGGCAGCTGCACAGAAGAGGCAATGGAGAGTTTTTACCACAATAAAATGCATTAAAAAAGAGAGAAGGGCGCCTGGGGGGCTCAGTTTGTTAAGTGTCCCACTTCAGCTCAGATCATGATCTCACAGCTTGTGAGTTTGAGTCCTGCATTGAACTCTGTGCTGACAGCTCAGAGCCTGGAACCTGCTTTGCATTCTGTGTCTCCCTCTCTCTCCTGCCCCTTCCCACTCACACTCCATCTCTCCATCAAAAATAAATAAACATTTAAAAAATTTTTAAGTAAAAAAAAAAAACAGAGAGAAAGACAGTTTTTCTTCAAATCCTGAGTCTAAAGATATCAAATCAAGGCGATCTGATAAGCTGTGGCTGAAGTAGAAGCAAGTTGACATTGCCCAAGATACACAATTTTTTAATGTATACCTTGTTTTGAAATCTCATCATGACTCTCCTCTAACTCAGAAATTTTTATTGTGTATTTAGGAGAAGATTGAGGTTATGAAATGAGAAGCAGCTTAGTCCAGTCCCAACCAAACCACACAGATCCCACAGGTAAGAAGGCATGGAACAGATGTTGACGAGAGAACCCTGATGTCCACTGAAACCTTATGTCTTAAGACGATCTGCAATGTACAGGAGTTTCTGGGAACAAAGGGAACTATCAGAGAAATCTTGGGGAACCAGGGTATGCACACTTGGGGCAAATAATATGTTGTGATAGGCTGTGCAGATTTACCTCCACTGAAGGTCATGCTCAAAAGAAACCATAATGTTCAAATGGGTGACATTGGCAAGAACGGTGACACTGGGAACGAGTGTCAGCAGCACATGCCTTTGAGAATAATTCTGGGCTACTTCCACCCAGCAGTCCCTAAGGATGTTTTTTTTTTTTTAATGTTTTTTATTTATTTCTAGGAGAGAGAGAGACAGCGTAAACAGGGGAGGGTCAGAGAGAGAGGGAGTCACAGACTGAAACAGGCTCCAGGCTCTGAGCTAGCAGTCAGCACAGAGCCCGACGCGGGGCCCGAACCCATGAACCGCAAGATCATGACCTAAGCGAAAGTTGGACGCTCAACCGACTAAGCCACCTAGGCGCCCCCCTAAGGATGTTGTTTTATCTCTTTCATCCAGTGGGACCTGTGAAAGCCTGGAGCATTACAGTTCCCTTTTCAAGTAAAATACTTGAAAAATTAATCAAGGAGAATCCCTAAATTCTCTGTCTAAACCGAGTTGATATTAGATAGTAGTTTGTATAGTGGTTCACTATACAAATATCCTTGAAAAGATAGTTCAGAAAAAGAGGGCATCTAGTTATTCACCGTGCAAGACATGTAGAAACACAAAAGACCATAGAGAATTGTCCCCTACCATAGCCTCTCACTGAATGGCTGTCCCAGAGATTAATATTTCTTCAAACAATATCTATAAGGCAAAGCAAGAATCCCCATCCCTCACTTTCTATTTCAGAGATTGTCTCAAAAACATTTTTCCAAATGCAGTTCTCAGAGCCTGATTCAATTTTTATCTCCTCATGTACTTTTTTATCATTTTGTAATAACTGAATGGCTCTATTTCATAGTAAAATACTCCCTAATATTTACTGAGCCTTTTTATCTGATGGGCATCTTGCCAAGCATTCTATGTGACTTATTTCACTTAAGACTTGCATTAAGGTTATGAATGAGGTATTATTATCCCCAGCTTACAAAGTAACAAGAATTTTCATTCAAAATTGGTAAATCTCTGTGACCTACATATACACTCACACTCAAATGCCGGCACAAACTTAAACACATACTCAACCTACCCTCATTGATATTCCAAAAAGAGTTGATAAAATTTAAAAAGAATCATAAAGATGTAGCCATTCTCAAACACAATATTAATATCTCTATGCACTGAAAAAGTAACAAAGTTATAAAGCAGGGAGTCAACCTAAAGACACAGTCTCCTGGGCTCCACATATGAAAGCAGGCAATGGAATTTAAGTCCTGAAGGGTACTGGAACTGAAGGTACTTCCATACTATAGGGTTCCAGAGCCAAAACCATTGCTTAAAATAGGGGTCCTACTCTTTTCCTTTGGTGTGCCACTGAAGATGCTAGTGTCACCATGGACCACCACCCTGCCCGGTATTATTGGTATTGTGAGAACAGACCATATCCAAACTCTCCCTTCTGCAGAGATGTCTCTGGTGCCAAGATCCACATCTTTGGCCTGGGGCAGAAGAAGGTGAAAGTGGATGGGTTCCCCCTCTGTAGCCATGTGGTGTCAGATGACTAGGAGCAGCTCTCCTCTGCAGCTCTGGAGCCTGCCCATATTTGTGTCAACAAGTACATGGTGAAAAGATATGGCAAAGATGGTTTTCACATCCGACTGCGGCTCCACTCTTTCCATGTCTTCTGTATCAACAAGATAAAACCCCCTGCTGGGGCTGATGGGCTCCAGACAGGTATGCATGGTGCCTTTGGAAGGCTCTGGGGCACAGTAACCAGGGTCCACATTGGCCAAGTCATCATGTCCACCTGTACCAAGCTGCAGAATGAGGAGCATGTGACTGAGACTCTACTCAGGGCCAAGTTCAAGCTCCCCGACTGTCAGAAGATCCATATTTCCAAGAAGTGGGCCTTACTAAGTTTAAAGTGGACAAATTTAAACAAAAGGTGGCTGAAAAGTGCCTCATCCCAGATTGCTGTGAGATCAAATACATACCTAATCATGGATCCCTGGACAAATGGCAGGCTCTGCACTCATGGGAAATTTGGAATTGCCCCCCTCTTTATTCACATCTACCAATAAATCCTACTTCCTGTCAAAAAAAAAAAAATAGAGCTCCTGCTGGTGAAAGAGGAATGCAAAAAGCTGACCATTGTCACGAAATGAAGCTTAGATAAAGCTACATTTTAATAGAAATATAAAGGGCAAAAATGCCATCCTTCTAGCACTGAGGCTTAGTTGATCAGTGGTTCAGGGACTAATCTATGATATGCACAATACCGACATGGGCCACGAGGATGGAACATATGAAACAGTCCCAGAGGGGACACTGATAAAGGTAAATAAAATTTGAGGTGAAGAAAGGGCACTTGGGTGGCTCAGTTGGTTGAGTGTCTGACTTGATTACAGCTCAGGTCATGATCTCATGGTTCATGAAATCCAGCCCTGGGTCAGGCTGCTTGTGATTCTCTCTCTCCCTCTCTCTCTGCCCCTCCCTGCTCATACTATATGTCTGTCTGTCTCTTTCTCTCTCCCTCAAAATAAATAAATAAACTTTAAAAACCAAGATGATAAAAAAGGAGAATGACAAATAAAAACTAAAACAAGGTGATAGATTTAAACCCAGACATTCTAATAAGCATATAAAATTTTAATATGATAAACACTCCAATTAGAAGGCAAAGATTTTCATAATGGATTTTTAAATAATCCAAGTATGTACTGCCTAGAGAAAATATACTTTAAAAATTAAGATACAAAAGAGTTAAAAGAAAATATATGGAAATACATATACCAAACAAACAAACAAACAAACAAGAAAACCAGTATGACTTGATTAGTATCTAATCTCTTGAAATAGGCCTGGAGAGCAATGTACTTTCCTCTTAGGACTTCCTTTCCCGCATCCCATAGATTTTGAATTGTTGTGTTTTCATTTTCATTTGTTTCCATATATTTTTTAATTTCATCTCTAATTGCCTGATTGGCCTATTCATTCTTTAGAAGGTGTTCTTTAACCTCCAATTTTGGAGGTTTTCTAGACTTCTTCCTGTAATTGATTTCAAGTTTCAAAGCATTATGATCTCACAGTGTGCATGGTATGATCTCAATTCTTTTATATTTATTGAGAGCTGCTTTATGTCCCAGTATGTGATCTATCTTGGAGAATGTGCCGTGCGCACTTGAGAAGAAAGTAAATTCCTTGGCCTCAGGATGTAAAGTTCTAAATATATCCGTCAGATCCATCTGGTCCAATGTGTCTTTCAAGTCCATTATTTCTTTAGTGATTTTCTGTCTGGTTGACCTATCCATTGCTGTAAGCGGAGTATTAAAGTCCCCTGCTATTAGCACATTCTTATCTATAAGCTTGTTTCTGTTTGTGATTGTTTTAGATATTTAGGTGCTCCCATATTCGGTGCGTAGACATTTATGATTGTTAGTTCTTCCCGATGGATGGACGCTGTAATTATTATGTAGTGCCCTTCTTCATCTCTTGTGATTGTCTTTAATTTAAAGTCCAGTTTGTCTGATATAAGTATCGTTACTCTGGCTTTCTTTTGATTTCCTGTAGCATGATATATATTTCTCCATCCCCTTTCTTTTAATCTGAAGGTATCTTCCCGTCTAAAATGAGTTTCTTGTAGACAGCATATAGATGGGTTTTGTTTTTTTATCCATTCTGCTACCCTATGTCTTTTGATTGGAACACTCAACCCATTTACATTCAGTGTTATTATTGAAATATGTGGGTTTAGAGTCTTTGTATATTTTGTAGGGTTCATGTTTGTGGTGGAGTCCCTGGTATCTTTGTTCTTTGCAACCTTTCCTCCAGAGCGTCCCCCTCAGGATTTCTTGTAGGGCTGGCTTAGTGGTGACTAATTCCTTCAGTTTCTGTTTATTTGGAAAGGATTTTTATCTCTCCTTCTATTTTGAATGACAGGCTTGCTGGATAGAGGATTCTTGGCTGCATATTTTTACTGTTCATCACAGTGAAGATCTCCTGCCATTCCTTTCTGGCCTGCCAAGTTTCAGTAGATAGGTCTGACACCACTCTGATGGGTTTCCCTTTGTATGTTAGGGCCCTTTTCTCCCTAGCTGCTTTCAAAATTCTCTCTTTGTCCTTGTATTTTGCCATTTTTACTATGATATGTCGTGCAGAAGATCGATTCAAGTTACATCTGAGGGGAGTCCTCTGAGCCTCTTGTATTTCCACACTTACTTCCTTCCCCAGGTCGGGGAAGTTCTCTGCTATGATTTCTTCCAGGACTCCTTCAGCACCTTTCCCTCTCTCTTCCTCTTCTGGGATTCCTATGATACGGATATTGTTGCGATTGACTGTATTGCTGAGCTCTTGAATTCTTCTTTTCTGTTCCTGGATCAGTTTGTCTCTTTTTTTGTCAGCTTCTTGTTTTTCTATAATGGTGTCTTCTAAATCACTTATTCTCCTTTCTGCCTCTTCAGTCCGTGCTTTGTAGGCGTCTAATTTATTATGTATCTCATTTATCACATTTTTAAATTCTACATGCCTATTTTTATTTTCCATTCTGTCTGTAGCCATAGTTTCTTTGATGCCCCCTAAGTTTTTGTCAAGTCCAGCTATTAATTTTACCATTATTATTCTAAAATCTTGTTCAGTTATGCTGCTGATATCTGTTTTGAGCAGTTCATTAGCTGTCATTTCTTCTTGGAGTTTCTTTGGAGGAGAGCTCTTTCGTTTCATCATTATAGTTAGCTTTCCGGCTCTTGTTGGTTTTAAAGACCTGTTATGCTCTCTGTATCTATGAGTGCTGCTCTATCCAAGAAGAGTCTTTGACTGTCCAGGGCCTATCCTTTCAGAGAGTGTTTTTTGAATGGTATCTATTGGTCTCTCTTGTTGGGACCTTGATTATTTTATTTTCCTATTCGTAGTGATATTTGGGACTCTCCACGTTGTGCACTCTAGCTTGTTTCTTGAGGTAGCCCTGGAAAAGAAAACAGACAGACAAACACACAGGGAGCAGGAGCACACAAACGCACAGGCTAATTTAACTAACATGCAAAGCAAGTGGGAAAACGAAAAAGTTAAGAGAAAAGACGGAGGAGGGAGGGTGAATAATAGGGAGTATAAATACATAAAAGGGTCAAAAAGGAGAAAAGAAAAGGAAAAAAGAAGAAAACCAATGGACAAAGAACGGTTTAAGGCACATAACTGGATTTCTCAGCTACAGTTAAATAGCTGTGTGTATGCAGTGCTGGTTGAAGAGCAGAGAGAAAGAGATAGAAGGCAGGGCAGGATGAGGCACAATTGGAAATAGAATGAACAGGCAGAAGGGATAAGAAGCTTTTTTCAAAGAGCTAAAGGGTAGAATATGGTTGGATAGGTGAGAGAAAGATGCTGGTATTATCCAGAGAAACTATATAGTCTAATTACTCCTGAGAGAAAGAGATGAAAATGTCAGTAGGTATAGAATTTACATCTACCGAATGGACTCGTTGTGATTGTTTAAGCAAGCCGGCGACCAGAGTTAATCAGGTCTGTGTTCTGGGGAAAAAAGAGAGAAATGAGAAAGAAGAAGAAAAAAAGAAAAACGGGGAAAAAAAAGGGAGGAGGGCAGCTCTCAGGCAGGGATGGGCGTTTTGTGATCCAGTGCCTCAGGCGGGACCTCTGCCTTGGCGAATGTGGGAAGGAGAGTGACGATGCTCCAGTCTTTTCTGGAACCAAGCGCTGCTCCTTGCTTTTTTGGGCGTGTAAACTCCCCGTTCCGGAGGCGCAGCCGAAGTTGGTTGCACTCTTCAACCCAGGCCAGTCCCAATCTCCAAATCCCAGTCCGCGCACCCCGCTGAAATTGCCTTAGACACAGCTTCCCAGGCAACCCCCTCGGGCTATTCCAGGCCCCCTGCCGAGCTCTGGGGGCAGAGTCAGAATTGCTGCTCCCTTCTCTGGGTCAGGCTGGTGCGCATGCGCGGGGGCTTGCCTGCCGGGGGCGCTGAGCCCGAGCCCGCTGGAGTGAGGAAAACCGGGTCCCTCTATGGCTCGTCACCTGAAACACGAACTCACAGGCTAATTTCCCAGTTTTTAGTCTTTGCCTTCCCTCTTGAGTCCCAGCCAGCCAGGAATGCGGACACCAGGTGTCTGCGCGGCTTTCAGGGGTCCCCCCGCCCGGGAGCTACAATGGTGGCAGGCGCGCCGCTACTCGGAAGTCCAGCCGCTGGGAGCCAGCACAAAGAAGCAGTTTGTGTGCTCAGCACCCCCAGGACCAGTTGGCGCGAGGGGACCTGGCGTGCAGGTATTTGGCAAGTACGGTCTTTCTATGTCCCGAGTGGAGGTTTTTCCCCCTGAGCGGAGGTTTTTCTGTTTCAGACTCTCTCCTTTCCTCTCTCACTCCCCGTAGAGGGTAGAGGGGGATCGCCTCTGACCCTGGAGTCTCCAATCCCGGCCCGATTTTATCTTCCCTAGTTCGCACTCACGTTAGAATGCTTTCTCAGTGGATTCTGCGTCCTTTTTCTTCCAATCTCTAGGTTTTATAAGGTTTCCAATGGCTTCAGATCTTTTCCGTGTGATGTATGGGCGCGAGTGCAAGTACAGAGCTCCTTACTTCTCTGCCATCTTGCCTCCTTACCTGACTTGATTAGTATCAAAAGAGACTCCAATACAAAGAAAATTTCCCAAGATAAGTAGAGGCATTTCAAAATGGTAAAATGGCTAATTTATCATGAAAGCAACAAGGCTTAGGGGCGCCTGAAAGACTCAGTTAGTTAAGTGGCCAACTTTGGCCCAGTTCATGATCTTACAGTTGGTGAGACCGAGACACACATCGGGCTCTATGCTGACAGCTTGGAGCCTGGAGCCTGCTTTGGATTCTGTGTCTCCCTCTCTCTCTGCCCTGCCCTGCTCATGCTCTGTCTCTCTGTCTCTCAAAAATAAATAAATGTTTAAAAAAATTTTTTAAAGGTAAAAAAAGAAAACACCAATGCTTAATATATAAGAAACTAACACTAAAGTAAATGAAACAAAAATTAACAAAATTGAAGGGAGGAAAAAAATCCACACTCATGGTCTGAGACTTGAATAGTCCTCTATCAATCACTGATATAACAAATAGACCAAGAAATCAGTATAAATTTAAAAAATTGTTTAAAATATTTCTCTAACACTTATTTATTATTGAGAGACAAAGAACAGAACATGACCATGGGAGGGGCAGAGATAGAGGGAGATACAAAATCTGAAGTAGGCTCCAGGCTCTGAGCTGTCAGCACAGAGCCCAATGTGGGTTTGAACCCATGAACTGTGAGATCATGACCTGAGCTGAAGTCAGCCGCTTAACTGCTTAACCGACTGAGTCACCCAGGCGCGCCTAAAAAAAATTTTTTTGAATAACACTATCAACTAGCTTGTCTTAATCATATTATGATGAACACATCCATGAGCTGCAGGATACACAGCATCTCAAGTGCACCTAGAATATTCACCACAATAGACCACATGATAAGCCATAAAATAAGCCTCAAAAATTTTCAAAGTATTGAAATTTTGAAGTATGTTATTTGACCACAAAGGAGTTTAATTAGAACTCAACAACAATAATGTATGCAGAAAATTTCCAAACATTTGGCAATTAAGCATATACTTTTAATAAGCTGAAGGTCAAAGAAGAAATCACAAGTAAAGTTAGAAAATATTTTGAACTTATTAATAGAAACACAATTTGTCAAATTTTGTCAAATGCCACCAATGAGGTGCTGAGAGGGAAATTTATAACTTTAAATGCTTATGTTAGAAAATGTCTAAAATCAAAGATTTAAGCTTTTGCCTAAGAAGCTAGAGAAAAAAGAACAAAGTCACCTAAGGTAAATAGAAGAAATAAAATGAAAATAATAAGATAAAAATAAATAAAATTATTGAAAAATAAAAATCAATAAAATAGAAGACTAAAAATATCAAGAACCAAATTTGGTTTTCTGAAAAGATACCAAGGTTGATAAGTTCCTAGCAATTTTGAGCACACATAGAAAAAGCACACGCAGAAAAGGCAACATAAACTATCAATAGCAAGAATTTTTTAAAAAAGTATATTAACATAGATCTGTAGACATTAAAAGTATACCAAGAAAATATAATTAAGACCTTTAGACCAATAAAATTGACAATGTAGATTAAATTGACAAATACGCTGAAACACACAACTTATTAAAACAAGAACAAGAAGAAATAGACAATCTATATAACATTACCTTTGTTAAAGAGATTATATCAGTCATTTAAAATCTTCCTAAAAAGGAAGACCTTGCCCAGATGGATTCACTCATGAATTCTATGAAAATTGAGCAACAACAACAAAAACCTGTCAGTATTATTCACACACTTGCAGAAAATAAAGAAAGAAGGTATACTTTCCAACTCATTTTGAAATCAAAAATACTGTATAATCAAAATCCAACAAGAACATTACAGGGAAAATAATTACGAATATTCATCATTCATACAAACGCCCAAATGCCTAACAAATATTAGCAAATCAACCCAAAAGAATGTTAAAAAAGGATAACATATCAGGAAGTGGGGGATTAATTCCAATAATTCAAGAGGGAGGAACTATACATCTCAATAAATGCATTAAAAAGATTATTTAAAATCCACCACTGTTACATGCTTTAAAAATTTTTCAAAAAACTATAAATGAAAGAAAAGATCCTCAATTTGATAGATGATTGTTGCTTCACAAACTGGACCCCGTACATGGAAAGATGGAGGAAAAAAGCAGACCACTACTCCAGATTGGTAGGTTGCAGGTTTAATAAGGAAGGGAACCCACATACCAGACTTGTGTTGGGTGGCTGCAAGATAGTAGATCTCTGCATTCACTGGTCAGACTCCTCAAACTTTATATAGAGAATTTAACTGGGTTCAGAATAGAATCCAGAAATAGGTGAGGGAGGTTGGCAAGGGTTTCTGAAATCCAACCCAAAAAAATCTAAACATTAAAGAAAAATTTATAAACTGCACATTAAAAAATTAAAAACTTTTGTTCATCAATAGCCATTAAGAAGAAAGAAAAAACAAGCCAGAATGGGAGAAAATATCTACAATATATATATTCAATAACAAAATTTGTAAATCAATAACAGAAGACTGACAACCCAATTAAAAATAGGCAAAAGTAGGGTGTGGGTGGCTCAGTCACCTCTGACTTCAGCTCAGATCATGACCTCTTAGTTTGTGAGTTCGGGCTCCACTTGGGCCTCTCCAATGTCAGCGCAGAGCCTGCTTGGGATCCTCTGTCCCCCTCTCTCCGCCCCTCCCTAACACACGCTTGTCCACACGCCTGTACGCACTCTCTCTCTTTCTCTCTCAAAAGTGAAGAAACATTTTAAAAACTGGACAATACATTAAACCTGAGTATACAAATAAAAGATAATATGCAAATGAAAATATTTTTCATATCATAGGCCACCGGTGAAGTATAAATTAAAATGTGATGCTCTACACCCACTAGAATGGCTCCATTAAATTGCCTAACATAACAAAAAGGTGTAGAGCAACTATATCTCTCCTTTATAGCTGGTGGGAAAATAAAAACCATTTGGGGAAACGATTTAGTAGGTTTTTAAATAAAAGTATATACACACCTATGATATAGAAACTCCATTCTTAGGTATTTATTAAAAAACACCCCGCTTTGCAAGTGAAGATAATATTTCAAAGGAGTATTAATCAACTGTATTGAATTGTGATGTTTCAAGAAATATGAGAACCAAATTAACCATTGGATTTAGGGAAGTCATTGAAACCTAAATAGTATTCAGTAACTTAAAATTAAGTACAATTATTAAAAGTTATTTTGTTTAATGCCAAACATTTCAATTTTGAGTACAATTGCATTACAATCTATTTTCCATTTTTCTGCCTTGTAAGTTCATCTCAATACACTTGGGGGAATAATAAGAGTATAATGCTCCTCCTAAAATTAGCTAATATACTCTTTTGGTGTTTCCATAATAATCAAGCCATTTCCCTAATTATCATATTATTTTAATATTCTTAATATTCAATGTTTGCACAAAAATTTAGCAGCTTTTATAATTATCAATATTTACATTTCTCTCTTTTAGTAGTAAATTTACACCTATACTCCCAAGCGATTCATGAGAATCTCAACATAGAAAGCATTTAAGGAGATTGTTTTCATTTCATGCATTCTTATGTTTGAAAGTGAAATTTTAAGATAATGATATGAACCGTATCAAATTCTTTGTTCACTCAGTCATATGGTTATGCTGGTGAGATAAGATGGTACCTTCCATGAGCATATCAATATCCCAGAAATTACTTTAAAAATATTCTTATTTATTTCTAGGAGAGAGAGACAGGGTGAACAGGGGAGGGTCAGAGAGAGAGGGAGATACAGACTCTGAAATAGGCTCCAGGCTCTGAGCTGGCAGTCAGCACAGAGCCCGACGCGGGGCTCGAGCCCACGAACTGCGAGATCATGACCTAAGCGAAAGTCGGGCGCTTAACCGACTAAGCCACCCAGGTGCCCCCAGAAATTACCTTAAAATGAGCATTTAGCTCTCTGGCCTTCCTAGAGCAAGTGAAGGAACAACAAAGAGCCGCAGGGAGAGTTGGTTGGGGCTAGGCTGTGGAAGCCTGAAACGTCATCCCAGACACCCGATCTAAATTACTGTGTGAGTGGTTAAATTGGATGACCTTTAAATATCTCCCACTTTGAGTGTTTATGGCTCTATGATTTTAAGGTTATTTCTCTCTGGGATCATTATTCAGAAGAGAAAGATGGTATATGAGTTCCAGCAAAATTTTACTAAGCACGTAAGGAAACTATCCATCATGTATTGCCTCTATTAGAATAGTCTCCAAAGTATTTGAAAGTGAAAAGTTGTGACTCAGTACCCAAGACATATGGGTAAAAGGAAAAATAAGAAAGTTGATTAGCTTATAATAATTTTTGTGGGTGGTTTTGTCCTATGTGTTTGAGCCATGCACATCTTAAGGGAATCAGTGTATGACAAAGTAGATTCTTCCCACACTGTTCAATTATCAGCCATCCCGGGCCTGGCTTCTGCTCTCAGGATCCTGAAGCTCCCATAAACTCAAGACACACTCGAATACAAAGAACCCGTGTTGATCTGAGAAGCCCTGAGACCCAGTTATACTATATGGAACATCACAAAGTAGCCCTGGACTAGGAGCCAGGTGAACTATATTTTACTCCTTCTATTTAAAAAAAAAATTTTTTTTAATGTTTATTTACTTTTGAGGGAGAAAGGGAACATGCAAGCAGGGGAGGGGCAGAGAGAGAAGGAGACAGAGTCCAAAGCAGACTCTAGGCTCTGAGTTTTCAGCACAGAGCCCAATGTGGGGCTGGAACTCACAAACTGCGAGATCATGACCTGAGCAGAAGTCGAACACTTAACCAACTGAGCCACCCAGGCGCCCCTATCTTACTCCTGATGAGTATTTGTTACAATAGAAAAGAATATTCTATGAACCTCAGTTTATTTGAACACTTTTTTATTTCACACCTTTTCTTACCTCCACTTCCAACAGTTCTTTGAGTTCCTTGAGAAACTCAGTGCAAAATGAAAAAGTTTTAGAATTTCTAAAAAATAATAATAAAAAGAGGAGAACATTTTATTCAAGCCCAATTTAGGATAGCTACCTGGGATACACAATCTTCACGAAGAAAACAGTGCTCCCCTGAGGAAACATTTAGTGTGGGGCTGCATACATTTCTTTTTATATTAAAAATTACAAATTATTAGACAACATTTCAGAAAGTTGCAGACCTGAAGTTTCTAGTATATGCAGAGCTGCAGGGCTTTAATTTTACAGGAACCAGAAGAGTCTCTTCCTTTTTCTTATGTGTTCAGAATGCTCCTTTTTGGTTATTTTCTTTAACAAAGCTGACGTACGCTGTGTGCTTGGCGCACTTAAATAGAGCCCATACTTTGTAGTTTGGCCAAGTCATTTTGACCTTGCTAAATGTTAAAGTATACCTTCCCTGGAAACGCAGGAGTCGAGCCGACAAACATTAAAAGTTGACATTTTCCTTTATGAAGGTCAAAAACCATGTTTATTGTGTCACTCAGTGTGTGTCTGGTGCTTTGCCTGGAAATGGAATAGTGAACATACCAGATACTTACCTCCCAACAGGTCACTCAACAGTAATAACGTGATAAATATTCTAAACGTAGTAAGACAAAGTGTCACTGAACCGCAAAGATTCACCAGGCTCGTGAAACTTATCCCTAAAAATTAGCCTAGCTTCTGAAATCAAGAAAAGGGACACTTCTTCAAATCTCCTATTTTTTCCTGTGCATATCCATATCAGTGCATTTATTAAATTTTACTGAAATTATCTCCTTATGCTCCCTCTTTCATATGACTATGCATTCTTGAAAGACAAGGGCTTTTTTTAGTTTTGTTTAACCCAGCATATATCACAGGCCTGACACTTTGTAGATGCTCTAAAGTATTTGCTTGACACGTGTATAGTGTTTGTTGTTTCTCAAGAAAAAAACCAGCTTCCTTTTATATATGGAACACCTGCAGAATATCTAGGTAATGAAACTAAGTAAACATTGGGAAACATAGCATAAAAGAACACAGAAGTCAAGTCAAAATTAAAGCCATAATATTTGAAAAAAATTATCCTTGTAATCTCTCTATTGCTATTTTCAGAGCCTACATTATACAGCACCTAGGTAATTCCTTTTACTTGGTTTGTTGGTTGGTTGTTTAATTGTTAGTTCAATCTCCAGCCTTCTTTGTGTGTCCTACTGGGTTATGTGCCTCTGCATTTATTTTACAAAAATTGGGTCATATGGAACCTTTTTTGTGCGTAATAAAAATCCCTCCTGCTCAGCTGGCCTGCTCAGCTGGTAGAGATCTAACTCATTCTTACCAAAGGCTACATAATATTCCATGGGATGTTGCTCATTAGAGTACATGGCTAAACTGCTAACGTAAAGCAACCTAAAAACCTTCAGTGACAAAAACAAAGGAAAAACCCCACAAAGTTTCTCTCTCATCTGATAATTCCAGCCAGTTATATTTGTCCACTGGCAGCTTTATTCCATAGAGCTGTTCTGTGGAAATTCTATGATCCTCAACACATAGCTTCCAAGGTCGCCCCTGTTGCTGCGGCCATTGCCACTTCCACCCTGGAGTGCAGAAGCAAGCAGGAAGCAGCGCAGGTAGGAGGTATACAGGTTGGCCCTGGATGGCACACACATGACTTCTGTTCACATTTCCTTGACAAGAACCAATTTACAAGGCCACCTCTAGCTGCAGGGGGTGGTCCTTGGAAGCCCCCGGCCAGGCAGCCACATCCCAGCTATGATCTGATTACTCCAGAAGAAAGAGAAAATAAATTTTGGTGGGTACCTAGCATTCTTCACCTCAATCAGGATTTACCAAAATGTGTTCGACCTCTTGCCTAATGGTGGATCTTCCATTTATTTCTTATTTGTCGTTTCTTACCTGTCCTTTAGTTTATAAGGATTTCAAGAAATGGAAGGATGATTTAATAAATGTGTTCACACTGCTTCCTCAGGTGTGTAGTAATGTTGGCAGTTCTACTAGGGATGTGTATGGGAGGGCTCTGCTGCCCCCACCGTATCTGCTCCAGCAGTAAATATAATCATCTGTTATTGCCTCGCCATTCTATTGGGTGGCAATAAGTAATAACAGCTTCTTCTTAACATTAATTTATATTACCCTGACCACTAGAAAACTGTAGCCTTTATTGTATATTTACTGGTCAGTTGGATTACTCTTCTCTGAATTAGCTATTTGTATCCTTTGCATATTTCCTCAGTAGGGTAAATGTCTCTCTTTTATCAGTTTTATCTTGCTGACTGTATTTCAAAAAATGCAAAGATTGGCACCCTGGTGACTCATTTGGTAAGCATCTGACTTTGGCTAAGGTCACGATCTCACAATTCGTGAGTTCAAGCCCTGAATCAGGCTCTCTGGAGCTTAGAGTCTGCTTTGGATTCTATGACTCCTCCTCTTTCTGCCCCTCTCCAGCTCACGTTGTTTCTCTCTCTCAATCAAAAATGAATAAACATTAAAAAAATTTAAAAACAAAAAATGCAAAGAGATTTGATGCAAAGAGATTTGACAGCCCTAGAAATATGTATTTTTAGATTTCTCTCTTCTCCTAATTCAAAAAAAATCATAAGCCTTTATATATTCTACAAGGCAATGTTTCAAATGCATCAGAATGTTTCCAAATTCCCTTATAAATCTGAATATAATCCCTGGGCTTAACCTGTTCTTCAAGAATAATGAATAATCGATATTCCATGCTGATATTTCATTTAACAGTTTTAAAATACATCCATAAAAGTTAGGCATCAACAAGTCTTGTGTTGTCAAGAAGTGCACGATTCACAGCCCGCTAAAGTCCCACTCTGCAGATCACACATTGTAGAAGAGATCATTCATTTAGAGAGAGTGATCCTCTAGTAAATAAAACACCAGGCCGCCATTTCAAGTACAGTATGATTTGAGATTGATATGCAAGGCATTTGATGGGCTTAATTTGTTCCACAGTGATATGTAATCAGCATTACAAAACCTCTCACATATCACTTGGATGAATTTGTATAATTTTCCATTCTGCATTCAGGAAAACCCCTAAGCAGTGTCTATCTGTAAGATCCAATAATTATGTCTACCCTTTTTCAGAAAGCTCGGAGAAATCTGCAAGCAATAATTAAGTTTATAAGGCATTTATAAGGCATGGGGAAAATATTATTTTCTTTTTATACACAGAGAGCAGGATGAGAACAGTTAATTGATTAAATGAAACAGCTCTAGTTTAAGACAGAATCCCTGAAGTGCTAATGTCAGGATAATACTCCAGCCACCAGACCCCTCTTCGCTCCTTGTTATTTAAGAAGTAAGTTTCCTCAGGTCCTGGTTTAGCAAATGCAAGCAAGATAAAGAACTTCGCACTGAGGATAGTCAGCAGATAAATAGGACAATTTCACTTTGCTGAACTACCAGACGTTACTCTTCATAAACCTAAGCTGTTTCACACAAAGGAAGATGGAAAAACAAGTAAATCTCTATTGCAAGACTTAAGATATCTTCTTTTGAACGTATGATAAAATTTCTCAAATTTTAAATATTACTACTAATTGGGTTTAGAATAGTGTGACTAAATTATTTGACTAAAGTATGAAAACCATTACTTTCTTTATCAATGCATTTAAGAAGAGCTGTCTATAGATAGGCTAGCAGAATTCAAATAGATGCATTTAAAAAATATATGTGATTGGTAGAATAATCTTCCTTTCAAGTAGTTTTAGTTTTATCACATTTAATAATTATGTTAGATTATAATATATAATTAATATATTATTAGTAAGCATAGAATGATAAATATAACAATAGTATAAATGCCTGTATTTTATGTTCCTATTTGACCTAAAATATAGACCTCTGGACAAATGTTTATTTAGCTGTGGGCATTTTAGGATTTAAGTCTTTTTCTTCAATGTATAGAGACTGATGAAAGAAATCACTTATTAAATCTGTTGGTATCAAAATAGTACTCATTCCATTGAGTACGAGAGAACAGGTCCTCATTTAATTGCACAGCACATTCTTTATGTGAGAATGTTTAACATATTGATAACCATTTTCACAACTAAAACTTAGATGGGATTATGTGACTTGCAAACCATTTCCGTATATGCCACTTAACTTAATGATCACAGCAATCTCATGAGTTACATTTTAATATTATTCCCATTTTACTGAAAAATGAGTGAAGATTCAGACTAATTAAGCATTTTTTTTCCAAGGCCACACAGGTTAGTGATGCAGCAGGGAGTGGAAAGCAGGTCAGCTGGTTCCAAATCCAGAAAGTGTCCTTATTACCAATTAAATGGTCACAATGCTGTCCTCATCTCCCTCAAACTCAGTTTCCTTCATGACGCACCTCCTTAGTTGCTACACTTTTTCACCTCCTTCCTTCCTAAAGAGCCATTCCTTCTCAGTTCTACTGGCTAGGTCCTCCTCTGCTGTCCATCTCTAATCTTTGGAATGTTCACTTCCAAATTTTCCTTTTCTAGGCCCCATTGGCTTTGATTATCATCTATATGCTGAAAACTCCAAATATTTGCAATTCTAACCTTACCTCTTCTTTCCAAGCTTGTACATAAATATGGTCATTTGACATCTGCAAACTTGTTACTTCAAAGTCCAAGATTAAATTTTTGAGCTCTCTTCTGCAAACCCATCTCATTTTATCATATTCTCTACATCAGTACAATAACACCACCAGTAACCCAGATACTCAGGTCAAAAACCCAATAGTCATTTTTGAAACTTACCTTTCCCTCAAACCTCCAACTTAATCAATCATAAGGTCTGATAAATTCTGCTACCCAAATATATCCCAAATTAGCTTTTTTTTTTCTTCCATCTCCATGACTGCTGTCCCAGGACAAATCACTACTATTCTTACCTGAACAACTAAATGCAGGATGGCTGGCCTTTCTTGTCTTCACCCTTACCCTCTTATAGTAAATTCTCCCCAATCAGCCAAAATGACATTTTAAGAATTCAATCTGATCATGTCACCATGAACTGAAAACATTGTTTTTTTTTTCTATTGCACTCAAAATGAAATCCAAATTTCTTATTGAGAGTTATAAAACCCTACGTAATATAACCACTGCATAATGGTAGGACTTCTTACCTACCACTCTCTCCGTTGCGCACTCTTTTCTAGCCTCACCAATCTTCTTTGAGCTCCTCCAACATATCACACTTATTTCCACCTCAGGATCTTTACACTTGCTTTTTCCTCCCTTTACTTAAGACATCCCACCTGTTCCACTCACCACTGATCTCTCATTGCTTTGAACAATGGTTGTAGTAATATCTGCATAAATCTTTTGACATTAACTTATTTACTGCTTTGCATTATTAGTCCTCTCTTTTATGCAACACTTTTTTCATGCATTAACTTATTGAACATTAACTATTGCCAGACCTATGCTGGATGCTAGAACTTGCTAAATCTCAAAGATAAATATCTTAAATAAATCACTCACAACCCTTTCTGTTACGATGTAATTTAATTGCAGCCTGAGAGCAGATATTATACAATTTCTATTCTTGTAAATCAGCTAATGTGCCCACAATGTGGTCTATCTTGGTGAATATTTTGTCTGAGATTGAGAGAAATTTAAAGTCTACTGTTGTTATATAAAGTAGTCTATAGATACCTAATAGATCCAGTTAAATGATGATGTTGTTGAATTCAACTGTCTTTACTGATTTTCTACCTCCAGGATGTGTCCATTTTTTATAAGAGGGTTGTTGAATTCTCCGACTATAATAGTGGATTCATCTATTTCTCTTTGCAGTTCTTGGTTTTTGCCTCACACACTTTGATACTCTGTTAATAGACACATACACATTAAGGATTGTTTTGTCTTCTTGGAGAATTGACCCCTTTATCGTTGTTCAGTGCTCCCTGATAATTTCCCTTATTTTGAGGTCAGCTCTGTCAGAAGTTAATATAGCAATTGCTTTCTTTTGATTAATGCTATCATGGTATATATTTCTCCATCTGCTTACTTTTAATCTATGTGTGTCTTTATATTTAAAGTGATTCTCTTACAGACAATAGGACTGGGTCTTTTTTTTTTAATGCATTCTTACAATTCCCATCTTTTAACTGGTGCATGTAGACACTGACATTTAGTGATTATTGAGGAGTGATGTCAGCATGATGACAGTGTGTGTCATTCCTTTTTTCTCTTCCTTTCAGTTTACAATTAATTAAAAATCCCTAACCAAACAAAAGTGTCGCTGCACTTTATTCCAGAACACCTGGGAGTATTCTACACACCTATGTATCCAAAAGTGGGTTGATGAGGGAAGCTAAGATGGTGATGTAGTAGGAGAACCATAGGCTTGCCTCATCCATGGAACATAGTTAGATAACTATGAAATCCTTCTGAATATGCAAGAAATAAACCTGAGGACTGATAGAACAAAATACACAAGTAGAGGGAGAGAAGAGGCCACATCAATGAAGGTAGGAAGTGCAGAGTTGTGGTTGGAGAAGAAACAGGTTGCAGTTGCTGTTGGGGGGGTGGGGCAGGGAGCCCTGGTTGTGGAGAAAGGAGAGAGAGAGCAGAGTGCTCAGGGATACCCACAAGGAGAATACTTCTCCAAAGTCAACTGGCTGGGAAACAAAAGGGGATGATTTTCAGGAATTTTTGCAACTAGCAGGGCTCAAATATTGCAGTTTTGGAGGTCGTCAGGCTTGGCTGTGATAGAGACCTGAGGACATCGCCCTACTCCTGGAGAGGAGGCAGAGCAACAGCCCCAAGGAAGACTGCAATCAGAGGACCGTCTAAGGTGCACAGAGAGACACTGTTCAAACCTTTTAGAGAGCATCTGTCAGAGGTGAAAGAAGAGTCTTGGGTGAGATTTTCCTCCCTTCCCTTCAGCATAGGTCCAGAGACACCTGCTGAGAGAAGCTAACTAGGACACTAGCCGTTTAGCCATCTTTTCTCCAAATCCCTCACACCTACACTCTGGCACAACTGCCCTTCATGGTCAAACCTGCACCAGCCCCAGCATAGTGGGAATCTTCCTGAGAAGACTGGTGCAGTTCCCCATCACACCAGGTCCCTACAGTTTGGAGTTTTAAAAGTCAGCAGGCTTGGATGGGATAGAGCCCAAAGTGCACTGTACTGCTCCAGGCAAGCAAAGCAACCCAGAGGCAGATGGTGTGAAAAAAGCTATCTGAAAAGCACCTGGGATGTACAAGGGGGAAATTATTCCCTCTTTTGGGAGTGCTTCTCTGAGAGTAGCAAGCACTAAACCTCCTTTCCAGAGGCAAAGTTGCTGACTGGTACCATTTCCCAGGCCCTGCCCCTCATTATAAACCAACTTCAGTAAACAGCACATTACCAACACAGGGTGACTAAACCTCCTACAAGTTCTGCCGCTCCCTCATACACCAAGTTCTGCCCCTTTGCACTTTGCTGGAACTGCTTTTCTCCAGCAAGTGTGCCTAAGGATCAGTGCAGCAAGCCCCATTCCCAGAAGACCAGCACAGACCCCTCATGTATCATATCTACTGACCATAGAGTACTGAAAAGCTTCAGTTCTAGTGGAAATAGCATCAGGTCTCACTTAACAAGCAGACCAGAGCACACCTAGTTAAAACTCACCACACTCTGGCTAACACCCAAACACTCCTCATGGCAAGGAAGGAGAACCTCTGTAGACAACTGACCTGAGGGAAAGAGCAATCAAAACACAACAGTAGAGAGCTCACAGCATACATCAGAGACACATTCTGGAATGCCCTGGATGACCTTTTCTTGATAAAGACACTACTCTCAGGAATAGGACACAAAAGAGTCTTTTCTAACACACAGAAGAAGACAAAGACCTAGAAAAAATGCTGGGACACAGGAATTCATCCCAAAAGAAAGAACAAGAAAAGGTAGTAGTCAGGAATCTAATTGAAACAGATATAAGTAATATGCCTGGTCCAGAATTTAAAGCAACAATCATAAGGATATTATCTGGATTTGAGAAAAGCATGGATGACGTCAGGGAGATTCTTTCCACGTAGGTAAAAGAGATACAAAATAATCAGGCCACAATGAAAACGGTCATAACCAAGATTTGAAACCAACTGGATGTAATAACCAGAAAGACGGAAGAAGCAGAGGAAAAAATAAGTGATAAAGAAGATAAAATTATGGAAAATAATAAACACGAAGAAAACAGAAATAAAATTTTGGATTATGAAAACAGACTCAGGGAACTCATTGACTCCATCAAATGTAATAACATTCATAACATGAGTCCCAGAAAAACAAGACTGAGAAAAGGGAGCAGAAGGTTTATTTGAGGAAATTATAGCTGAAAACTTCCCTAATCTGGGGAAAGAAACATTCATCCAAATCCAGGAGGCACAGAGACCATCTATCAAAAGCAACAAAAGCAGACCACCATTAAGATGTATCGTAATTAAATTTCCAAAATATAATGATAAAGAAAAAATCCTAAAATCAGCAAGACAAAAGAAGTTCCTAATTTACAAGGGACAACCCTAGGCTAGCTGCAGATCCTACAAAAGAAATTTGGCAAGTCAGAAGGGAGTGGCATGATATATTCAGATTGCTGAATGGGATAAATCTGCAGCCAACAATACTCTATCTAATAAGGCTATCATTCAGAATTGAAGAGATAGGGGTGCCTGGGTGGCTTAGTCGGTTAAGCGTCCGACTTTCGCTTAGGTCATGATCTCATGGTTCATGGGTTCGAGCCCCGCGTCAGGCTCTGTGCTGACTGCCAGCTCAGAGCCTGGAGCCTGTTTCTCTCTCTGACCCTCCCCTGCTCATGCTGTCTCTCTCTGTCTCCTAGAAAAAAAAAAAAAAAAAAAGAATTGAAGAGATAAAATCTTTCCCCAGCAAACAAAAACTAAGTTTGTGACCACTAAACCATTCCTGCAATAAATATTAAAGGGGGACTCTTTCTTTGGGAAGAAAAGACCAAAAGTGACAATGACCAGGAAAAAAACCCAGAAAATTTCCAGAAACAATGACAAAACAAGTAATAAAATGTCACTAAATACATCTGAATGCAAATGGACTAAATGTTCCAATTAAAAGACAGAGCATGTCAGAATGCATAAAAAATAAGACTCTTCTACATACTGCCTAGAAGAGACTTATTTTATTTTATTTTTTTCTTTCATAATTTATGGTCCAGTTGGTTTCCATATAACACCCAGTGCTCATCCCAACAAGGACCCTCCTCCATGCCCATCACCCCCCTTCCCCTCTCCCCCACCCCCATCAGCCCTCAGTTTGTTCTCAGTATTCAAGAGTCTCTCGTGGTTTGCTTCCCTCTCTCTCCAACTGTTTTATCTCCTCCTCTCTCATGGTCCTCTGTTAAGTTTCTCCTAATCCACTTATAAGTGAAAACATATGGTATATGTCTTTCTCTGCCTGACCTATTTCACTCAGCATAACACCCTCAAGTTCCATCCACACTGCTACACATGGCCAGATTTCATTCTTTCTCTTTGCCATGTAGTATTCCATTGTATAGATAAACCACATCTTCTTGATCCATTCATCGGTCGATGGACATTTAGGCCTTTTCCATGATTTGGCTATTGTTGAAAGTGTTGCTGTGAACATTGGGGTCCATGTGCCCCTATGCATCAGCACTCCTGTATCCCTTGGGTAAATCCCTAGCAGTGCTACTACTGGGTCATAGGGGAGTTCTATTGTTAATTTTTTGAGGAATCTCCACACTGTTTTCCAGAGGGGCTGCGCCAGTTTACATTCCCACCAACAGTCCAAAGAGGATACCATATAGCCAATAGACACATGAAATGATGCTCAGCATCACCCATCATCGGGGAAATACAAATCAAAACCACACTGAGGTACCACCTCATGCCAGAGTGGCTAAAATGAACAAATCAGGAGACTGTAGATGCTGGCGAGGATGCCGAGAAACAGGCACCCTCCTAAAAGACTCCTTTTAGACCTAAAAACACCTGCAGATTGAAAGTGAAGGGATTAAGTAACAATTATCATGTAAATCGATGTTAAAAAAAAAAGTCAGAGTAGTAATACTTATATCAGACAAACTAGATTTTAAAACAAAGATTGTAAAAAGAGATGAAGAAGGATACTATATCATAATAAAGGGTACTATGCAACAAAAAATATGCAGAGCAATATAAGAATATGCTGAGGTAATGATCAAGAGTTCATGGGACTGAGCCCTGTGTCAGGGTTAGAGCTGACAGCATGGAGCCTGGTTGGGATTCTATCTCCCCCTCTCTCTTTCTCTGCCACTCCCCCTCTTGTTCTCTCTCTCTCTCTTTCTCTCAATAAATAAAATACAGTCATTAAAAAAAAAAAGAGTAAATAAGAACCTATGATCCTCTCAATAGGTGCAGAAAAAGCATTTGACAAAATTCAGCATCCATTAGTGATAAAAACCCTTTAAAAAATGGTAGAGATTGGGGCATCTGGGTGGCTCAGTCGGTTTGATGTCCAACTTTACCTCAGGTATGATCTTGCAGTTCACAAGTTCAAGACTTGAGTCAGACTCTGTGCTGACAGCTCAGAGCCTGCAGCCTGCTTTGGATTCTGTGTCTCCTTTTCTCTCTGTTCCTCCCCCACTTATGCTCTGTCTCTGTCTCTGTCTCTGTATCTCTCAGAAATAAATAAACAATTAATTTTTTTTTAAAAAGTAGGGATAGAGGGAACATAAATCAACATCATAAAGGCCATATGCAAAAAAACCACCGTATAGTTAATATAATACTCAATGGGCAAAAACTGAGAGCTTTTCCTCTGTAGTCAGGAAGGAACAAGACAAGTATATCCACTGTCACTACTCATATTGAACATAGAACTAGAAGTTCTACCTCAGGAATCAAACAAAAAGAAATAAAATGAAAATCAGCGAGGAAGAAGTCAAACTTTCACTATTTGCTGATGACATGATATTCTCTATAGAAAACCCAAAACACTCCACCAAAAAACTGCTAAAACTGATAAACGAATTCACTAAAGTTACAGCATACAAAATCAACATACAGGAATCTGTTTCATCTCTACACACAAATAATTACATGGCAGAAAGAGAAATTAAGGCATCAATCTCATTCGCAGCTGCGCCAAAAAAAAAAAAAAACCTAACCAATGATCTGTACTCTGAAAACTATAAAATATTTGTGAAAGAAATTAAAGATGACACAAATGGAAAAATATTCCATGCTCATTGATTAGAAGAACAAATATTGTTAATATGTCTATACTACCCAAAACGATCTATACATTTAATGCAATTTCGACCAAAATACCACAAGCGCTTCTCACAGAGCTAGAACAAACAATCCTAAGACTGTATGGAACCACAAAGGATCCTGGATAGCCAAAACAATCAGGAAAAAGCAAAGCAAAGCTGGAGGCAAACACAATTCTGGATCTCAGTTTATATTACATAGCTGTAGAGATTAAAACAATATGGAACTGGCACAAAAATAGATACATAGATCAATGGAAATGAAGAGAAAACCCAGAAATGAACACACAACAACTATATGATCAACTAATCTTCAACAAACCAGGAAAGAAAATTCGATGGAAAAAAAGACTGTCTCTTTAACAAATGACATTGGGGAAATGGAACAGCAACATGCAGATGAATGAAACTGGACCACTTTCTTACACTAAACACAAAAATTAATTCAAAATGGATTAAAGACCTAACTGTGAGACAGAGAGGACGCAGGCAGTAACCACTTTGACGTCAGCCATAACAACGTCTTATTAGATGTGTCTCCTGAGGCAAGAAAAATAAAAGAAAAAATGAACTACTGGGACTTTATCAAATTAGAAACCTTCTGCACAGCCAAGAAAACAATCAACATACCTAAAAGGCAACCAATGGAATGGAAGAAAATATTTGCAAATAATATACCCAATAAAATGTTAGTATCCAAAATCTATAAAGAATTTAGCAAATTCGACACCCAAAAAACAAATAATCCAATAAAAAAAATGGGCAGAAGAAATGAATAAAGTTTTCCAAAGAAGACATACAGATAGCCAACAGACACAGGAAAATATACTTAATATCACTCATCATAAGGGAATCACAAATCCAAACTACAATATCACCTCACACCTGTCAGAATGGCTACAATTGACAACACAGGAAACAACAAGTGTTGGTGAGGAGATGGAGAAAGGGGAACCTCTTATAGTGTTAGCGAAAATGCAAACTGGTGGATCCACTCTGTAAAAGAGCGTGGAGTTTCCTCAAAAAGTTAAAAACAGAGCCACTCTACAACCCAGCAATTGTACTATTAGATATTTACCCAACGGATACAAAAATAATGATTCAAAAGTATGCATGTACCTGCAATATTTATAGCAGCATTATTAACAATAAAAAATTATAGAAAAGGGCCCAAACATCCATTAATTAAAGAATGGATAAAGAAGATGTGGTATGTATAATGGAATATTACTCAGCCATAAAAAAAGAAGAGTGTTATGATTTTTTAAGTGAAGACACTCTATAAGAGCTATCAGATTTGAGCAGACAAGCAAAGGGCAGAGTTTATGTAAAGAAATAATAGGTGAGTATATTCCAAAAGTGGGGAAGAAATTGGACATAAAAGCCCTATACTATTACCTCAATGTAAGAATTTTTCCTAGACACATTATACTGAAACTGTCAAAAATAAATGATCTAAAAAGATACTTAAAGCAGTCATGTGGGAGATTGGGGGGTATGTAATATAATCTGCAAAGGAGCTCCCATTAGATCAGTAGATTTCCCAGGAGAAACTCTACATACCAGTACAGAGTGAAATCATATATTCAAAGGTTTGAAAGATGAAACATGCCAGCCAAGAATATTTCATGTGGCAAATTTATCACTCAGATATGAAGGAAAAATATAGTCTTTCCCAGACAACCAAAAGTGAAGGGAGGTATACCCGGGTGACTTAATATGTTAAGCATCCAACTCTTGGTTTTGGCTCAGGTCATGATCTCACACTTTGTGAGTTGGAGCTCCACATCAGGCTCCACAGTACCAGGAACCTGCTTAGGATTCTATCTCTCACTCATTCCCTGCCCCCCTCGTCCCCACCCACACTCATGCTCCCTCTCTCTCAAAATAAATAAACATTTAAAAAAAAGCTAAGGGAAATTACCACCACAAGACTACCTTACAAAAGATGCTAAAAGAAGTTCTTCAAACTAAAATAAAAAGATACTAATTAGTGACATTAAAAACATATGAAATACCTAACACTCTGATAAAGATGAAAAATATTCAAATTAGAAAACTAAGTCTATGCTTGAACCACGTGTTAACATTTTAATTATACAGGTGAAAGGAAAAGAACATTAAGAATAACAACAAATGTAGATCTTTCTCTACTCCTCTACTTACGATGAGGTTACATTCTGATAAACACATTATTGGTTGAATTATAAATCAAAAGTGCATTTAATATACCTAACTTACTGAATATCATAGCTTAGCCTAGCCTATTTGAGAACACTTACATTAGGCTACCTTTGGACAAAACTATCTAACACAAAACCCATTTTATAATAAAGTGCTGAATATCTCATGGAATTTATTGAATTCTTCAGTGAAAGTGAAAAATGAGAATGGTTGTAGGGGTTCAGAATGGT
This sequence comes from Proteles cristata cristata, assembly GCA_017311185.1. Taxonomy (NCBI): domain Eukaryota; kingdom Metazoa; phylum Chordata; class Mammalia; order Carnivora; family Hyaenidae; genus Proteles; species Proteles cristata. Next base: position 254,125 of record JAESUZ010003855.1, on the reverse strand, counting down.
TGTAAGTGTATGGGCTGTTTACTTCATAATAACATGGTTGACTGGGAGCTATAACTTGCTGCCACGGCACAGCATCACAAGATTACCCAACGTACTGGCAGCCTGGGAAAAGACCAAAAGTCAAAATATGAAGTGTAGTTTCTATCAAATGCTTAGAGTTTTCACACCATCCTAAGTCAAAAAATCATAAGCCAAACCATCACAAGTCAGGGACTATCTATACTATAATTTGTTAACAAATTCACAGCATAAATAGAGGTAAGTTGTGACATCAAAAATATAAAAGGGGGGAATAAAAAGGTGGAATCTTTATAGAAAAAATGGAAATAAATTGCTATCACCATAAAATGGACTATTTTACCTGCAAGATGTTTTATGTAGACTTCATACTAACCCAAAAGTAAAAATATAGAGTGGAGTAACAAAAAATAACAAAGGGGACACAGAGCAAATCACCACGGAAAAACATAAATTTAAATGAAGGAGAAAGAAACAATAGAGATAAAATAACCAGAAGTTAAAAGATAAATGGTGGTAGCAAGTCCTTACATATCAATCATCCCTCTAAACGGAAATGGATTGATTTTATTAATCAAAAGGCAGAATAACTGGATGGATTAAAAAAAAATAAATCCAGGGTGCCTGGGTGACTCACTCAGTTAGACGTCAACACTTGATTTTAGCTCAGGTCACGATCTTGAGGTCTTAAGATCAAGTCTCACATCAGGCTCTGTGCTGGGTGGTAAGCCCGCTTAAGATTCTCTCTCCCCTTCTCCCTCTACTCCTCCCTGGCTCACATATGCACAGGTACTCTTTCTATCTTGCTCATCCCAAAAATTTCAACCATTTTCTGCCTACCAGTCTTATTTCAGCTTTAGAGAAATACATAAACACAAAGTAAAGGGATGGAAGATATTACATGCAAGTGGAAATCTAAAGAAAGCAAGAATTAACCATACTTGTATCAGGCAAAAAAATATCAAGCCAAAGTGGTAATAAGAGACAAAGAAGTCATTACATAATGATAAAAGGATCAATACATCCAAAAGATATAACAATTATAAATATATATGTATCTGGGATCAAAGCATTGAGATATTAATCAAGTACTAAGAGGTTTAAAGGAGAAATAGACAAAAATAAAATACTATAGTAAAAAAAAAAGAAGGAATATCCCATTGTCAGCAATGGATACAGTATCCAAACAGAAAATCAAAAAGGAAACATTAGAAATGAACCATATTTGGGAATCCTAGGTGGTTCAGTCAGTTGAGTGCCTGATTTCTGCTCAGGTCATGATCTCATGGTTTGTGGGTTCGAGCCCCACATTGGGCTCTGTGCTGACAGCTCAGAGCCTGGAACCTGCTTCAGATTTTGTGTCTCCTTCTCTCTCTGCCCCTCCCCTGCTTCTGCTCTGTCTCTCTGTCTCTCAAAAGTAAATAAACATTAAAATTTTTTTAAATGAACCATACTTTAGACTAAATGGGATATATATATATATATATTGGAATTACATATAATATATAAAAGATTTATACATAGTATATAATTAAATATAATGGATTTTATGTATACATATAATTTTAGTTATGTGTGTATATACAAAATTCTGTCGAACAATAGCAGAATACATATTCTTCACAAGGGCACATGGAACATTCTACAGGATAGATCATATGGCAAAACAAAGAGCAAATCTTAGTAAATTTAAGAAGGTTGAAATCATACCAACTATTTTTTCTGACCACAGTGGTATTAAACTAGATATCAACAACAAGAGAAAAGCTGGAAAATCTACAGATATATGGAAACTACATGACAAACTTCTTAACAGCCAGCGGATCAAAGAAATTATCGAAAGGGAAATTAAAAAAATTATCTCAAAACAGATGAAAATGGAAATACAACATATCAAAACTTAAGGGACACGGTAGCATTTCTGAGAAAAAATTTATAGCCATAAAAACATACATTAAGAATTCAGAAAAATCTCAAATAAATAACCTAACTTTGCATGTCAAAGAACTAGAAAAAGAACACATTAAGCTCAGATAACAGAAAGAAGTAAATAATAAAGATTAGAGTAGAAATAAGTGAGCAACCAGATAACACTTTTTTTTTTTACAAATAGTTTATTGTCAAATTCGTTTCCACATAACACCCAGTGCTCATCCCCACGAGTGCCCTCCTCCATGCCCATCCCCCCTCCCCCCTACATCTATCAGTTCTCAGTTTTTGTTAGCATTCAAGAGTCTCTCATGGTTTGCCTCTCTCCCTTTCCCCCACCATTTCCCCCCTTCTTCTCCCCCTTTTCCTCAGTTAAGTTCCTCCTAATCCTCCTATACGTGCAAACATAGGATATTTGTCCTTCTCTGCCTGACTTATTTCGCTCAGCATAACACCCTCAAGGTCCATCCATGTTGCTACACATGGCCAGATTTCATTGTTTCTCATTGCCATGTAGTATTCCATGGTATAGATAAACCACATCTTCTTGATCCATTTGTCCATTGATGGACACTTAGGCTCTTTCCATGTTTTAGCTATTGTGGAGAGTGCTGCTATGAACATTGGGGTACATGTGTTCCTATGCCTCAGCATTTCTATATCCCTTGGGTAAATTCCTAGCAGTGCTATTGCTGGCTCATAGGGGAGTTCTATTGTTAATTATTTTTAATGTTTTTTTATTTATTTCTAGGAGAGAAAGAGAAAGAGAGAGAGAGAGAGAGAGCAGGGGAGGGTCAGAGAGAGAGGGAGTCACAGACTGAAATAGGCTCCAGGCTCTGAGCTGGCAGTCAGCACAGAGCCCGACGTGGGGCTTGAACCCACGAACCGCGAGATCATGACCTAAGTGAAAGTCGGATGCTTAACCGACAAAGCCACTCTATTGTTATTTTTTTGAGGAAGCTCCACACTGTTTTCCAGAGGGGCTGCACCAGTTTACATTCCCACCAACAGTGTAAGAGGGTGCCCGTTTCTCCACATCCTCGCCAGCATCTCGTGTTCTCTGATTTGCTCATTTTAGCCACTCTGACTGGTGTGAGGTGGTATCTCAGTGTCGTTTTGATTTGTATTTCCCTGATGAGGAGGGATGCTGAGCATCGTTTCATGTGTTTGTTGGACATCTGGATGTCCTCTTTGGAGAAGTGTCTGTTCATATCTTCTGCCCATTTCTTTACTGGGTTGTTTGTTTTTTGGGTGTGAAGTTTGGTGAGTTCCTTATAGATTCTGGATATCAACCCTTTATCTGATATGTCGTTTGCAACTATCCCTTCTCATTCCGTTGGTTCCCTATTAGTTTTGTGGGTTGTTTCCTCTGCCGTGCAGAAGCTTTTAATCTTGATGAGGTCCCAATCGTTTATTTTTGCTCTTGATTCCTTTGCTTTGGGGGATGTGTCAAGTAAGAGGTTGCTGCGGTAGAGGTCAAGGAGGTTGTTTCCTGCTTTCTCCTCTAGTGTTTTGATGGTTTTCTGTCTCACGAATTCAGGTCCTTTATCCATTTTGAGTGTATTTTTGTGTATGGTGTGAGAAATTGATCTAGTTTCATTCTTCTGCATGTTGCTGTCCAGTTCTCCCAACACCATCTGTTAAAGAGGCTGTCTTTTTTCCATTAGATATTCTTTCCTGCTTTGTCAAATATCAGTTGGCTGTATACTTTTGGGTCCACTTCTGAGTTCTCAATTCTGTTCCATTGGTCTATGTTTCTGTTTTTGTGCCAATACCATACTGTCTTGATGATGACAGCTTTGTAGTAGAGATTAAAGTCTACAACCAGATAACATTAATGAAATTAAGAGTTCTTCTCTGAAAAGATAAACAAAATTGACAAACTTTTAGCTAGACTAAGAAAAAGAAAGACTCAAATAAATAAAATTATAAATAAAAAATAAGTCATTATAACTGATACTAGATACCATAGAAATACATAGGATCAAAACAACTCCATGCCAATAAATTAGATAATCTAGAATAAATTGATAAATTCCTCAAAATACACAACCTATCAAGATTAAAACAGGAGGAAATGGAAAATCTGAATTGACAAATAATGAATAAAGAGATTGATGCAGTGATTAAAAACCTCCCAACACAGAAAATCCCAGGACCAGATGGCTTCAATGTGTGAATACTGCCAAATATTTAAAGGGGAATTACTACCAATTCTTCTCAAACCCTCCAATAAGATTGAAAGGAAGAAACACTTACAAACTTATTCTACAAGGCCAGCATTATGCTGATCCCAAAGCCATAAGAACACAACTATAAAACCAGAGATCAATATCACTGATGAATATAAATGCAAAATTTTTCAACAAAATTTTAGCAAACTGAGTTCCAGAACAGAGTAATCAGATCATACATATAATCAAGTGCGACTTATCCCTAGAATGCAAGGATGGTTCAACATATGCAAATAAATAAATGCAATATGTTACTTTTATAAAGTAAATGATACAAAATACATGACCATCTCAAAAGATAGCAGAAAGACCATTTGACAAACTACAACATACTTTCATGATAAAAACCCTCAACAGATTGAGTATGGAAGAAATACACCTCAACATAATACAAGCCATACACACCAATTTAACAGCTAACATTATACCCAATGGAGAAAAATTGAAAAATTTTTCTCTAAGATCAGGAAGAAGATAAGGATGCTCACTGTCACCACTCTTACAGTTTGTATGAAACCATAAGAGACCCAAACAGCCAAAACAATCCTGAGGAAAAACAAAGCCAGAGATATCACACCACTGATTTCAAACTATAATATAAAGCTATAGCAATAAAAACAGTATGACACTGGCCACAAAAGAAAAAAAATTGATAAACCAATGGAACATAATAGAGAGCCATGAATTAAATTCTCACATGTAAAGGGGCACCTGGGTGGCAGTCAGTTGAGCATGCAACTTAAGCTCAGGTCATGATCTCGTGGTTTGTGAGTTCGAGTCCCACATCAGGCTCTGTGCTGACATCTCAGAGCCTGGAGCCTGCTTTGGATTCTGAGTCTCCCTCTCTCTCTGTCCCTCCCCCTTTCATACTCTGTCTCTCACTCTCTCTCTCTCTCAAAAATAAGTATACATTTAAAGAAAAAAATATCACATGTATGGTCAACTAATATTCAATGAGAGTCAATCATACCAAATAGGGAAAAGATAGTCTCTTCAACAAATGGTGCTCAGAAAACTAAACACATGCAGAACAGTGAAAGTGGACCCCTATCTTACACTACTCACAAAAATTAACTCAAAAATGGATCAAAGACTTAAGCATAAGATTTGTTATCATAAAACTCCTAGAGGAAAACATAGCAAAGAAATTCAATATTGGTCTTGGCAATAATATTTTGGATAGGATGCCAAAAGTAAAAACAAAAGCAAAAAAAATCAACAAACGAGACTGAATCAAACTTCAAAGCTTTTGCACAACAAAATAAACTTCAACAAAATTAAAAGACAACATACAGAATGTGAGAAAATTTTTGCAAACCACATTACTGGACAAGGCGTTAATACCTAAAATATATAAAGAACTCACACAACTCAAAACAACAAAACTATTGTTGACTATTTTATAACTTTTTTAAAAAATGTTTTATTTATTTCTAGGAGAGAGAGAGAGACAGCGTGAGCAGGGGAGGGTCAGAGAGAGAGGGAGTCACAGACTGAAACAGGCTCCAGGCTCTGAGCCGGCAGTCAGCACAGAGCCCGACGCGGGGCTCGAACCCACAAACCGCGAGATCATGACCTAAGCGAAAGTCGGACGCTTAACCGACTAAGCCACACAGGCGCCCCTATTGTTGACTATTTTAAATTGGTGAATAGAAACAAATAGGCATTTTTTTCCACACACAAAAAGAGAAATCCAAATGGCCAAATGTACATGAAAAGATACTAAACATCCAATCATCAGGGAAATGCAAACCAAAACCACAATAAAATATCACCTTACATCTGTTAGAATGGCTATCATGAAAATAGAAGATAACAAATGTTGGAAAGTATGTGAAGAAAAGAGAACCTTTGTACACTGTTTGGGGAGTGTAATTTGGGTCAACCACTATGGAAGTACGGATGTACTTCAGAAAATTAAACATAGATCTACCATATGACCCAGTAATTCCATTTCTGGGTATATTCCCAAAAGAAATGGAAATAGATTATAGAAGATATATATGCACCTCCATGTTTATTACAGCATTATTCACAGAAGCTAAGATATAGAAACAACATTAATAGATAAACGAACAGAATATTATTGAGCCATGATAAAGAAAAACATCAATAGATGAACGAACAGAATATTATTGAGCCATGATAAAGAAAAACATCCTGCCATTTGTGACAACGTGGATGGACCCTGAGTCTATTCTGCTAAGTGAAATAAGTCAGATAGAGAAACACAAGAACATATGATATCACTTATAATGTGAAATCTAAAAAAACCCCAAGTTCATAAAAACATAGGGGAAAACTGTCATTGTCAGTGGATGGAGTGTGGGAGATAGGACAGTTATTGTTTAAGGGTACAAACTTACACTGGGTAGTAAATAAGCCCTAGATATCTAATGCACAGATTCGTGAATATACATTAGAATATTGTATTATGTCACCAAACATGATAAGAAACTAGAAATTAATTATCTGATCATTAACAGAAAGGATAATTATATAACATTATAGAGGTGGTCATTATAATTAGAATAGCAATCATATAACAATACATAAATAAATGTATCAAATTAATATGTTGAACATCTTAAAATAATGTGTTATGTCAAATATATTTTAATATTTTTTAAAAACAAAGTGATTATTGATATAGTTGGATTTATATATATCACATTTGTTATTGTTTTCTATTTGTTGCTATTTTTCTTTATTCCTGTTTTTCTTCCACTATTTTTTCTGTCTTTGTGGTTTTAATTGAGCATTATATATGGTTCCAGTTTCTTTCCTTTCCTAACATATCTCAGCTTCTTTTTTTCACTGCTTTAGGGGTTGCCCTTGAGTTTATAGTATATATTTACAGCTAATCCAAGTCCATTTTCAAATAACGCTACAGCCCTTCACAGGTAATGTGAATACCTTATAATATTAAAATAATCCTAATACCTCCCTCTTGTCCCTGTATCTTTGCTGTCATTCATTTCACTGATGAATAAGAATACATAAGTATACATATGATACATAGGATATGTACATAGGCATACAAATCAATATATTGTTGCTATTATTATTGACAACACTTCAAAAAAATTTCTTTTAATGTTTTATTTATTTCTGAGAGAGAGAAGCAGCATGAGCAGGGAAAGGTCAGAGATAGAGGGAGATACAGAATCCGAAGCAGGCTTCAGGCTCTGAGCTAGCTGTCAGCACAGAGCCTGACCCCGGGCTCGAACCCATGAACCATGACCTGAACCAAAGTCAGACGCTTAACCAACTGAGCTACCCAGGCGCCCCTATTTAAGACACTTTTATCTGTTATGTCAATTATGAATAAGAAAAGCAAAAGTTTTTATTTTACCTTTATTGCTTCTTCAATACTTTTCCTTTTATTTATGTAGATCCAAGTTTCTAACCTACATTATTTTCCTTGTTGCTAAAGAACTTTTTTTTAAAAATTGCTTGCACACAATTCTACTGTCAATAAAGTCTCTCAGTTTTTGTCAGAGAAAATATTTTTCCTTTACTATTTTTTCAAAGTTTCTTTATTTACTTAGAGAGAGAGAGAGAGGTGGGAGGTGGGGGGCGGTGAGGGGGGACAGAGAGAATCCCAAGCAGGTTCCATGCTGAGAGCACAGAGTCCAACTGAGCAGGGCTCAATCTCATGAACTGTGAGATCATGACCTGAGTGGAAATCTAGAATTGGCTGTTTAACTGACTGAGCCACCCACCTAGGCACCACAATTTTTCCTTCACTCTTGAAGGATGATTTCACAGGGCACAGAATTCCAGGTTGTTGGTTAGTTTTTCTCAGCCCTTTATTTACTTCACTCCTCTCTTTTCTTGCTTGCATGATTTCTGAGAGATGTTGCATGTGATTCTTTGTTCCTCTGTAGGTGAGATTTTGGTGGTTTCTATTGTGATATCCACAAGCACAGAGATTCTTTCCTCAGCTGTCCTCAATCTGCTTATTAGCCTATCAAAGGCATTAATTTCTGTTACAGTGTTTTTGATGTGCAGTATTTCTGTTTTGTTTTTTTCCCCCTTAGGATTTCCATCCCTCTACTTACATTGGCCATCTATTCTTGCACACTGTCTACTTTATCCATTAGAGCTCTTATTAATAATAGCTGTTGTAAAGTCCCAGTCTGATAATTCTAATTTTCTTGCTACTTCTGGTTTTGATGCTTGGTCTGCTCTATCTATTCAAATTGTGTTTTTTGCCTTCTGGTATGTCTTATAATTTTTTCTCTGTAGCTGAACATGATGTACAGAGCAAAAGGAAATGTCGTAAATAGGGTTTTCACAAAGTGGTGTTAAGCTGTGGGGGGTAAAGTGTTCCATAGTCCTGTGATTAAGTGTCAGCAATTAGTGAGCCTTTGCCTTTACACTGTGAGCTTCACAGGTGTTTTTAGGATAGTTCCCCCATCTACCTTACATAGAAGAGAGTGGCTAGAGTGGGCTGCAGTTGGGTGTTTCCTCCCAGGTTAATTAGGCTTTGATAATTTTGCAGCAGGTGAGTCTCCAGTTAATTAATATCCCCTGAGGTCAGGCCTTGTTAAGAACAAAGTGCTCTGGTGTATTTCAAAATAATTGCTATTCCCTCCCCTTCCCTCCCCACCTTAGAAGCACAGAGGATTTTTCTCTGATACTTACTATGTGAACCTGGTTGAACACCTGGAGATAAATCTCACAAAATTGTAAAGCCCTTCCTACTACTGGGTCCCCTGATGTTTTAACTCACAGACTTCTTACTGAGCCCCAACAATTGTCAGTTGTAGTTCAGATTTTTCTATCCCAGTGCTGGCTCGGTGGAGATTTCTGCTCCAGTAAACTGTGACTCCCTGTATGTGCCTGCCTGTCTCCCTAATCGTGGAGGTTATGGTTTGCCCTCTGTCCTCACTGCTTTCACAGATCAAATAACAGTTGTTGATTTTGAAGTCAGCTTATCTTTTACTCATCGTTGAGACATAATGGTGACTTTCAAGCTCCTTACATGCAGAACCAGAAACCGTAAGTCTGTTCTTTTAATCTTCACAAAGGCTCTGGGAGGTGGTTTATTGTTATGTCTATTTCACAAATGAGGACATGTGGTAAATGAAACTTGCCTAATGTCACTCAACTAATAAAAAGACAGATTCAGATAAAAAGAACTGGTTTTGAATGATCATAAAGCCCAGTTTTTACCCTGCCTCTCAGCAAATACTTTACAGACATTAACATAATTTTTACATTATCTTAAAGAGAATCATTGAAAGGTTTTATATGACAGCACAATAAAACTTCTGAAACAGAGAAAATGTTCTTCTGTAGAATAATCTGTATATGTGTCTGTATCTGTGTGTCTGTGTGCCTTTCACTCAAATACACACACACACACACACACACACACACACACACTTCACAAAACAATAGCAACCATGCATTCCAATTTAAAATCAGAAAAGACATGCCAGTGCTCACTGACTATAGCACTATGAAGGAATTTGATATTTATATGAATTAGCATCTGCTGGCAAGCAGGTCCACAAATCATAAGCCCTTTCTGAAGCTTCCTTCCAATTCTTAGAAATCACACTGGATTCTAGTATTTTAGAATACTGCCAGCTTGAAATGGAAATAGCTTCTTTGAACATTTGAACTTTTCTGAGTGTCTGGGGCCAGACATGGTAGATGTCTTCGAGACAGGTAGACGGGGCATGAAGAGTGCAATAGAGCCTCAGACTCACTGAGTATTTCTAACAGAAAGGCTTGGTATTGTTATGCTCGATTCGTAAGTCCCCTGAGACCCCCAAGGAGCTGACACCGATGCAAGTACAAAAGAGTCTTTATTACAAGCTCGAGCAGAGACTCCAATGCACCCCGACACAGCGGTGATGACATGGAGTCCCGAACTCGTGATCGCAGGGCTTTTTATTGTGCTTACAGTGGAATTTGGGGCGTTCCAGTTTGGCAGCCTCCTGGCAGCCTCCTGATAGGTAAAAGCTGTCTTGTCAGCACCCAGTTGGTTTGGCCCATCTGGCCTGACTGCAAACTGCCAACCGGAAGGTCTTAGGATATAGGCACCTGTTTTAAACCGATTGGCCGTTGCAGTTGCTAGGGAAGAAACTAAGGGCAGAACCTGGTACTAGGTTCGGGCCTAGTTAACTCTCAAGATGGAGGTTTAATCTGAAATGGAATCAATTAAATTTAGGTATTACATTACAGTATGCGATTTTCTCTGCCCTGGTGTGGAAGAGAACGTGAGAACTAACAATACAGAGCTCAGAGCACAGATACTGAAGCAGTGGATATGCCTTAATGGTGTGAAGAATCTGAACAGGTGAATGGAGCCTTCTAAATCCCTAATCTATGAAGTTCCAAGAAACGTGCTTTGCAGAGAGGTTTCTCCAAGTCCCTTTAGGCATAGGAAGCTGAAAACCCACCTGTTGCTAGCCCACCAGCCCCAGTAAGCAGAGGCCTCTGTGTCCCAACATCCACAGGAGGAGTTCTATTCAAGATATTCTTACTTTTCAACATGAGCAAGAGAAGCTGGTAATTAGAGAAAAAACAGCTTTCATGTGCCAAGAGAAAAGAACTCTCCATCTGGAATTCTATGCCAAGCTAAACTATTTTTCAAGAATGAAGAAAAATGAAGACATTTCCACACAAACAAAACTAAATAAATTTATCTACAACAGACTTCACTAAAAGAAATTCTGAAGGATTTTATTAGAGTAGAAGAAAAATAACTCAAAGTATGGGATCTGGAATATAAGAAACAAGGTACAAAGTTTTGATAAATAGATAGGTAAATCCAAGCTAACATGACCATATAAAAATAGTTATAATGTCTAATTTGTGAGGTAGGGAGGGAAAATAAAATCAACCTAAAGAATTTGACATATGTACTGGATATATTTATGGCATGTATATTGAGAAAGTGGTGATCTGAGTTGTTATTTTCAGCCCTTCAAAGCTTTGCTTAGAAAAGGTAAATGACTTGGTTTACTTCAAAATTTGCCAATAAATAAATGCAGGAAAAATAACCACCAAAAGAGTGGATAAGGGAGTTGTAATGAGGAAAGACAAAAAAGAAGAAAAATTGACTACTCCACTAAAAAAGAAGAAAAAAGAAAAGAAAAAATAGAGAAGGAAGAAATAGGACAAAACAAGATTTTAGAAAAATCCAAATACATCAGCAGTATTAATATTTTTAATCACTTCGATTAAAAGACAAAGATTATCTACAAAGATAATCTACAGAAACTAAAGAATTTTTAGCCATAATCTATTGCAAGAAATAGACACTGGAAACTTAAGAAAGCAGAAAACGTTTGTGACAAGATAGAAAATATATGAAATTTAAATTTGTGCCAAAAAAAGTTTGTTTTATCTGATATAACAGACTTTGAAACAAAAAGTTATGGAACTAAAAAGATCCATATGTAACTAAAGAGTTTGATTTACTAGGAAAATAGAAAATTAGAAAATATTTCTAACTGAATAATAATGAAAATGTTACATATCATTAGATACTCAACTAACATTCAATAATGAATTAATTAACTTCAAATTTGACTAGGATCTCGCGTAAGGCAGGAAACACCTTTTACAGTTTATAAAACTTAGCTTAACACTGAAGTAATGTATTGAAAGTGCTTGGCATGATATCAGGCATTCAGTAATCACACATGCTAATTGTCAGAACTTCTGCTGTTTAACACTCAGAATGATCTAGGACAAGTCAGAATTTTTTAAGTCAATCTATCAATACATTTAAACAGAGGATTATATACAGTATAGAAAACTCAGAAAATTTGTGAAGTAGGCATGTAAAAAAAAAAGAAATACTATGAATCATTTATTATTCCATAGTTAGAAGGCTGAACATGGTGTCTGATTAAAATCCAGTTTGTTCAAACCCAGAAATGAGTTGCTCCTCATGTCAGGCTACCTGTGTCAGAGATATTACAAGTAGACTTAACTACATTTGAGGGGGAAATTGGGATAAAATATATGCAAGAATATAGGTCAACCATTAAATAAATCTTATCAACTTGCTTATTCAAAATTAGATTTTTTCCAACCTCTGTCTATATCATCCTATTCTTATGCATCAGAAATACCTCAAGCCTTTCTCATTAAAAAATAACCTGTGTGGCGCCTGGGTGGCTTAGTTGGTTAAGCGTCCGACTTTCGCTTAGGTCATGATCTCGCGGTTCGTGGGTTCGGGCCCCGCGTCGGGCTCTGTGCTGACTGCCAGCTCAGAGCCTGGAGCCTGCTTCAGAGTCTGTGTCTCCCTCTCTCTCTGACCCTCCCTGCTCACGCTGTCTCTCTCTCTCTCTCTCTCTCTCTCTCCTAGAAATAAATAAAAATATTTAAAAAAAAAAATAACCTGTTTCTCTGCAGAGATGTATTCAGTTTCATACCATTCAATCAACAGACCAAGTAATGGTTTTGAAGATTATTTTCTTTAGTTATAGAGCATCCTAAACTCACAAATTTACAAGCGATTGTCAAAAAATTGTAAAATATACAGGGGCGCCTGGGTGGCTTAGTCGGTTAAACGTCAGACTTTCACTTAGGTCATGATCTCGCGGTTTGTGGGTTCGAGCCCCACGTCGGGCTCTGTGCTGACTGCCAGCTCGGAGCCTGGAGCCTCTTTCAGAGTCTGTGACTCCCTCTCTCTCTGACCCTCCCCTGCTCACGCTGTCTCTCTCTCTCTCTCTCTCTCCTAGAAATAAATAAAGCATTAAAATTTAAAAAAAAAATTTGTAAAATATACAAAAATAGATTTAGATGTAGAACCTCCCTGGAACATTAATTTTTTGCTGGAAAATTCCTATAGCATTACGTAGTGGAAAACAAAGCTGTAGGATCATGTCAAGTTGGACTAAAATCTAAGTCAGTAGAGATTTCTGAAGTCATTATGGAGTAGGAGGGTCCTAAGCTCAACTCATCCCATGGAAACACCAAGAAAATAGCCACATCAGAAAACAATCTGAACACTGGCAGAATAGACTCGCTAGTCAGTTGTAGGCAGGAGGCCGTTTTGAAAAGGGTAGGAGGGGCAGAGATGTGGTTGGGAACCAAAGTCCTGGAAAGACTAACCACAAAAAATAGGGTTATCACAAGCATGAAGAAGGGGGAGGAAGAGACTCACAGCAAGCACCCCAGACACGGGGATCCTAATAAGAAACTGAGCCCTTGTCCTTAAAGATCAAGCATAATAAACAACTCTGCTAAGATATAGCATATGTGTAGCAGTTTGAAAAGCATGGAAGATATACATGAAGATTTATTTACTAATCTCAGATTGTGTGCTGGAGGGGCAGGGTTCTTTAGAACTCCTGAAAGAACAAAAGAGCCAGCAAATTTCTATCCCCCCTTTCAGCCTACAGAGCTGGACACTTGTGCGAATGGAAATAAACACTCTCCACCTAGCTTTCTAATGCTGTACACCCTGCCCCCACAATCTCCTGTGGATCTGCCCTATCCAGCCCACCCACTTGGCCAAGAGTCCATTCAGAGAAACTCCTGCCAAATCGCATTCTGCAAGTGTGCCTAAAGGGACCAGTGCCACTCCAAAGTGACTCCTTCCATGGAGACAGGAGAGATAACCACATGCATCAGTTCAACTGCAGTCCCAGTAGACAGTTTAGGGGCACACACATGATGTGACTACCAGCCTCTACCACCAACAAACTCTTCTCATGACACAAGGCAGAGAGAGCACCCTGAGATTTCAATTGTGCTACTGCAGCTTCAGCAGGTAGACTGGGAGCAGACATCTGATTTGACTGCAGGTTCTACCAACCAATAAAAGCCTCTCAGGGTACATTGCAGAGAGAGCACCTGCAATTTAGCGTGACCATACCCCTGGAAAACTGACTGAGGGCAGGCATCTGGTCAGACTACAGACACTACCCAACTATAAGCCCAAGACACTGCCAGACTGGCCTGTTGACAGCACAGGCACCAACCCTGTCCACAACAGGCGAAGTAGGCCACTGCAAATGAATGGATTGAAGGTACATGTGGCTCAGCTGCACGCAGTCCACATAGGAGAGAGTCTTGAAGCACAGAGACTGAGCAAGGGGCATTGCACTACAGGGCACCACAGAACCACTTCCTTATATAAGTCCCTACTTTTAAGATCAGGAGACATAGATGACTTTCCTAATACATAGAAACAGAGAGTTAGACAAAATTAGGAGACAGACATATGTGCCAAATGAAAGAACAAGACAAAACTATAGCAAAAGAAATAAATGAAGTGGAGATAAACAATGCTTGAAAATGAATTCAAAGCAGTGATCATAAAGGTACTCAGTGTACTTGAGAAAAGCGTGCAGGATCTCAGTGAGACCTTCAACAAAGAAATAGAAGATATAAAAAAAGAACCAGTCAGAAATGAAGAACTCAGAACCTGACATTAAAAATACGTTATAGTGAATCAGAGGCAGAAGAACAGATCACTGAACTGGAAGACAAAATTTTAGAAAGCCACCAAGCTGAACAGCAAAAAGAAAATGGAATAATAAAAAGTGAGAGTAGATTAGGGGAACTAAGTGAAATCATCAAGCATAATAGTTTGTATTATAGTCATCTTGGAAAAAGGACAGTAAAAGGAAGCAGGAATTTTATTAGAAGAAATCATTGCTGAAAACTTTTCCCTGTTATGGTAAAGGAAACAGACATCCAGATCCAGGAGGCACAGAGAGCACCCGTCCCCCCAAAATAAACCCAAGGAACCAAGACACGTAATAATAATAATGGCAAAAGTAGTGATAAAGAGAGAATTTTAAAAGCAGCAGGAGAGAAGCAAAAAATAACATATGAGGAAAATCCCCTAAGTCTATCAGCTGAATTTTTAGCAGAAATTTTGCAGGCCAGAGGAAGTGATATGATACATTTAAAGAGCTGAAAGGAAAAACCTGCAACCAAATATACTCTATCCAACAAGACTATCATTCAGGATAGAAGAAGAAATAGTTTCCCAGAAAAACAAAAGTTAGAAGAAACCTCTGCCCCTACATCAGCCTCTACAAGAAATGCTAGAGGGAATTCATTGAATTGGAAAAAAGACCATAATCATCAGTAAGAACATTAGGAAAGAAAAAAAGTTGCACAGATAAATACAAATATAAAAGAAGTAGATTAATCACTTCTAAAACCAGTAAGAAGGTTAAAGCAAAAAAGGAGTAAAATCAATTATATCTACAAAAATCAGGCAAGAAAACCACAAGATAAAAGGATGTAAACTATGACAGCATGTACATAAAATATAGGTAGGAAATAAAACTTTAATGCTTTTAAAATGGCTTCAAACTTAAGTGACCATCTACTTACTATAGAAAGCTATATGCATAAGTTATATATGACCTTATGGCAACCACAAATCAAAAACCCGTAATATATATGCAAAAAATAAGAAAGGAATCCAAGCATACCACTAAAGTAAGCCATCAAACCACAAGGGATGTGATCAAAAAAAGAATAAAGGTACAAAGAATTACAAAAAACAATTGTAAAACAAGTAACAAAATGGCAGTAAGTACATACCTACTAATAATGACTTTGAATTTAAATGAACTAAATACTATGATCAAAAGGGATAGACTGACTGAATGGTTAAAAAAGCAAAACCCATCTATATGCTGAAGAGACTCACTTCAGACTTAAAGACACCTACAGATTGAAAGTGAGGAGTTGGAAAAATATCATGCAAACAGAAGTGAAAAGAAAGCTGAGGTAGTAATACTTATATCAGACAAAATAGACTTTAAAACAAAAACTCTAACAAGAGACAAAGAAGGAAACGACATAATGATTAAAAAAAAAAAACAAAAAAAAAATCCAATGAGAGGATATGACAACTGTAAATATGCACCCAACATAGAGGTATCTAAATATATGAAGCAACTGTTAACAGACAAAGGAAGAAACTGACAGTAATACAATAAGAGTAGGAACTTTGACACTACACTTACATCAATGAATAGACCATCCAGACAGAATATCAACAATGAAATGGTGGCTTTGAAAGACACATTGAAGGGGCGCCTGGGTGGCTTAGTCGGTTGAGCGTCCGACTTTCGCTTAGGTCATGATCTCGCGGTTCATCGGTTCGAGCCCCACGTCGGGCTCTGTGCTGACTGCCAGCTCAGAGCCTGGAGACTGTTTCAGTCTGTGACTCCCTCTCTCTCTGACCCTCCCCTGCTCATGCTGTCTCTCTCTCCTGGAAATAAATAAAACATTAAAAAAAAATTAAAAAAAAAAAAAAAGAAAGACACATTGGAAAAAATAGACTTAACAGATATATTGAGAACATTCCATCTAAATACAGTAGAATACACATTCTTTTCAAGTGCACATGAAACATTCTCCAGAATAGATCATATACTAGGTCACAGAACAAGTCTCAACAAATGTAAAAAGATCAAAGTTATGCCATGCATCTTTTCTAAGTATAGCACTATGAAACTATCAATCAACCATAAGGAAAATATATAGAAAGACCAAAAATACATGGAAGTTAAAGAACATGCTACTAATGAATAGCTCAACCAAGAAATCAGAGAAGAAATAAAAGGAAATACATGGAGACAATTGAAAATGAAACCACATGGTCCAACATCTTTGAGATGCAGAAAAAACATTTCTATGAGAAAACTTTATAGCAATATGGGTTTACCTCAAGAAGCAAGAAAAAATCTCAAATAAATAAGCTAACCTTACACCTAAAGGTGCTAGATAAAGAACAACAAACAAAATCCAAAACTGGTAGAAGGAGATAATAAAGATTAGAGAAGAAATAAATAATATAGAAACTAAAAAACAATAGAAAACATCAATGAAACCAGGAAATGGTTCTTTGAAAATATCAACATCAATAAAATAAACCTCTAGCCAAGCTCAAAAACAGGTGGGAAGAGAGAGGCACTCAAACAAAATCAGAAATGAAAGAGGAGAAATAACAACCGACACAACAGAAATAGAAATAATTGTAAGAGAATATTATAAGAAAATATGCCAACAAATTGGACAACCTAGAACAAATGGATCAATTCCTAGAAACATATTACCTCCCAAAACTGCACCAGGAAAAAGTAAAAAATTTAAACATACCAATTACCAGCAATGAAATTGAATCAGTAATCAAAAAGTCCCAACAAACAAAGGTCTAGGACCTGACAGCTTCATAGGCAAATTCTACCAAACGTGTACAGAAGAGTTAATACCTATTATTTTCAACCATTCCAGAAAATAAAAGAGAAAGGAAAACTTCCAAATTTATTTTATGAAGCTGGCATTTCCCTGACACCAAAACAAACAAACAAAAAAATGACACCACAAAAAAAAGAGTACAGGCTAATATCTCTGATGAACATAGATGCAAAAATCCTCAACAAATACTATCAAACTGAATCCAACAATACATTTAAAAAAATCATTTACCACAAACAAGTGGGATTATTTCTAGGATGCAAGGGTGGTTCAATATTTTCCAATCAATAAACATGATATATCACATCAACAAGAGAAAGGATACAAATCATATGATCACTTTAATAGATTCAGAAAAAGCATTTGACAAAGTACAACACCCATTTATGATAAGAATTCTCAACAAAGTACGTTTAGAGGGAACACACGTCAACATAATAGAGGCCATATATGAAAGCCCCACAGTCAGCATCATACTCAATGGTGAAAAACTGAGAACTTTCCCCCTAAGATTAGGAACAAGACAAGGATGTCCACTCTCACCACTTTTATACAACATCCTACTGGAAGTCTAGCCCCAACAGTCACACAAGAGAAAGGAATAAAAGACATCTAAATTAGTAAGGAAGTAAAATTTTCACTATTTTCAGATTATATGATACTATATATAGAAAACCCTAAAGACTCCTCAAAAAAACTTCTAAAGCTGTTAAACAAATTAAGTGAAGTCACATGATCTAAAATCAGTGTACAAAATTCCGTTGCATTTCTGTATACCAGTATTGGATCAGCAGAAAGAGAAATTAAGAAAACAATGCCATTTACAATTGCATCAAAAAGAATAAAATTCCTAGGAATAAACTTAATCAAGTAGACGAAAGACCTGTATTCTGAAAACTGTAAAACACTGATGAAAGAAATTGAAGATGGTACAAATGGAAAGACATTCCATACTCGTGGTTTGAAAGAAAAAATATTAAAATATCCATACTACCCAAAGCAATCTATAGATTTAATGCAACCCATATCAAAATTGTGTTTCACAGAACTAGAACAAATAATACTAAAATTTGTATAGAACTACAAAAGACCCCAAATAGCCAAAACAATCTTAAAAAAAAAAAAAGAAGAAAGCTGTAGTTAGCATAATCCCAAATTTCAAGATATACTGTAAAGCTGCATTAAATAAAACAGTATGATACTAGCACAAATACAGACATATAGGTCAATGTAACAGAGAAGAGAGTCCAGAAATAAACCTATTCTTTTATGGTCAATCTATGACAGAGGAGGCAAGGATATAAAAAGGGGAAGAGAGTCTCTTCGACAAATGGTGTTGGGAAAATGGGACAACTTCCTGCAAAAGATTGAAACTTGACCACTTTCTAATACTGTATACAATATACTCAAAATGGTTTAAATATCTAAAGTTGATACCTGAAACCATAAAAAGCTTCAAAGAAAACATAAGAAATAATTTCTTTGACATCAGCCACAGAAACATTTGTCTATATATGTCTCCTCTTACAAGAGAAACAAAAGCAAAATTAAACTATTAGGACCAACCCAGAGTAAAGAGTTTTTGCACAGCAAAGGAAACAATCAACAAAACAAAAAGGCAGCTTACTGAATGGAAGAAGATATTTACAAGTGATATATTCAATAAACAGTTAACATCCAAAATCTATAAGAGCATATACAACTCAACACAAAAAATAAAAACAATCCAATTGAAAAATAGGCAGAAGCCCTGAACAGATATTTTTTCAAAGAAGACTTACATACAGATGGGCAATAGACACATGAAAAGATGCTCAACACTGCTGATCATCAGGGAAATGCAAATTAAAACCACAATGAAATATCACTTTGCACCTGTCAGAATGGGTAAAACTTAAAAAAAAATACAAGAAATAATGAGTGTTGGCAAGCATGTGAAGAAAAAGGAATCTTGTGCACTGTTGGCAGGAATGCAAATTGGGGCAGCAATGGTGGAAAACAGTATGGAGTTTCCTCAAAAAAAATGAACAAGGGAAATATCATATGTTCAAGTAATTCTAGTACTGTGTATTTGCTCATAGAAAATAAAAAAAAAACATAATTGGAAAAGATATATGCACCCCTATGCTTATGGCAGCATTATTCACAATAGCTAAGATATGGAGGCAACTTGAGTGTCCATCCATAGATGAATAGATAAAGAATGGGATAGCCATAGAAAAAATGAAATCTTGCCATTTGCAACAATATGAATGAATCTAGAGGATATAATGTTAAGTGAAATAAGTCAGTAAGAGAAAGACAAATACCATATGATTGCACTCATTATGCGGAATTTAAGAAACCAAACAAATGGTCTCTTTAATACAGAGATCAAACTCATGGTTTTTTAAAAAAAATTTTGATGTCTTATTTATTTTTGAGAGAGAGCGAGAGCAGGAGAGGGTCAGAGAGGGAGACACAGAATCCGAAGACAGTCTCCAGGCTCTGAGCTGTCAGCACAGAGCCCGATGTGGGGTTCGAACTCACAGACCGTGGGATCATGACCTCAGCCGAAGTCAGTTGCTTAACTGACTGAGCCACCCAGGTGCCCCCAAACTCATGTTTGCCAAATGGGAGTTGGGTGGGGGAAGGGTGGAATAGGTGAAGGAGATTAAGAGCATACTTACTGTAATGAGTACGGAGGAATACATAAAATAATTGCATCAGTATATTGTGCACCTGAAACTAATAAAACACTGCCTGGTAATTATACTTGAATACAAATAATAAATAAATTAATTATAAAATCTAAGTCAATACCTTAATCAGTAAAAAGGGAATTATAATACTCTGTCTCTTATCATTGACTTAAAAATGGAATGAAGTATAAAAAACAACTGAGACACTGCTTGCAATTAAAATATTTTGGTAACTTGTTAGCTGCCTTTATCTAATAAAACAGTAACATAAACTCTTTCCATGTAGAATCCTATGAATTTTCCTTCCCCCCCCACACACACACAATATAACAAAATATTTGAGCTCCTCTGATATTTCTGTTCACTTTAGTATCTCAACTTCCTGAGCCAGTGAGTTAGATCCTCATCTTAGAAGATAATTTTTAGTGACTGGCGAAAGGAAAAGTTCTTTCTCCTTGGTTTTATTTTTGGCTCTTCACAATCACTTTCTCTTAACAAAGGGTTTTTTCCTCAGGTCCTGATATGCTTGACTCTCATTCAAGGTTTTTGCTCTGACCTGATGTAATTTAATTTACTACAATTCCACTATCAGCATTATTAGACAGGAACATTTCATTTTTTAACATTTATGTAGCCATTTTTAAACTTTTAAATACTTTCACAACTTTCCTTTAAGTAATGACTTCCCAGAATAGCCCTTTGTAATAGTTAAGCTATATTTGAAAGAATGGGGGAGAAACTGGAAATGGTCCAAAGAAGAGCAGGGAAAATGATTAAAGGGATAGAAAATAAATTACCTCAGAGTAAGTTAGAGTTGGAGTTAAAAAGAGAAAGCAAAAATGGGATATAAAGTGTCTAATTCTCCAAACCCTCATATAAACTGAAGCTAGTGGCACTGGAAAACTATCATGGAAGAATCAGCACACACACTTCTGAACCATGAGGATGGAGGAAGTCTTCAAGGTCTCCTTTTAGTTCCAGCTCCTGAAGACTCTAGTCTTTTTCTGATGGGTCACCAAGCTTATAATGTAAATCAGAAATAGCAAATTGATTGCATTCTGTGAGCTGATTCTGATTAATTGGTGACATTTGATATTTTAAGGATTATGAGTTCATTTATATAATGAATTGGGTCTCAGAAATTTGGGGGATTAATTTCATATCCAATTATGACTCATTGAGAGACTAGGATATATGTGAATCCTGTGATAATTAGTACTTAGGTCATCCAAGGAAAAAAGCATCTTGTGTTCTCACTTAAACACCTGTCCTTATTCTGGGAACAAGAATATAGCTATGACACTCTCCTGCGGATCTAGTCTGCAGAATTAGTGCTTACACTACCTTCTAGCTTCCTATTTGTCACCATGTTCTATGCCCTGGGAAGCTACCTCAGATGGTCTTCGTGCTTTCTAGCTGTCAGTTGGTTTCACCCAATAGGAGGTACTGGCAGATCAGGGAGCAGAAGAAGAATGAAATAAAGATATTTCCTCCTTAACTCACTCCCTGCCACCTAGCACTTGTTAGGTTGAGGTTCCACCAAACTCCATTGCTCCTTTCAAGAGATGCTCCCCAAGCAGTTCTCTCTCTACTTACTGATAACCACTTCATGTCCTTGGTAACAGCTCCCTATAGTGACCAAGCCTAGTTACAACTTTGTAAGTAACCCTTTGTTAGGCTCTGCTTAAGCTGCCCAGTTTGAATGTGCAAAGTGTTTTCTTCCAAAATCCTGACTCTTACAATACTCCATAAGACTGTACACATATTCATAGTTAATGAATATGAATGCTTAGGCAAACTTTTCCTTAAGGTCCACAATTCAGAATTCTGTTATATATACATGCCTAATGTTGAAATGATTAATAACCCCCAAATAAACTTCACAGTGTTGTCTATACTAAGTTAATGCAAATATCAGCCTTCATTTTATTTTTTTATCTCCAGATTTTTCTGTTAATATAGTTAAAACCAACATTGGTCAGTACAGTTCTGTGACTTATAGTTTTTCTGAAGCAACTGCTCAAAGACAGTTTGACTTCCAAGGTCTGACAATGTACTGGATATCTGAGAATACTCCTGTCTTCCTTTATTCTCACATGCACAATACTTATGATACCATATGCATGGATTTTTCCCCCACACCAACCAATTTTCCAACACCAGCTGGATGTCCTACAATACAATTCAGTTCTGACACTACCCATCTGGAGTAACATCAGATCCCACAACTTAAGAGATCAGTCACACAAGACTCCTCCCAGTTCAGAAGTCGAACTCAACCCCCAAGTTGTTACCTGTGCTTCTGACTGACCAAATATAAATCAAGGTTCCCATGACCCCCTCTCTAGTTTGGATTATTTGCTAGAACAACTCAGAATTCAGGGACATGCTTCTATTTTCCAGTTTATTATGTAATAAAGAATATGATACAGGATACAGATGAATAGTCAGATGAAAAAAATACATGAGACACGGTCCACAAGTATCCTGAGCATAGGAACTTCTGTTACCATTGAGTAGGAATATACCATTCTTCCAGCCTACACATGTGTTTACCAACCAGAAAGCTCTCCAAATCCCATACTTTGGGGATTCTTATGAAGGCTTCATCATATAAGCATGCTCGATCATTAATCAAATCCTCAGCCCTCTCTTCTTCCAGGAGAATGGAGGGTGAGGCGGAAAGTTCCAAGCTTCCAACCATAGCTTGCTCTTCCTGGTGACTAGCCTCCAGCTGGGAACCCACAAACCATCACCTCATTAGAAAAAAAGGCACGCCTATCACCTAAGAGATTCCAAGAGATTTAGGAGCTCTGTATCAGAAACTAGAGTCAAGGATCAAAATTAGAACAAAATATATTCCTAGTGATCAGATCACTTAGCAAATTATAAGGGTTGTAGGAGCTCTGTATCAGGAACCAGGGGCAGAGACCAATATATAACATTTTCTGTTATTTCACACTGGGCTATTTTCTGAATTCTCTACTATGACTAAACATCCAAATTTTTCCAAATTCAATCAAAGTATGCTAAACTTTTAATATTACCAAGTAATATATTACTTGGGAGGAGTGTAGTGACAATCCAGAATCTAGAACAGAATAAAATGAAAAAGTCACTTTTCCTGATATCCCTCCTTCTAAGAGCTGATAATCTAGCAGATGAGGTAGAGATATAAATTATCAAACATAAGAAAAGACAGACTGTAACAGTAATTCAATATTTATTCATTGAACATGTAACAGGCAAAGTGCTTGGTATTGAAGTAAAAAACAATGAATAAAAATGACCCCAATTCTCAAGATGCTCACAATCTAATAGGAAATCAGACACATTACAGTTCTTATTACTGAAAGTGTAATAAGTACTTAAAGAGATACAAACAAAAAAGTGACTAATTCTTGTCATGAAACATTTGAGAAGGCATCATGAAGAAGATGGCATTTGTGGAAGATAAGGGATCTGCCTAGGTAGAATTATTGACTAGGCAACTGTAGTTGTTGTAGGAAAAGTAGCAATTACATGTATTTGAATGAACTCAAAATAGGACAACAGAGCAATTAGATTGACTTTTTCCTTCCCTGATACATAATCAGTTTAGCTCCCTCTTACCTGACTTCTCTCTTACTTTGCAAAGAAAAAGAAACATGCAAAAGAAAGCAAGAGGCCAGCACATGTCCAAAACACGAATGGCCTTGACTTCAATTTAACAAAAATATTGAGACTGTATTATTTCTGAAGCACTATGCTAGCTGCCAAGGGAAATACAAAGGAACAAGTTACCCTTTTGCCCCATCATTTCGTAAAACAAACGAACAAAAAAGGAAAACAGCTCTGCGAAATAACTTGTTCAAAGTTATTCAGCTATGTGAAGCAGGCTTCGAAACACCCCCAACATGTAGGATTCTGCAAGTAGCTTTGAGAGCATATAACATCATCTTGCTTCCCTAATTGCTTTGAAAGTATCTAAATATTATAAACAAAGCTTATCAAGAAATTGTACCATTCCATTAGTTATCCTGATGATAATGATAAATTAAGACTCCTAAAAACTTTACAAATTTATGAATACTCTGAATGATTTAATTTTGCCTTGTAGGTGCTCTGATCAGCCCCAGAAACTCTTGGTCAAGGACTAGCAAGAATAATACAGCATTCCCCATTTGCCCTCTGTGTTACTCAGTGCCCAGCCAAAGACAGACAAACCAACAAAACAGATTACCACACCAGGTGATCCAACATGAAGAATTTAATAACAGAAATTAATTACAAATATTTTTGAATTGTATAAAGAGCTGCTAGGCAAGGGCAAGGCAACCAAGATCAGCACCTACAAGAAGCAACTAACACCCTAACAATCACTAGGGCTAGAAAGACAGAGGAAGGCAGTGCAGGTACTGAAACTCCAAAGCTTGGCCACTGGTGGGAGCTGGATTCTGTCTGGAGGTGAGAATTGAGAGGAAAAGGCTAATTAAAGGGACTGGAACCACACAGAAAGTGTGATCACTGTCCGAGAGGCAGAGGGAGTGAAGGAGGGAGACAGAGACTTTCCTTTCCTTCCATTATGTGGTTATTCCTAGAGTGGTGAGGATTACTGTATACTATCATTGCCTGCTTGTTTATCCATCTTTACCAGTTCTTCCCAATGGCAAGTGGGACAAAGAATCCTGAGAAATATAGTTTGGAGGGGTCTGATCAAAACAGGGAAATGTCAGTGAATAGATCTGACCTCAAACAGGCCAATGCTTCACATGCTCTAAAATTTCACCCTTGCCATTAGTAAGATGTCTCAAACTCCTTGCTCCTCTTTTTCCACCTGTGTGGTTTTTTCAAAGAGGGTGAAAACTTGTGACCATAGCCACTTATTTCTGAGGAGTCACTGATGCCTTAGGAATATAATATACATATATAGAGAGAGGTTACTTCAAGAAAAGCAGTGTGATCACTTCCAGGAGAACAGAACAGAGATTGTTTGACAGTTTAATATTTGAGAGTCTCCAAAAAGAATGCTTAATAACATCTCCAGGCTATTTCATGAATTATTTGGTTCTGAAAGCAATGGTGGTCACTAACAGATTCAGAATGTTAAAATTTGCCTCCTTTTTTGAGAGCTATTTCTAACGCCACCTTTCAGGTACATCTGGACACTCCCTCCTGTGAAGCCTAACTGTGCACTGTGATATACCATAATTCCTGGCATTCTCTAAGCACTTTAGAATCAGGTGCTGAGCTAAGTACTTCTGTGGATCATTTAATACTCCCAATCACCCTGTGAAGTAGGTACTAGTAAAATACACTGTCAGGAGATAAAGGAAGTGAGAGGAAGTTAAATAAATTATCCAGGGCTGCATGGCTTGGCAGACTAATACTCTAGCATAGGATTTAAAGACATGAAAGCCCTTCCTTTTAATCATTGTACGGGCTACTAAAATGCTATACAGCATTTATTTCTTTGCATATCTCTCTTCTGCAATAGAATACAAACTAAAAGTTTGTATCTTATTTATACTCATATCCTCCTCATCTACAAAAAAGCAGTCATTTTCCATAAATGTGTGCTAAATGAATAAAGATTCAATATGCTTTAATTTTGTACAGAAGTGAACAAGGTAAAAGAACAACACAAAAAAATGCATTCTCACCAATTATACAAAATTAAAATATTACAATTGCCTTCTTAATCTCACAACAGATTTGTTCTAAAACTCAATTTTCTCTTTAACAACTCTCATGCCATCTAATATTGAAACATTTATTACCAAAATGCATTTAAGTGCCTATCTGTGCATTCTAAACTCAAGCTCTGCAGATCAATAAAACTCAAATTGCTTTTTAAAAAGAGATTCTAAGACTTATTTTTTTAAATACTTCAAAACCAAGATCAAGATTATAAATAGAGTTCAAACTATAGAAAAATGTCAGGGAATCTCAAAAACTTTTCTAATTGATGCTTGGAAATTAGGAAATTAGGGAAAATGAACATTGCATCTAAATAGGTGTTGTTTTTTCGTACTTTGGAATTACCTACACTTAATGCAGCTATGCTTCACTATTAAAGCTATCTTTTGAACTTCTTCCAAAACCCATCTTCAGAATCTACACAAAAAAGTTACTTTCACTAATGTTTATCTTGTTACCCACCTCCATTCTTAGTCCTTTAGGATCAGTGACTATATCTGGTTCACCACTCTATTCTCCGTGTGGCTCACAGTCAATGTTTGTAGAATGAAAAATTAGAGAATGAATTCATCCACACCTGAGAAAGATTGAGATGTTTTTCCTTATGACTAGAAAGAAATTATAATGTGATAGAAAAACTCCCAGCCATCCACTGACTCATCCTGACTTTCATGTCACTATCCCGAGGTCAATGCCTTTCTTAAAACTTCCATAGCAGTTTTAAAAAGGAATTTATCCCTTGTTGGACTACTATGGCCATCCGTGGGGAGCTTAAGAAAAGTTAAAGAGCTATAGATATTCCTAGACCTAGTAATTAGCACCTTATATGGTAGTTATAAGAAGTGATAACAATCTGAAACAAAAAGATTAGGGAAAACTACTTTAACTAGTGACCATCCTTGTCTGTTTGCCTGGAACAGTTCACATACTACCTGTTGTCTCAGCAGAAGTATCTACTGTGCCCATTCCATTCTCAAAAGTACTTTGATCAGGGGCACCTGGGTGGCTCAGTCGGTCAAGTTTCCGACTTCGGCTCAGGTCAGGATCTCATAGTCCATGGGTTCAAGCCAGCATATGGCTCTGTGCTGACAGCTCAGAGCCTGGAACTGGCTTCAGATTCTGTGTCTCCCTCTCTGTCCCTTCCCTACTTGCTCTCTGTCTCTGTCTCTCAAATTAAAATAAAGACAAAAAAAAATTTTTAAGTACTTTGATTTAAACGACTAATTATATGATTGCTCTAATTTTAATTCATTAATCATTTGGAACATCCTAAATCTTTTTTCTTAATTGGTTATGTTCTCATTCTATTTTTCAACACTGTTTTCCTTATTTTTCAGACTGTTTTCCTCTCCCACTACAGTTTTATTCTGCCATTACCAAAGTGAATGAGCAATGAAATAAATACTATTTATTATTAAAACAAATTACAAAAACATACACTTTTGGTAAATAAAGGTAGATGCTTGGCATGTTTAAACCTGCATAAATGATGATCATAAAGATAATAGAATTTTACGAGGTCTGGCACAAATGAGAACTCATTAGAAATTACAGCATCAGTTTAAGACCAAAAGAGTGAACAGCTCACAATGTGTAAAGATTTCTAGCTTCCTTTCAGCAAAGTTTTTTTCAGTATTATAATTTACAACCAATTTTACCATAAAATTAAGGAAACCGTTGTTTTGTTTATTTCAACTATTCCTGCCATCCATGCAGATCCCACCAAAGTCGGTGTGGCCATGAGATCAGTATTGATCATGAAGACAATTGAAATTAATAAATCAAGCTCATAAGATTATAAACAGTGAAGAAATAAATACATATTTCTAATGTATCTTCACAAAAGATGTTTCATAGCTCTTTGGTAAAGAGGAATGTCTTCTGAACCTGTTCAGTGGCACAGAATGTAGGCTGTTTCATTAATTCTCATTTGTTCATTCATTCCTGCATAAACGCTAATTTTCTAATGCCCTAAGAAGTGCGAAGCACTGAAGATAGCAAAGATAGTATCTAAGAACTTACAGTATCGTGGAGGAAACAGATACATAAAGATCATGCAATCTGTTCAAGAGAAATATGCTCCAAAAGGAATGCAATCACTGGAAGAAAAGTGATTACTGCACCCAGGGACAGATAAGTTCTCACAGAGAAAAAAATTCCATAGCATTGAGGGTCCTCCTCCATCTGCCCAGCCTTCTTCTCTATCTTTACCCAATCTTTCCCTTGCCTGTAATACAACACCGCTGGCAGCTTCCTCAATATGCCACACATTTCCAGTTTCCCAAATTTACTGTGCTCTATAGTATATCCACTTATCATGCATTTGCACAGGGAAATTCCTGACTGCTGTGTGCTCACTCAATATCTGTCTGATGGATTCCCATATTATCTTTAGGACCCAGTTTATATCGTTTCTGACTACCAATTCTGAGACATTGTTTCTTTAAAAGTTTTGCACTTTTTTCCCTATGTACTTTAGATAGTGTTAGTGTTACATCCACCTATGATTCCATGATATCTTGCACAGTGCATTCAACACATATTTGTTGGGCACCTGGGTGGCTCAGTCAGTTGAGCATCTGACTCTTGATTTCTGCTCAGGTCATGATTCCAAGGTTATAGGATCAAGCCCTGTGTCAGGCTCCACACTGAGCATAGAGCCTGATTAAGATTCACTCTTTCCTTCTGCCCCCTCCCTTCACTCGTGCACACTCTCACTCTCCAAATAAATAATTAACCATTTTTAAATAAAAAATATAAATAAATAAATAAATAAATAAATAAATAAATAAATATTTCTTGAACGAATAAATGAAAATTTGACATAGGTCTTCATGAGCACCATAAAATAATTAAAAGTTAAAATATCATATGTATATACTAACCATATGACCTAGCAACTCCATTTTCAGTTACTTACTCAGAAGTAAAAACATATGTCCATATAAAAACATGTAGATGAATAGCAGTTTGTTCATAATAGACAAAAAAATGGGCATAACCCAAATATCTGTCAAAGAATACTACTCAGCAATAAAGAAGAATTAATGATTGGTTCCTATAACATCATAGCTGAATAACAAAAATATTATGCTGACCCAAACATAAAAGGGTACATAGTGTATGATTCAATTTACATGAAACTTTAGGAAAGACAACAAATCAGCAGTGATAGAAAGCAGTTCAGGAGTTGCCTAGACCTGGGGGTGACAAGTAGGTATGGGCTGAGAAGCGACACAGGAGCAACTTTCAAGGTAAATAGAATATTCTATACCTTGATTGTGGTGGTGGCTACATGGGTGTTCACATTTGTCAAAAATCAACAAACTGCAAATAAAACGTGTGCATTTTATTGTATACAAATTATACCTCTATGAAAAGTTCATTTGCAAAACTTGATAATTTGCATCTACAGGGGCATATTAGATTCTGGGGAACTGAAGCTTGTAGAATTTGAGTAGCCTCCTTAATAACAAAATACAAAATTAGGTTAAAAGCTACCATTTATTCAGAATGAGAAATTAAACCCCACAAATTACAAATATATAAAAAATTGACAGATACTATAGACATTGCAAAATGAGGAAAAACAATACAACATTTTTATTAATTAACCATATGATGTACCTCAGGAGCACATTTTTCCTACAGTTTTTGCTAATATTCTGATTAACTCTTTATAGAATAATGATTTTGTAATATTTTCTGTAGAAAGAATGAAAAGATCATTCAGTCTTTCCTCTAGCCTAATTGATTAAAATTTTGTTTCATTATTGATGGTTTATGAAAGTTTCTTATAGCATCATAACTCATTATTGATGTCATGTGACCCTTAAAGAAGTTGTCAGATACCTCTATCATGCTTATTTCATATATGAGCTATTACAGATAGACTTATTGTTTGCACCTCTATGAATTCTAATAAATTCTATTTTATAGAATTCTTTTTAAAACTTAAATGTATAGTGTACTTATATTATGTGTGCTATAATCATATACACTACTGAAAAGAGGAATTTTGATCAGGCATTGATGAGATTCGAATACTCAAGAGTTTACACATTGTGGTTTGGGTGAAAATCCTTCCCAAGTAGTTTCTTTCTTCTATTTTCAAATTTATTTTTGTCTTCTCTGCTACCGACACACTCCTGATACCAGGTACGTTAGGAAACTCTCACATCACCTTGAAATCTCTGCCACTGGACATTTCCTGACATAATACTGGTTAAATTGGCACAGAGGGTAATAGTAGACTGAAAGCCATTCTTGCATTGACATCTTGCAACAATTTATCTATACTGAAAAGTAGCTGCAAATCACATAAACATCCCACCAAACCCAAACCAAATGTGTCTGCAGTTATATTTCCTCTTCCATTC
Organism: Proteles cristata cristata; assembly: GCA_017311185.1. Classification (NCBI taxonomy): domain Eukaryota; kingdom Metazoa; phylum Chordata; class Mammalia; order Carnivora; family Hyaenidae; genus Proteles; species Proteles cristata. Next base: position 223,999 of record JAESUZ010003855.1, on the reverse strand, counting down.
CCAAAGTGCCCATAGCCACTCCAGTGCCCCTGACGTGAGGGTGATGAAGGGAAATACAGAGGGAAAAGAGACAGCAATTAGATTCTAACTGATTGCTCTTAGAAAGTACAGCTTTTGCAAATTTTTCAAAACCATATTACCATATGAAGAGATGACAAAACCTCATTCATTAGCTACACAGTATATCCACTCAATATTTCTTATTCATTCACTCATTCAATATTTGTTTGGTGAAACATGCTAGCCTACAAATGTTTCCCTTTAATTCTGACAGTCTAGAAGAACATAACTAGAAAAGATACATGTGGGAGCACCTGAGTGGCTCAGGCAGCTAAGTGGCCAATTCTTGGTTTCAACTCAGGTCTCATGCTTTCATGGGTTCGAGCCCCACATCAGGTGCCTTGCTGCTTAGCATTCTCTTGCTCCCTTTCTCTCTGCCCCTCTCCTGCTCCTGCTGTATCCTAAAATAAAATAAATTTTATCAAAGAAAGAAAGAAAAGAAAAAATACACGTGAACTTCATTTCTAGCAAAGAAAAATGACAAAGAATTCTTTCTGGGCCTCCTCATGAACTTGGTAACCCTTCATGAAATTCAGCATGAAGCTCTATAATTCTAAATTGATGATGTAGGTCAAAATGTTTCATACAGGGGACAGAAGAGGCCTGAAAAATGAGTTTCTCGGTTTGTTTCAATCATGATAGTTACATTATATCTGCCAAACATCTGAACATTTCACATGCATCTTATATCAGACTCATAACAGCTTCACAGAAACATTGAAAAACAAAGCACTTGCTATGTAGCAAGGGAAATATATTTTGTGAGATTTGAAATCTAGGTACAATGTTCTTCAAACAACTTAAAGAAGGGAATGGCCTGCTTTCTGAAAAGATTTTTCCAGTAAGCACTCCTCAAGAGGTTAGGCAGCAATCTATATATGTAATATATAGATGTATAGACATTTACAAACACTCTTTTCCATTGTTCCTGGGGAAATGATCTTTCTCTGTGGTTGTAAAGTGGGTGATAGGAAGTTGATAAGCTGATTGATCAGTCTGAGGAGACTAGAATGTGTGAATTGGAGTGATATTTGCAATAAGTCATGTGTTTTTTTGCAACACTTTGGGATTACTCAGAACTCCAATCCACTTGCAACATATTTTCGTGCCTTAAGCAGATATTTTATTTTTTTGAAGCTAAAGGCTTCTTTAGTTAATTTTTAAAATATTAATAAGTGAATTTTATTAAGTATTCTACTTCAAAAATGTAAAAAAAAAAAGTAGGTTACCCTTCAAAAATACAAAGTATTTACAACGAGTGATATCCCTAAATATGAATGGTTCATATCTCCTTGATTTTAAAGATTAAGCAAACAGAAAAACAGAAAAAGCAGTAAGTCTTTCTTGCTCCAAAAGCGACATCATCATTGGTTCTTCTTTTTTTCCTTCTCTGTCTACCCGGTGATCAGCTAGGCCTACTGGTTGTACATTCTGCCTGCACAGCATAATTCAGTTGGAGGAAAAAGACTTCTCTCTTACTAGAAGCTTAACACGCCACAAGTAACATGCAGTCTTGTGTTAGATCCTTAGAATGCCTAGCTAAATTAATATCATAGAAGCCCTTAATAACCCTCACCTACAGCTCTCCCTCCTCAGGGGGTGTATTGCTTCCTCACGAGATGCTAGGATTTTCTGCTCTGCTTAAGTCCCCCAAATCAGCTCCATGTCTGTCTCGTCCCCAGTCCCCACTCTCATTGCCTTTCCCATAGGCCTTTATCTTCTCTGGTAGAGGGACCCTAGTTTTATCTTTGGACTCTTTTTTCTCTTATGACTAGATCTTTCCCTGGAAGTTTCCCCAGGACATCCCACTAGGCTTATAGACATGTCTGGGCACACCTGAATCCTGAGGGGAGCATAGCTTAGCTTCAAGGGATGAACCACACTACTTGAAAGTTGAGATAGAAAAAGCTTCCAAACAAATAATTACTATAGATAAGTTTAATAAAATAGAGGTTGACTGTGGGTGTGTTTAAAATAAATGGAGTTTATGTATAAATAATTTAAAAGTACTATCTTCTGAAAACTGACAGGAGTGCCTGTTGATATAATGTGCATTTGTTTTTTTAGAGTCTTAATTATTTGTTACCTCTTCCAGAATATGTAATGACCCCCTAGGGCCCACAAAGAAATAATTTACCTTTCAATGAGTGATTAAGTCATCTTAACCTGGATCTGATCCTTTACAAGGAGAATAAAACCCACAACAGCTATTATTGTTTTATTTTATGTCATAAGACAACATTATTGAATGAAAGTTCTATTACTAAGAATAAAAGAATTCAAAATTGGTTAATTTCCCTTTCTAGCTGGAAAAATAAAACATAATAATGATGTGGAAATATTTGATTTTTTAAAATTTATTTTTGAGAGAGAAAGAACACGTGCATGAGTGAGGAAGGGGCAGAAAGAGGAAGGGAGACACAGAATTCCAAGCAGGCTGCAGGCTCTGAGCTGTCAGCACAGAGCCCCACACTGGGCTAGAAACCACAAACCATGAGATCATGACCCGAGCCAAAGTCGGATGCTTAATTGACTGAGCCACCCAGGGCCCCCTAAATTTTATATATAACAGAATTCTAAGACTTCTGCTCAATACTTCACACAGGCATGAAGATTTCTATTAACTCTGATAATTTATTTACCTTTATTTCCACTTACAAATTGGGTTTTGTGGCTATTGCCATCTCAGAATGAAGACTATTTCTTGATCTCAGATTCAAAAATTAAATGAAAAGAGGAAACATAATTATGTCCAAACATGCCAGTTTTCTTTTTTGGTAAAGACTATTGAAATTATTTTTAAGTTGATCAACTATATAATATTACCAAGAATTTTCCAAAAGCTTATAGAACCAAAGAGTAAAAGATATGAAATTTGTGAACCTCCCCCCACTCCCAAAGCAGTGAACTTGCCTGTGTGGTATGTGCACCATGTGCAAAACACTTCAAATACATTTTCCCATTTAATTTTTGACACGATGCTAAAATACAAGTGAGATTATCCTGGATTAATGCATGAGAACATTTTAGGTAATCTTATAGAACTAGTACATAGCAGAGTAAGGGTTTGGTAGGGTTTTGCTTAATTCAAATACCAGGCTTTTTCTATCACACTATGCTGCCTTAAAGAAAATTAACCTCTGAGAGGTAATCAAAAGGTTTCCAAGGTTAACTGTTGTTATGTTTTGATTTATTTTACAGGTTATAAAACCCAATAGTGAGTAAAAGCATTTTTAGACCCCACAATGCTGAGGTTAATAGATAGTTGCTTCTTTATTGGTTTCAGTTGCATTAATATGTTGACTTCAGCACGTTCACTAAATATCCTCAAGTTCCCGTGTTAGCATTTGGTAAATAATGTGTTCAATTCAAAATTCCCAGTGAGGATCCTCTTGTACAATGTTCTCATTGATCATTTTTTCTAAAAATAAAATAATGAGATCTCATGACATTGATATGCATTAGTAAAGCAAAGAAAGTGAAATTTGCTTTTTGATTTTTAAGAGATCAACTGAGGAAATTAACATAAGTCCTCTGAATCTATCTCATTGATTCATTCATTCTTCCATTCACTGATTACTTTATTTATTCATTTATTCACTTAAAAAAGAAACTTACTGGGGCACCTGGGTGGCTCAGTGAATTAAGAATCTGACTTCGACTCAGGTCATGAGCTCGTGGTGCCTGAGTTCAAGCTTTATGTCGGGCTCTGTGCTTACAGACAGCTTAGAGCCAGGAGCCTGCTTGGGATTCTGTGTCTCCCTCCCTCTCTGCCCTTCTCCCATTCATGCTCTTTCTCTGTCTCTCATAAATGAATAAACGTTAAAAACTAAAAAAAAATGTATTGGGCACCTCCTTGATGCCTGGCACTGTTTCTACTATGCTTTCAAGTAAATGAAACCAAGTTTCTCCCCTCACTGAGCAGAGGGTGGAGCAAAGTGAAGCCAGATGTTTATTCACCAGTTCCTTCCCCACAAAAATTAAGTACGTTGGCTATGTCTTGCTATCTTTTACTGATCCTTCAGGTGACCCTCTCTACACAATTGCTCTCTCTTGATTAGAAAGGGTAACTTTCATAGCTGAAGCTACTGCAGTATCCCTTGTGGGTTGTTTTAATGTGGCCCCATCTTTAACAAACTCCTCTCATGACTCTGAGTGTGTCATGTATTTCCATGATCTGAGAGCCTTTGATTTGTATATTTTTCCAAATCCTTCTCTACTACCTACTAACACTTCTAAGAATTTACGTAAGGAAGAGAAATGTAGGCTAATTATAACATCATCAGAAAAAAAGATAAAGAACATGAAGGTGAGGGGGAAAAGGAAGTGGTTAATAAAATGATACAATGACAAAAGAGCTGAAGAAACAAGAGTGTTATCAAACAGGTTGCCCTGGCTTACTAGCCCCCTTCTCAGGAGCCTTCCCTGGGCTAGTCGTATGGTCAGTCTCTCTCTCTCTCTCTCTCTCTCTCTCTTTCTCTCCCTCCCTCTCTTTCTCTCTATGTGTGTGTCTGTGTATCTGTGTGCATGTTTCTGTGTCACTCCCTTTCACTATGGTTATTCTCTGAAAAGCTCTGGTGTTTTCTTTCATAACCATCATCAAGCTGCGTAAGCCTGAAAAAGATGTGTCTGCTCTTCCGTGCAATTCGTTGTGTTATCTTAGGTCACACACCAGTCAACATAAAGGGATAAAAGAAATAGAAAAATCACTGGTTTCCAAGCCCAGTGTAATATTTGATTTAGGCAAGGGTTATTGGTGCATACAAAAAGCATTGATAAATGTTATTTGTTATTATGGAAAAGATATTCACAAATTCCAACGTGTTGTATTATGGATTATTTAAAATTACAAGGGAAAATATACGTTTATAACTGAGACTTCTAGGAGTCAGCACCTTAACTAAGTAACCCAATTTATCACCACTTATCAGGAATAATCTGATAACATATGCTTCAGAATGGACTCTGCTATGAAGTATAGATCACCACCACCTGTCCAAGCATTCTTGTCAAAATGCTTAAGCTGTAGCTCATCAAACCTCTGGACCCAACATTCAGTTTCCAGGAGAGACAGAAGATAAACAAATTAATCAACACTATGAGGAAAATAATCAGATGAGAGGGACATTCTTCAAGACAGCTGATTAGAACCCTTTAAAAAGTCAATGTCAGAAGACCCATAATAGCAAAAGCAATATTGAGAAAGAAGAACAAATCTGGAGGGATCACACTTTCTGATTTCAAACTACATTATAAATTTATAGTAATTCCAACAGTATGGTATTGAGATAAAAACAGACATATAGATCAATGAAAAGAGTAAATAGCCCATGAATAACTCCACATATATTTGCTCATTTAACTTAAACAAAAGAGTCAAAACATACAAGGAGAAAATGATAGTTTTTCAATAAATGATGTTAGGAAAACAAGATAGCCACATGCAAAAAAATGAACTGAACCCCTATCTTACACCACACACACACATACACAAATCAACTCAAAATGAATTAAAAACTTAAACTTTAAAATTTAAAACCATAAAATTCCTGGAAGAAAACAGGTGGAAAGCTCCTAGACATTGGTCTTGGAAATAATTCTTTGAACCCAGAAGCAAATATAAAAATGTAAAACTATATCATACTAAAACCATCTGCACAAGATAGAAAACCAACAAAATTAAAAGGTAACTTACAGAATGGAGGGAGATTATTTGCAAACCACATATTTAGTAAGGGGTTATTATCCAAAATACTCAAGGAATTCACACAAATCAATAGCAGAAAACAATAGTAGCAAAATATAATAATAATAATAACCCAATTAAAAATGGGTAAGTATTTGAATAGACATTTTACCAACGAAGGTATTCAGATGATCAACAGGTACATATAAAGCTGTTCAACATGACTAATCATCAGAGAAATGTAAATCAGAACCACAGTGAGCTTTCTTCTCACAGCTGTTAGGAAGGCTATTACCAAAAAGCCTAGAGATAACAAACGCTGGTGAAAATGTGATAAAAGAGAAACCTTGTACACTATTGGCAGGAATATAAATGGGTTCATCCACTATGAAAAACAATATGAAGATTCCTGAAAAAAATTAAAATTAGAGCTACCACATGAAACAGCCATCACATTCTGGGTACATATCAAATGAAATGAAATTATATCTCAAAAAGACATCTGCACTCCCATCCTCAGTATAGCATCATTTTCAATATCCAAGACATGAAAACAATCTAAGTGTTCATTGATGGATAAATGGACACACACACACACACACACACACACACAGAGGAATATTATTCAACCCTAAAAAATAAGTCCATCCTATAATTTGTGACAATATGGATAAAACTTGAGGGCATTTTGCTGAGTGAAATAAGCAAGACAGAAAGACAAATATGGCACAGTACCACATGTAGAATCTAAAACACAAAAGTAAACAAACAAAAAAACAAAGAATAAGTTGAACTCAGAAACAGAGTAGAAAAGTGGTTTCCAGGGACTGAAGGTGGAGGAAAACAGGAAGAGGTTGGTTAAAGTGTACAGACTTTTGGTTATTAGATGAATAAATTCTAAGGATGTAATGTATAACATGATGACTATGCTTGATAACACTGTATTGTATAATTAAAATTCTAAGAAGTAGAAGCTGAATATTCTCACACACAATAAAAAGTAAACATGTGAGGTGATGGAAGTGTTAATTAACTCAATGGGGAGAATCGTTTCACAATGTATACATATATGGAATCATCAAGGTGTATACTTACAATTGTGCTTGTAAGTTAGACCTCAATGAAACTGAAGAAAAAAAATATCAGGAAAAAATATAGGAGGACTATTTGGGATTAAAGGAGAACAAAAGAAATCTAACAACAAAATAATATGTGTGCATCTTGATTGGATCTTGGATGTTTATAAACAGCGATACACAAATTTAGTGATATTTAGAGAAATTTTAAATATTAACTATTAACTATTATAGAATCATAGAATTTGTAGCAGATTGTCATTATTCTTAGAAGATGCATGATAAACTAGTTTAGGGTGAAATTTCACAAAGTCTGAAATTTACTTTCAAATGTTTTTTGGAATAAATATACACAGAGTGAGAAAGAGAGAGAACAAAAGTTAAAAAAAAAAAGTTACAAATTTAAATTTAGATGAATAGCATGTGGATATTTATTGTTCTATTTTTTCTACTATATCATAGGTTTGAAATTCTTTGTAATAAAATTTGGAGAATATTGAAGATGGAAAACATCCTAATCAGTCAGTAAGAATGTGTTAAAAGTACCACTGATAATAAGACATGGTCTAAGGACACTACCTTGAGTGTATTTCAAGAACACTAGTCACATGATATGTCAGGAAAATAAATTCCATGGTCAGACATGTTTATGGAACTTGCATAAAATTTCTTTGTAGAAATTCACAACTACACAGTAATGATAATTGCACATGCATCAATTCATTAATGCTTCATAAAAATTATATAAATCTATCTATTTTATAGTCTAGAAACAAAAGTATATAAAAGTTAAGCCATTTATCCAAAGTCAGAGGTCACATAGCTCATAACAGAGTTGAGATCTGTACTGAAACAGCCTGATTCCAGAGGCACAACTACTAATCACTGCACCAAAGACTCAGAGAGTTCTCTACTAAAGAAACTTGTTTTTTCTTTTATTCTGACTTACTTCACTGAGCGAAATACCCTCTAGGCCCATGCATGGTGTCACAAATGGCAAGATCTCATTCTTTTTGATGGCCAAGTAATATTCCATTTTATATTTATATAACACATCTTCTTTATCCATTTATGTATCTACAGACACTGGCTTGCTTCTATTCTCTTGGCAATTATAAATAATGCTAAAATAAACATAAGGGTCATATAACCTTTTCAAATTAGTGTTTTTGTTTTTGTTGGGTAAATGCCAATAGTGGACTCCTGGATCATATGATAATTCTATTTTTAATTTTTAGAAGATGTCTATACTGTTTTCTACAGTAGTTGAAATAATTTATATTTCTACCAACAGTGCATGAGGATTCCATAGTCAATAATATTGTAATAATATAGTGTGGTGACAGATAATGACTATACTTATCATGGTGAGTATTGCATAGCATATAGAATTATCTAATTAGTATGTTGCACATCTGAAACAGATATAGCATTGTACATTAAGTCCACTTCAATAAGAATTAAAAACAAAATGGGGGTGCCTGGGTGACTCAATTGGTTGAGCATCTGACTTCAGCTCAGGTCATGATCTCACGGTTGGTGACTTTGGGCCCCACATCGGACTCTGTGCTGACAGCAGAGCCTGGAGCCTGCTTCAGATTCTGTCTCCCTCTCTCTGCTCCTTCCCTGCTCATTCTCTCTCTCTCAAAAATAAATAAACTTACAAAAATTCAAAACAAAATAAGATACATTCAAGTTAATTGTGGATAACAAGTTATAGAGATATATTTTGTAAAAGGAAGAGTAATCAAGATATCTTGAACTGGAAAGATATTTTGCAAGTGGTTAATAGCCAAGAAAAAAAAAAGAAGAAATGATCTAAGGAGCATGATTTTAACATTGATTTTTGAGTGACAATATAAGAAAAGGTGCTTTTATAGCAAAACTTGTCTCAAAACTTGAGTCTACTCTACTGTTGGTCACTGCTTGAATTTCAACTAAACTAAGTAAGTTAATTTATTATTTTTAGAAAATGTGAATTTAAACATATCAAGATGATAATAGAAAAAGCCGTTAAACAGATACCTGTCAATAACCAAGCAGAAGTTTCTTATCTACCTACCAAATTTGAAGACCTGCCAAACTTGAAGACCAAATATTCTTCTCAGGCTCAAAACTGCATTGCAAGCATATGATAAAGAGCATCCTTTTCACACGTTTAAATGTGTACTAAAGCAAAAATGACAACAAAAATTCCATACCTTGAATTTATCTAGAACTCCTTGCCTATTAAAATGCTCACACATGTGTTAAATCATTCTTTTCTAATATTGTCAGGTCCACCATCAACATTCAAAAATTATCCTCAGCACTCCATTTGGTAGTATGAATGCTTGCTTCACTATGGCATTTTAAAACACCACATTCTAGAAAACTCACAGAAGGAACTCTATTATAATTTAATACCATCGTGTCTTTAACAAAGACTTTTTTCTAGGCCATGAAGCATTTCAAAATTCCAAATTTATTTTTTGATGAGCAAAACTAGTGGGGTTGTGAGCTGTGACATTATGTTTTCCATTATAGTTTTCAAAAATTGGTACTAAATTCTATATCAAGACTTTCTCCTTATTTTGACCATTCTCCTTCCAGGCCATAGTATAAGCCCCTACCTTCCTATGCTGCTCTCTACTTTTTCCACAAATAAGTTTCTGGCACCAGGGATACCTCAGCAAGATTAATATGACTTTCCGATTTAATATAAATCTTTTGATTTGCTGCTGAATGGACTGTTCAGAATTGCTCTCCAACTTCAAGGGACAATGTTGTTTATCATCTGTTCCTGAAAGCAGTCGACCACATCTGGATATTATAGTACTTTGAATTCAGAAACCATGAAATACAAACGTGCTATTATCAGCAGTGAGCAGAAATCAAATGAATCATGTTGGTTAGACATCTAAAGTGGTTTACATTTCCTTTACATTTCAGATATGTTAGTTAAAAATAAAAGACCATTAACGGAGGTAGGGATATTTTCAGGAATCAGACTTCAAGCAGAGTAAACTCAGGAGACATAATTAAGGATTTCTAATATTTCATGTTTGTACTCTTCTCCCAGAATTTTTAAAGACTGGAATTTCAGCTAGTCTTTGCTACATACCACGGCAAAATGTAAAGCACCTTGCCAAATGCTCACCACCCAAACATGTCCCTAGATATTAAATTGAAGTCAAATTTCATGAGAGTGTCACCTGACAGGATTTAAGCCTGTTTGTTTACCTTTCCGATCTTCCACTGTCTGTAATAGGGTGTACAAAAGATTGTCCAGAAGTAAAGTTATGATGTGGACATGACTTTGCTCTAGTAATAACTCACTAAGCATAGCATACTCAGAAGCAACGTGTGGGTAAGAAATCATTAGGCAAATTTGCTTATCCAGGCCATAGACTGATTCTGAATGCAGCTCTGAAAGAGGAGTTCCAAAAATTATTTCATATATTCATTCATTCATTCATTCATTCATTTCAAGAAGTGCCTGCTGTTATTTTATGTTCTAAAGATTTTCAGTCAAAGAGCTTGTCATCATAGACCTTACATTATGAATTATAAGGGAGGCAAGCAATCACTGGTAGACAGGTTTTCAATAATAGAAGCATGCTAGGGGCGCCTGGGTGGCTCAGTCAGTTGAATGTCTGACTCTTGATTTTGGCTGAGGTCATGATCTCACAGTTGATGAAATCTAGCTCTGTGCTGGGCTCTGCACTGATGGCACGGAGCCTTCTTGGGATTCTCTCTCTCCTTTTCTCTTTGTCCCTCCCTTGTTCACTCACTCTCTCTCTCTCTCTCTCTCTGTCATTCTCTCTCTCTCTCAAGTAAATAAATAAAATTAGAAATAATAGCAGCACCTTTTTAACAAGCTTATACAATCTAATGAGGCTGTTTTGGGGGACTATAAATGTATCAGTGTACAAATTAATTTATTCATTCAAAAAATACTGAATGAGTGTCTGCCACATGACACTTACTTTTCTAGACACTGGGGCATAAAACTGTGAATTAAACAAACATGAATATCTACCTTTCTGGGACTTACACTGTGGTGGAGAGAGAGGCAGACAAATAATAAGTTATTTTATTTCCATCTTTTTTTTTTTAAGATAGTGGTAAGTGCAAAGAAAAAGAATGGAGCCAAAGAAAGAGATGTGGAGTGTCAGGAGGGAGAGATTTTAGATAGATTGGCCAGGGAGGTCTCACTGGGAAAATGACCTGGGAGCACATGTAAATATACTCTAGAGTAAACAATTTTTGTTTCCTTTTCATCCTCAAAGAGAATAGGTTTCTCACAATGGGACTTGCGCAGTGTTGACTGGGGAAGCCAAAGGCACCGCGGGCCACCTGCAAGCTCAGTCAAAGGATGCTACCACAGGCCCATCTCCAAATAGCCATGGTGATATGAAAAATCTAGGCCTTACAGAACAGTTTTTACCTGAGGGTAAAATACTTTAAAGCATCACTAACTGGAATTTCTGGAAAACTTCTAGGATTATGCTGTTTAAACTAATCCCGAAGTGACATTCAGTACACAAACTTTGTATCAATAACTCTTTCTTCCACTGACATATTTGATTAGTGTTCTCTCTTTAAGCCACCTTCCCATTACTCTCAAGTTGCTTTCCTTAAAGAACCCATCCATTATCCAGGATGCTGTCTGTTGTTCACTTAAGCCCTAGGGCATTTTTATTTCTGAAGCAGGAGAGCAGGCGTTGTTCTAAACTGACATCGTAATTGCTTAAACTGAGCAGCAGCACCCTCTGGGACCTTCAGAAAGCCACACAAATGCACACTGTGATTCTGTGGGGCAGCAAAACAGACATCAGAGGATCTACATAACACCCAGAGATGCAACCTTATCAGAGATACTACAATAGCGAGACAGTGGAGACAGCAAGATTTTTGCCCTGAATGCACATTGACCTCTAGCCTGAACAAATGACCTCCTACAGTTAGTGAGAGCAGAGTCCACTCTCTTAATGTTCAGTTTTACAAATCATTTCCTGAGTAACTCCTGCACTTGGGAAACGTGTCCTACCTTCCTTTTTCAGGCCTTTATTAGGACTTCAGATTTGATGACTGATGTGGTTTCTCTGAACATTAAGTCCTGGGAAGAATCCAGTGTCGCTCTTTCTACCTCTGTAGATCATTTGTCCTGGTCAAAAGAGACCAGTTGTCTAGCATGCATGTAGTGAAGAAGTAAACGGTGAGTGCTTTCTATGTGCCACACACTGATCTAAATGCCCAGAAGATAATGGAAAATGAGAGAAAAGAGGTCCTTACTCTTGTGGCGTTAACATTCTAGTGGGGGGAGAGATTCAGTAAGCAATAAATGTAAATGCGCAAATGATTTTAAGTAGTTATAAGGTCCATAACGAAAATCAGAGGAAACATGAAAAGAAAGGACTGGCAGGTATTTCTAACGAAATGTTCTGAATGGGAGACATTTGACTGAGTCTTTTTTTCCTCACAACTTCCCTCTTTATCCCTTATAATCATACCTCTCTCCTCACCCCTAATCCCTGGCTAGTACTATTATTATTCCATCAGTATGGTTTTGGGTTTTTGAAATATGACATAAACGGAATCATAGAGTGTGTAATCTTTCGAGGCTGGCTTCTTTCACTTAGCGTGCATGAGATTCATCGGGGATGCGGTGTGTATCACTAGCTCATTCCTTTTCATTGCTGAGTACTGTTCCATTGTACAAATGCACCATGGTTTGTTTATACATTTGCAGACTGAAAGAAATTTGAGCTGCTTCCAATTCTGGAGACTGAAAATAAAGCTGCTATAAATATAGCAAATTTGTATAAACATAAATTTTCTGTTTTCTAGGGTTTAAATGCCTGAGTCTAGAATTATTAGGTCACAGGACACATGTAATGTTTACATTGTAAGGAAGTGCCAAACTGTTTTCTAGAGTGGCTGTACCATTTTCCATTCCCAACAGCAATATGTGAGAATTCCAGAAGCTCTACATCCTCGTCAGGATTTGGTATTGTCAGTGCATTTAATTTTAGACACTCTAATAGGTATATGTAGTACCTCATGATGGCTTTAATTTGAATTTTCCTGACGGTTAATGGAAATATTTACCTACGGCCCACATATCTTCTTTGGTAAAATATCTGTTCAAGACTTGCACTATTTTTTAAATTGGGTTGTTTGTTTTTCTTACTGTTTAGTTTTGAGAGTTTGTACATATAGGAGTCAAGACCTGAGTCTTGATGTGCAGTGACCAGCCCATCCTTCTGGCTTGATGCAAGCTTTTCAAAAGAAACACAAATAGAGGAATCAATGGAAACACAGATACAGATACAGAGAGATATAATTCTTATTATATATACATATGCATCTCACTGGAAATGAGAGACACTAAACATAGGTATTATAGCAGTGAAAGTATTGAAGAAGAAAATTTTTTCAGTGCGATGTAGTTTGTTCATAATTATAATAGTAAAATGCAATGATTCACAAAGATAAAGAGTAATGAGGGAGAAGGTGCCACATTTCTCATTTTTAAAATACAATAATTACATGGAATTATTATAGCAAATCTGAAAGGAGAAAAAGATATTTTTGAAAGGTATATCCAGAAACAAACCCTGAGAATATTTTGATGACTTCCATCTAGGTTTTCCAACTCTGTTTTTTTGCATAGCTATAGTAAAAAAATAGATTTTGCAAAGTTATACAAACTTTTTAATATCTGATTTTATCTCATTATAAAGGAAGTACATGTTTTCAGCTGTGAAACATAAACTTTGAAAAAAGTAAAATTTTTAAAACTTAGAAAATCACCACTGAAAGACTTCAGTGATAGAAATTTTCTTATTTCCTTATAGTATTTTACATGTGTGTGTTTTCTTAACCTATTTGGTATCATGCAGTATATACTGATGTTAGAGTTACCACATGAATATTCAAATATTTTTGTTGAGTCATGATATGAAGAAGAGCATAGTAAGAGAGAATTACTGCTATTGTGTATTTTGTTACTTTCTACTCTTAAAATCTTCTATATAAGATAGAAAAAAAAAGAAAATAATACTCAAGTTGCATGGAAAGGGGTATAAGCATGGGGCTGTAAGGCACCTCTACTGTCGTTAGACTTGTGATAGCTATCAGTGCTGACCACCAAATATTTTCTGTTCTGGGCTTCCAGGTACATGATACACTCACACTTCTTTTTCTCTTCTCTTTTCTCCTTCTGGTTTTATCACTAGTTCCAGCCAACAGGTTATGAACAGAAGTGTGCAATCACTTTGAGAGCAACCCATTTAGGCGCCTTCCATAGGATTTTTCCCCACGCGGGTCCGGTGTGCAGTGTTCCACGCCGTGGCGCTCTGACAGCCTGGCTCCTGGAGTATGACTGCCGAGCTGCTGGGGGAGCATAGTAGTGCGAGTGAGAAACAAACCTTTCTTGTTTGAAGACATTGAGATTTTTGGCTTTGTCTGCCACTGCAGCATAATCTTACCTATTGTAGCCAATACAGGAATCAGTGCTCTAGTTCAAGAGTTACCACAAAAATAATCTAAGATATATGACATTGGTTTTGGGCTAGGAAGCATGTTGTGAAAAAGACTGGAGTGATGATGTTTTATGTTAAGAAATGGCAAAACACTGTGTAGAACAATCCCCTGCAGTCTGTGGGGTGCTGGAGCTGGCTTGTGCCCAAAAGAACTACTTGTGAGTATTTCTTTCCAACTCTGGGTTTCAGGAAGCTATGTTGATAACTTGCATCTACCATGGTGGGAGAATTATACCAGTGAAACTGGGAAGCACTACAAATCACAGCTTTTTTTTTCCCCTGAAGAGCTGGTTATGAAATGTTGGCCACCACCACATTGAATGCAATAATTTATAAGACAGACCATGCACCTAATGAACCTGTATTTCCCTGGAGAGATTGTAATACTAGCAATGTATCCCAGTCAATGTGTGTTGTGCTTTGCAAAACAAAAAGGTAAAAGAAAAGGGTAGTCTCAGGAAAGAATTAGTCCAGGTATAAGCAGGAATAGCAGAGAATAGAGTTTATACATTCAGGTACTGAGTTGGAAGAGGCAAGTATTTCTTAATCACAAATAGGAAAAAATTAAAACTCTGTCTAAGATCAAGTATTAATTCAAGGATGTGTCTTTAAACGTATTGTTAAAATCTCTACATAGATTGAGATGAAACCTGGAAAGTCCCTCACTTTGTCAAAATTTTACAAGGAGAAAAAATCTGAAGTGTGGCTATTATATATATATCCATATTTATATCTGTATCTATGTCTATATCTATATCATCATCTATAGAGATATATAGAGAATATATCTAGAGAGAGATATATAGAGAGAATGTCAAATAGAAAGAGTGGAATCAAATCAATAAGAAGACTAAGTTTTAAAAACACTTGTAATGTAAAATAAGTCAGGAGTCTGCAAGGGAAGAGGAGAGCAGAGAATGGGAAAGAAATTATTGAATCTTCAAGACTTAAAATGACCGTTGGAGCCCTAACCTCTGCAAAGCAAGCAGACCGATAAGCAGCTCAAGTAAAAAGAAAGCATGTTCTCTAATCCTTGCATTTAGATGGAGGCAAATTGGATAATGGGAAAGGAAGAAGCTCAGACAGGGTAGAGCTAAGGGCCTAGAGACCAACGGACAAGGGAGCCCTCCTGGGAACCAGAATCAGGACCAATGCAAGAATAGTTCACATCTCCCGGATAACAGAACTTTGCAAATTCTGCCTGGTATTGTAGCGAACGAAATGACAAAAAGACAAGACACACAAAGACAGACAAAGACACAACTCCGGCCGGAGGGAGAAAAATTTCCCCGAGTCTTTGTGCGGTTTATTTTTATACCCCGGTAGCTGGACACATACCAAAATCTAAGAAATGCATTCTTCTAGCCAAGCACATTCCAAGGACGGGGGGAACAAAGGGAGACAGTGACCACAGCATATCTACTAAGAAGCCTGCCCAGAACTCCAGCCTCCTCCCTATTTTCAAGGAGGGCACGTTCCCTCGTTTGCGAGCGGACCGTTAACCTTGGATATTGTGTGCAGGCCCCTTGGCAGAGCACCCTGTATGCAGGCATGCTCCGCCTAACCATTCTTTCCTGTGGTCACTGTTGGGCTCCTACAAGTAGAAGATCAGATTGCTATGAATCAATGACCTCTGTGACTCTTCCTTTCTTTCATTTCCAAACGAGAATATTTACTCTAGTTGTCCTGCTCAGCGATAGTATATTATATTGGAGAAAAAGGTAACCAATCTTCTCAGCTCTATGGATCTATGGATCAAGAGAAGCCACACTGGACCCAATGAAGAAATCACTGAGGCCTTCCCTCCACTCCACAATTTAGAAACCACAATGAATAATCCAAAGAATTTAGAAAAGGACTTGATGTTATGACTGGATAGAACTTTTTAATTTTTCTCCCGTGGGAAAAGAGAGACTATATGTTGCTTGCAGGAAAGAATGAGCCAAGCATTTGTGACCAAATAGGTAGAATGTGATTGTCCTCAGTGATGTCCACTACATACTTCTTATCTCTCACCTTCCGATCACAAGTAGGATTATACTCCTAGCCTCCTTTTGGTTGGTTGGTGTTATTAAATTCCATCTGGCAAATGATTTATGAATAGAAGTAACACATATCATTATGACCCAGGACATTTAACTTCTAAGTCATAACCATCCAATGGTCATTTTTTCCCCCCTCTTCCAAGACAACTACTCTGACAGCTACATCCTAGGATGAGGTCATGGAGAGATAGCGCTCCTTGCCCACCCAAGAGGGACATGTGGCGTGAGTGAGAAATGTTATAACTTTAAGCCCGTAAAAGTTAGGGATCATTTAAGACTTCAAGCATAAATTAACATTTCCTTACTGATACATTTTGATTTAAATTCTCCCCTCATAGTATCCGAAGTTTGTGAAACTTAAGTTATTTTAACAAATATTGCTTTTTAAGATTATCATCAGACGAGTGAAGCAATTCCACTTAAACTCTGTGGCAACAGATATGGCACAAGAAATCCTTTTCCTAGTGTTAGGAAATATAAGAGGGCAGAAGAGGATTAGCTGAATGAAACCCAGGAGGATGAGGTTTAGCCACAGAGATGATACAAAGATGTTTTCTTGCAATACCTTCTTTGATCACCCATCTCTACTTTTATCTCACTTTATTTTTGTAACTGTGCTCTTCTTGTGATCACTCTGTGTCAAGTCCAACACACTGGAGAACAAGCATTTTATTCTTTTTTTACCTATAGTAGATTATTTTTTTTTAATTTTTAAATGTTTATTTATTTTGAAAGAGAGAGAGAGAGAGAGAGCAGGGGAGGAGCAGAGAAAGAGGGAGACACAGAATCTGAAGCAGGCTCCAGGCTCTGAGCTGTCGGCACAGAGCATGATGAGGGGCTCAAACCCATGAGGGAGATCATGACCTGAGCCGAAGTCAGAGGCTCAACTGACTGAGCCATCCAGATGCCCCTATAGGCATCTGATTATTTGAAAAGATTATTTAAAAACATATGCTCTTTCTAAATTCAGTGCGATGTTCTTTTTCCTTGCTTTATAATATTTACATATAAGACCCACATATTATTTCTTTTCCTCTTGTTGTAATCATTGACTATTAAAAAAAATCTGCAGATGTCACTGGATTGACTTATTATCCATCTGTGTGTTCTTTGGTCAAATTGCCTTCTCAAATATTAATACCAAGCATATTAATATGCCTAAAATGTATTTGATTTTCAGGATGTAGTATACTTTCATCCATAGTGCTGTTTGTTTTAATAAACACAAGACAGAATTTCAGATAATCCCACAGCTTGACGTTCTAATCTGAAGCAGTGCAGTTCATGAAAAGCTATAATCTCCAGAATGCACCATTTCCAATCAGTTTCTATTCCCAAACTTCGACTTGTGGACACTACACTTCCAAGATACCATGCCTAGTTTCTCCTACATTTTGCCTGTTGTCTTCTTGAAGTTGTAGTCTTTTTAAATTTTTTATTTTATTTATTCTTTTTAAGAGGTTACATGCCCAACATGGGGCTAGAACTCACGACCCTGATATCAAGTGTCATGCTGTATTAGCTAAGCCAGTCAGGTGTCCCTGGAAGTTGTAGTGTTCTTAAAAATGTAGAGCATGGTGCATTTGAATGCAGACATATGAATAAATCAGAGAACTGACAGTCTCAAGTAGGAAACTTTGAGAATAAAGGGGGTTTGTTTAGTTTTCTGGTGGAGAATGGTCCAGGATCTCTACCCAGACATCAAGGTGGAGAAAAAGTCTTTTTTAATGTTCTTCCATATAGATAGGGCTGCCATGTTTTATGACGCAAAACATGTGACAGGCCAAATTCTCCCCATCCAGTTTTATGAGAGCCACTGTTAGTTGTTCACACAACAGCGGTCTGCCCATTCTTCATTGCTAAAAGAACCATAATTACGTGTGCATACATGTGTCCATGTGTGTGAAAGTGTGCTTATCCCTAGACTAATTTTATTTACCTTTGAAGATGAATGAGCTTGGGAGTGCTCATGTGACCCAGTTCCAGGTAATGATATAAAGGGAAGTCTCCCAAAGGCTGGTTGGGGTGGGGGTTGGGGGTGTGATTTTTCCTCCCTAACAAAAGAAAGGCAGGTAAGGAATCACTTTATGTTTGGCCCTCCTCTCTTCCTTCTGGCTTGAGATACTGTTGTGTTGGAATGTAATACCTAGAGCTGTGGCAGCGACCAGGGGACAATGAGATGAAAACCTAAGGACAAAATGCCAACACACTGAAAACAGTAGTAAGAAACAAAGCCTGGTTTCTTGGTGTCGATCTTAGGCAACTGAAGTACACAGACAGGGAGCGCCTAACTTCAGGCTATTTGTTAAGTAAATAATAAACATCCTTATGTTTATTCACTGTTAGAGGATTCTCTGATCTGTAATGATATCTAACTGATAAAAGCACAATTAACCTCTTCAAGTAGTTTTTTCCCAGATTTGGCTTTTTTTTCTGTGAGTTTGCACCTTCAATGTTGCTATAAGATTTCATCTTTTTTCCTTTACTTTCTTAAAGATATTCAGTGGAAATTTAGAAACATCTGCACTAGGGGTGCCTAGCAAATTTCCATACTAAATGAAAACTCTACTATTCACTTTTGATGACTTTACCTCACTTTCAAAAAGATCTGAGAGTCTCTGGAATGGGGTTCCCCCACCTTTCCCCTCCTCCAACACACACTCTGTCTCTCTTCCTTCACTACAGTCCAGGACTCAAATAGTCATATTGTCTTTCATGTGGTTAGTGCCTTACAAACAGATTTAACATGCCTTAATGCATTTGATCCTCAATTCACATCAACTCAACAAATATTTATTGTATAGTTAATAAGCTCAAGGCCCTAAGTACTGTGATGAATACAAAGATGAGGAACAGTTTCTGCTTCCATATAGCCCACAAGCTAATTGAATTGATGATATATGTATACCTAGCTCTAATGTAATTATGACTGTGATATGTGTAATTTGAAACATAAGCAATGTGCTTTCAAAACAGAAAAAAAATCATGATTTCTCCACAGGGGAAAATCATTGAGCTCATAGAACCAAAGGACATGGCATCCAGACATTAGCTTGTCCTCTTTAAGCTGGAACTAAAAACATATACTTATATTCAAGCTGTAGTGAACAAGGTAAGAGAAATAAAAGAGATAATTTACACAGCTCCACCTGAATCCAGCTTCTGTTAGTTATCGGCTAGGTGATTTGGCACATGTTTTGTGACCTCCATAAGCATCTGATTGTTCATCTGTCATAAGCTGCTAACAAAAGCTACATTTTAGGGTTGGTTGCAGGGTCTGGAATAAGAGACATAGCGTACTATTATAGAGTTTGTTTTATGTTGGCTTTCTAAAAATCATTTATTGTGTTGCTATTATTATCTTTCACAATATCAAAACTGGAATGAAGATTCTGCACAGCCAAGAACAGCACGCAATGGGTACAAATGGGTCTGAAATGTGAGTTTGTAGACAGCAGTGAGGGATGAAAGTGCAAAAATAAAATAAAATAAAAAATAAAATGAAAATAAACAGGCAGAAGAACATTTTACTTTTTTCTGGTTCCGCATACACATTCTCCATATCACTTGGCGGGAAGCCATTTATTCAACCAAGAAGTGGCATCCTATAATACCACCAATATAGGTGGCTCCAGAACCTTCCAACAATTCTAGGAATTGAACCTATGATGATTAGGAAATTATGATTATGATTTGGAAATCATAATCACCTATTATGATTAGCAAATTAGGGGGCCAATGTGTAGCAACATGGATGGACCTGGAGGGTGTTATGCTGAGCGAAATAAGTCAGGCAGAGAAGGACAAATATCATGTTTGCACGTATAGGAGGATTAGGAGGAACTTAACTGAGGAACAAGGGGGAGAAGAAGGGGGGAAATGGTGGGGAAAAGGGAGAGAGGCAAACCATGAGAGACTCTTGAATGCTGAGAAACAAACTGAGGACTGATGGATGGGGGGAGGGGGAGATGGGCATGGAGGAGGGCACTTGTGGGGATGAGCACTGGGTGTTATATGGAAACCAATTTGACAATAAACTATTTGTAAAAAAAAAAAAAAGAAAGAAATTAGGGGCCAAACTTTTTATTTTTTTATTTATTTTTAATATTTTTATTTTATTTATTTCTAGGAGAGAGAGAGAGAGACAGCGTGAGCAGGGGAGGGTCAGAGAGAGAGAGAGACACGGACTGAAATAGGCTCCAGGCTCTGAGCTGGCAGTCAGCACAGAGCCCGACGCGGGCTCGAACCCACGAACTGCGAGATCATGACCTAAGCGAAAGTCGGACGCTTAACCGACTAAGCCACCCAGGCGCCCCGGTGGCCAAACTTTTTAGAAGTATGTGTTACAGTAGAGTTTATTATTATTTAAGTATGGTAGGGCTAACAGATCACAGACAATTGCCACTCAAAAGATAGTTTATTGCTGTCAGTTTCCAAGAAGGCAGGGCATGCTACACCAAGCAGGGACACATGGGGAAGCACCAGGGTCAATCAAGAGACAGAGAGGAAAGGGAGACGCTGGGGGCAAGCACCTTTATTGTGCTTTCCTTGGGAAAGAACAGGCAAGGCAGGGTAAACAGGCTTATACTTGGCTTGTTTGAATAATTCCAGCAGGCTGTGAGGCCTAGGGGCTGTCCCTACCAACATGGTGGCTGATGACAGGTGGATAGTGTCTCAGAGTGTGAGAGCTACATAAAGAGGTGGCTCGGGTATGGGTTCTAGATTGGTTCGCATATGTAAAGCATGGAAGAATTTTACTATCTCTAAAAATGGGCTAACCTTAGAAGGAGCAGTCTTTCCAGGGTCAACAAGGCCCCAGATACCAAAACATGAAAATGTAGAAAAGAAAAGATACAGTTAATACAGGATGTGAGAAATAAAAACACTAGAGTGTGGGTGTGGGTCATCTCAGATCTTTAAAATGCCAAGAATAGAATGCTTCTCAGATGGCCCAGAGCACTCTGTTTAGGACTATCTGAAGCTCATTTCCTAGTTCTCTGTGTGTTTCATGTGGTAGAAGTTGCTACTTAAGTGAGGTATTTTAACTGATGTTGTAAGTCACTGAAAATATCCTTCATCCACTTCAAAACCCAGTCCAGATATCCTCACCTGAAATGTTCAATGCTCAGTTGGTATGAGTAAACTTCCTAATTCTAAATACTTAGGTTATCCCCAGAGTCAAAAAAAAAAAAAAAAAAAAAAAGAATATTTTTGTTTGTTTTACTTGATTTTGAGCTCAGAAGAGTACTTTTATTTTGTTTCAATTGACTTAAGCAAATGATTGCTTGTATCCCTACAATCTTTTTAACTAAAATTCTTGCAGAAGCTCATCCTGGGCTTTAAGTCATTGAATAGCTTCTTCTATCATTTATTTCAGGAAGAAAGAAGTCCTCATTATATCTACAGATGACATAACCACACCAGTGTGGAAGAGAAGGTGAGTCACTCCCTCTGAGAAGTAAAATTAGATTTCCAATGACCCTGGCAACAGAGAGTCAGAAATAAAAATAATGACTTTCAACTAGCACAAAAGTGCATTTTGACATGAGAGGCAGAGTGCAAAAATTCAAGAAACAGCTGAGATTATGGAGCTACAAAGTGAGAGTCACAGACATAGTTGACCTCAAGCTAACCAGGTGTCAGGAATGGTGCAGTTATTAGTGAAAAAAAGAAGCATATTCTTGGGATACATAAACAAGAGAAGCAATAACATGAAGAATTCATGCTGTATTTCTCGGTTATGTAACTACATTACTTTAGGAAGATGTGTAAAATTTGGAGATGATCCAAAATGGAGTAACTATAATTTGAGGAAAGTTTTAAGAAAAGCATAATAATTTAACCTTGGGACCAGAAAGTTAATTGGGACTCTCAGGTGTCAGCTTCATGTATACCCAAAAGATAAAATTGCCCATATGGTGTGAAGGTATTATTGCCTAAAAATATCTTCTGCCAAGTTGCCACAATAACGAAATTCTACCATCAGAAAATTATCCACAGAATCACAAAAGAGGTCATTGAAATTAAACCAACACCATTTGAATATATATATTAGACACTAATCTAAAAGTAACCAGTCTGTGATTACTTCTAACGATGGAGTATTTACTAATGATGATGACCTTTCGCATCCACTTATCACCTTCTGTAAGCTACAATGTATGTTAAGAGTTTTAAAATGTAATAACATCCAATTATATTTTTCAAAGGAGAAAATGGAACCTAGCATGGTAAAGGCACTTCCTTATATTTTATAAGTGGTGGACAAGAAATTGAAAGTGTGCAGTCTGATGTTAGAGTCTCTGATCTAGTTGACCACTAGATTAAAATAGTTTCCCATCCAATAAATAAAGTGGAGCCCCACTCCGGCTGGGTCCAGGGGTCCCTGAAGGATGGACGGTGTCAGCGAGGGAGGGATGAGAGTCATGAGATTCTTTCTGGTCACCAGGCAGGTGTCTCTGCTCTGATGGGGGCTCAACTTTATTTTATGATTTAGTGTTTGGGGGACAGCACAGAAGTGGCATTTGCCTTAGACAATGATTTCTGATGACAGATTTCTTTGATATGTAAAAATTTCCCAGAACATAGATTTGTAGAAGACTCCTGCATAACCTTTATCAACAGTGATTGAGGTAGGTGATCTAGATGCTTATCCTACGGGGAAGGAAGATATCTTTAGCATTCAAGACAATGTTTTTTTGCATAAAAAGGGTGAAGTTAATTCTTTGTGAGCAGGGGTCAATAGTTTTTTTGCTTAAGGGGAAGTATTAAGAGAAACAGGTCTTTCAGGAAACACAATATTTGCTCCCATAATCACAAAAGAAGAAGTTCTTCAATAGGTTCCTTCACAGGGTGCAATCAGCATATTCAAGGCCAGAATAAGTCACTCCCAACACTGATCAACAAAGATGCCTTGGAGGTTGGTGCTCCAAGCAGAAACAATTGGGTGGGGGTGGATATCGGTCACCATCTGACTGGTTAAGAGTCCTGCAACTCATCTTAACCTCACAGGGAGCTCTTTCTCAACCTATGAGTTCAGAAATGGCTTCCGACAATAAAGAAACCCAGACTTCGAGAAGCAAGACAGCCTTCCAGGATCACATGTTGGTTAAGCCCAGAGCTGGGCTCTGAACACAGGTCTGTGTGACTCCAAAGTCTCGGTATTGTCACCACCATGCCACAGTGCTTTCTCACTGACCATCTCTCTCACCAAGCTATCCTTCAAACTTCTACTGTACAGAATTCGTATAAATTGAAGAGCATGGCAGGCTCCTAATAAATATTCATTGAACAAATATAATTGAATTTATGCAATAGCAAGTTGCATTATAAAAGAATTTCAGTGTGAAAGCTACAGAAATCAAGTTCCATGAAGAGAAACAAATCTATCTCAAGGAATAAATGCTCCCTTTGCCACAGTTTGGTTCCCAGAAAAGGTAAGTGAATCCAAGTCCTTTATAACTATCTGTGTAACCTTGCAAGGATTTCCTCTAAACCTGGCCATTATGTCATGGCCAACTCATTTATTGTTTGGTCTTTGTTATGACAGGGAGATAGCAGGGATTCAAATCCCTGTCCACTCAGAAATGGATAGAGATAACCAAGTCCCTGCACCTTTACCAGCAAATTGCTGTCAACAGTAAATTTTACTCACTGTTAAACTGGAGTCTGACTGGGGTCTGAGTAATGAAGAGCTTGAAAACTTATCAAACATTTGATTCACCTCTGAGCCTGACTTTAAATATTCTGAACCAAGATAACCATGCTTCAACATTTGGTGAAATGCTCCCCTCAAGAAGAAATGTGAGTCAGGGAGCACTCGAGGAGTCCTAAAGGAAGATGAAGTGGACTGTGAAATTCTCAAATATAATTATAAACTTAATAGTGTGTGTATTCAGTTCTGATTGGTGTGTAATCACTTAACTAATAGAAAGAAACTAATTTGCTATTACAGCTGTTTTGAAATTACATTTAAAGGCAAAATCATAGTGCACTGGGAATTGCAGCCGGAGAGCCACTGACTAAATTTTGGCTTAAAAAAAATATTTTTCTCTCTCATTTCTCCATTAATAATTGCTACAAACAGTAACTAAAAAGAGAATTAGCACTGGAGTCTTGCAGCAGCAATGAATTCATCGGCACGTTATCACAAGCCTGTTTCAGAGATCAGAGGTTAGGGGACCGTTTACTAGGCTTTGATGACAACTAGTTTGTGGAATTACTTTTTACTGGAACCTAACTGCTGAGACCTTCATCAGAAATGGCCCAGAGAATTGGAAATGCTGACAAAACTATTTCATATTCATTTATCTTTTGACAAGAACAGATCTGTTCAGGAATCCTCATATTCTTTTGAGAACAAAACATCAGCTCATAACCTTGACAAAGTAAGGGATTGTGACAAGCAGGATTAACACAGTATCAGACACTCATTATTTGATGTAGATGAATAGGTGTAGGTTTAAATTAGCAGTTATGATTTCCATCTATATGGACTAGGTAATATCTTTATGTGAATCTTTATAATAAAGCAAGGTTAGTCAACTTTAGCACTATCAACCTTCTGGATCAAATTCTTTTTTGTGAGGGGCTGTCCAGTGCATTGCTGGATTTGTAGCAGTATCTCTGATCTCTGTGGTACACACACCCCGGCCACCAGTTGTGACAACCAAAAATGTCTCCAGATATTTCCAAATGTCCCTTGGGAGGCAAATGGGCCCCTGGTTGAGAACCAATGACATAAAGTAAAAGCAGCAGCATATATGAGTTAAACAGGCAGCACTACCACCTGGTAGCATATGAGGACAAATTTCAGGAAAAATAATTAACTTTAAGTAATGTGAATAGCAGCCATAAAATGGTTTAATTTCTCAGGAGACAAAAAATGACCCGTCATTATTATTAGAACTGAGAGTCTCAGGAATCTATTTATAGACCAATGCTAACAACTTAAAAAAAAAAAAAAGGTTAAAATAATCTGAGAGTATACTTACTAGTCCAGCAGTTAAGGGACAGCCCAGAACATAGGGGGCAGAGGATGGTGCTTACCTAGTGATATTTGGTTGAAAACAAGCTGAGCTGGCCTGCTGAATACATGTCCCCTTACCTCTGTACCCAACGACTAATTGATGACTGAAGTCAACACTTTCTATTATTAACTTTAAGCAAAGAAATTGTTAATCACATCATTTCTTCATTTTAAAGCACATAATCTATTTCCTTAGACCAGGCAAATTGTGTGCTGCTGAATGCAGAAGATAAGGCTGTTTTTCCACTCTGATTTACAATAGACTCTTATGACCTTGAAGTACTTTTCCTTAACTAAAGTCTTTCCCTATCCTTTAAAAATAGAGTAATGGCACCGCATGTACCTTCCTCCTTAATAATGATCCTATATGCTGGTTTTAAAACCATTTTGATAATATCTCTAAGATATATTTTGAGGTAGTCACTGATAAAAGCAAAAATAAACTGTAATATAAAATGATCAAACAATTCCACTATGTAGACTGTTTGGAGTCAGTAAGATGTGGCTAGTTTTGCTGGAGTTCATGGTGTTAACCCAGTGCCTTCTAATCAACAAACCAAAAACATATGGCAGAGAAAATACATTTGTCCTGGAAGTAAACAAAAGTGGAGATATCCCTCATTCTACCACTGGCTGCCTGCGTGAATGGTTATCAGCTCTTGGCCTTCACTTCCTCATGGGTATAAATGAAATGGGCACAATCAGTGGTTTCTAAAGTGATCTCTAACTCTAAAAGTCTATGATTCTTTGTATTTCCTTTCTTCATACATATATGGTCAATACCGTTTTGAGTAGGGGTGAGGAGATGAAGAAAAACAGCACTGCTTCTCTAGTATTCTTGGAATCTTTTAGGAGACAAATTCAGTGACACAGAAAATAATATGAGAGTGTATAGCGATTCTTTTAAATGGAGACTACTGAGTGTAGCAGGAATTCAGAGAAAGGAGATAACGAGGTTGGGGTTATTTCCATGGCTCTCAGAAACCATGTTGAAGCTGGCAGTAAGGAAATTGGGAGGGACTCTGAGTGTGTGAGGGCCTAGCACTGAAAGGGTTGTCCAAGTTCATTGGTCAAACCACACAAGAGGAAACAAAATCTCAGAGCCATAGGCTGATTCACTCGAAGTTTATAGCTTTTAGCAGCATAGCTAAAACCAAGATCTCTGGTCTTCTGTTTCCCTTGTTTTTTCCCCTGAAATTTATTCCAAATTAAAAAGCTATATCATTTATGAATTTCTTGATCTAATTTTCCAGGAGCATCTATGTCCTCATAACTGGTACCTAGGAAGAGGCACAGGAAGAGGTGAAATATCTCTTTGAAAGAAAACGTATTAAAAAATTAATGCCGTATGCCATTCCAATAAAAAGCTTGAAGATTTAGTCATTCCTAATTCAATACCCTAGTCACTGATTTTCTCTATGGAACTAAGCAGAAAATAATCTTCATGTTCTGCTTTCTGCCTATTTCCCAGGGTTGCAAAGATGAAGAAATAGAAAATCAAATCAAGCAAGAAAGTATTCATATATCACGAGAGGTAAATTAAATGTATGGTTCACCACCTGGCTGCCCTTCAGAATCACCTGTTGAGCCGAGCCCGCACCCAAAACCTGCAAAGTGAGGGTCCTACAGTATTGAGCCTGGGAATCTGTCATTATACAGCCTGAAAAATGATTGTGATGCATGCCCCAGATTAGGAAGCATTGGATTTGACTTTTAAAAACTTCCCTCAAATCCAAGATCCCTTGAATCTTTGTGCCTAAGTAGGCTTGCTGGAGATATCGCTGTGGTGTTAAGCCTAAGCAGAAGCAAGCAGTGATTGAGAACCTCACCTGGGACAGAATCCCACCTGGCTTCTAGGTGGTGGACACCTATACTTAAAAGACTCTGTGAACAGAGCCCTGTCCATTAAAGTATCTGTTCCTGCTAAGTGAATCCACTCCCCCCCAAAATCTCTCCTTCAGAGTCTATAGGGGTGGGGTGGGGGGCGAGATCATTTGAATAGACGGAGGGTTTATGCCATCTGAAAGGATTAATCCATATCCTAAGCACCATAAACTCTGAGATTAGAGCTTTTGATATACCCATGACTTTCCAGCCTGAGGAAGAAGGATTAGGGGTGTTCCCTGGCTGATGGGCAGAAACATAGAAAAAAGAATTTCTTTTACCCCTATGTTAGGCTCATAGAGGCCTTAACATTGTTCAGAGAACACTCCTTCTCCCTCTCTCTGACTTGCTCTCTCTTTCTCCCTCTCCACGTACACACATACACTGCTCAATAAAGAAACAAATAATGGCTCCTTTAGAGCACAACAACAAAACTCGTGTAGCTGGCAAAAAAGCAAAGCCTTCTGCCACCAGCATTGCCAGGCAGGATGTGCTCAGAGGATGCATGACAGCAGGGTCCCCAAACAATGTGGCTTTACAAGCCAAAGTGGGGGTGACCACAAGCAGATCAAAGCAAAGGAAATGTAGCATAAAAAAGAAAGCCCAGCTTAGAGCAGAAAAAAAGTCTGGGAAACGTCCATAACACCTCTGCAGCCAACCTGGCATGTAAAAGTCAGAAAGAGGGAGCTTTTTTGATCCAAAGTAATCAACATCCTTTATGGGCAAAAGGGCAGGATGCCAAGCAGCCACAAGCTCTCTACACAACTGTGTGTCCATAAGTCAGAGACAAGGTAGGCAGCACAGGAAGGACTGTTGCCCACATACCCACTGCCAGCCACAGCCTCTAATATGAGGGAGAATGCTGTGCAGCACTTAATTCTATCTACGACTATGGCCAGGTAACAAAATCTGCAAGCAAAATGATTCCCAGGGGTACCTGGACCAGCTGTCATCCTAGGGAAAACTTCACAGTGGATGAAGTTTGTTTAGAAATCTATCTGCTGCCATCTCGCATCTACATAACTTTTCTGACTGCCTCTCTCTGCTTCTCTCCACCCCAAGCGTGAGCTTTTATTGAATGCTCTTTATGCGTAAGATGCTCAGGTAAGGGGATTAGGCTACAAAGATGAATAAGCCTTGGACATTATGTTCAATATATCCATGGTACCCAAACAAATAATGACAGGACAATGTGAGAAGTACCAGGAGAGTAAGAACAAAGTGGTAAAGAGGGAGTTTCATCTGTCAAGGGAATCAGTCAGGTATCATGGAGGCAGAGACGTTTGAGACAGACATTAAGGAATCAGTAAGTATTTATGGCTGACTGTACAAAAGCAATCCAGGCAGAAGTCCCGTCGTGGGGGATGTGCTTGGGGGACTCACCATGTTCTACGTAGGAGTTAGCCCAGGAGAATGACAGGCTGTAAAGCAAGAAAATTAGACTGGCAGAAGATTTCCAAAGCCTTAAATGTCCTTAAGTCCCATTGGCATTATATGTCCTTTCAGTCACTCCTACCTGCTGAGAGCCCAGCACAGGTCAGATATAGCTCACCCAGCAGGCTGCCTCACCCACACCTCCTCTTCACCTGAACACTTCCAGCTCCAGAAAGGTCCCTCTTACTGCACTGTGACTTATCAGGGACTTATTCCCTGTAGCATTCGAAAAGTTAAATTTCTACTCTTCCTAGTGGGTTTGTGCATTTTATTTATTTTTTAAACAATTTAAAAATTATTTTTTTTTGAGAGAGAGAGAGAGAGAATGGTTGAGGGGTAGAGAGAAGAAGGCACAGGATCCAAAGCAAGCTCCAAGCTCTGAGCTGTCAGCACAGAGCCTGATGCGGGGCTGGAACCCATTATCTGAGAGATCATGACCTAAGCCAAAGTGGGATGCTTAACCAGACTGAGTCTGCCTACCAGACTGAGCCACCCAGGCTCCCTGCTTTGTGCATTTTAGAAGACAACTTGTATTAACACAAACAGAAAAACGGGGGTGGGAAAAATTTTTGAGCAGAAAGGTCTTTCTGCCATTTTCCCCATGATCTTTAGCCTCATTCCTCATGTCCTCTGCTTACCCTATTTCCAAACTCGAAGATCAGAGGTCCCACTCCTCCTCGGCACGCCACCTCTGATCTTTGATTTACCTCCATTAGAAGCCACATCAGTTCTTATGGAGTTTTTAGAGATTTCACCCTTGCCCCTGCTACACACAACAGATGGAGGTTCTATGTGGAAAACATTTCCAAATGCAGCTTGTATTTTGGCCTGAAACACAAGCCAATCAACCTGAGATTTTGTGAGGTGACTGGGGTGCTATAAGAAACTCCATCCATGACTGTCTCACACATATTTTCATGAAAGCAAGCCTGTGGTTAATACTGGATAACCTTGACTTCGCTCTGATTCATAAAAGAAGAAGATTGTTAGCGAATGTTATGTCACAACAAGTATATCACATGAGATGTACTCCTAAATGATTCTACATGCTAATGCAACACAGCACCCAGTTAAAGAATTACTGGCTACATGTGGAACTGAGAAATATAATATTTCTTAGCAGTACACTTTCTGTCAATAATTCATATGTAGCTTTCCAAAGTGTCCAGTTCACTCTTAGGGAATACTTTAAAAATGGTTTGATCTAACTCATTATTTCACTAAAGATACATCATAGAGTCCTACTAAAGTCACTCAGTGACCTTTCATTATTTTACGAAATGCTTTTCAATTGGAAATAAACTGAGTTGGAGGTTTCAACGTGAGCAGGTGTTTGCTTCATTATAATAAGAAAAAATACATCTCATTGTACTTGGTATCAAAGCCAGGATATTTTGGATTGCTGTAGTTAAAATAATTGTTTTTTCAAAAACAAATTAATATATGTATATGTACTCTCTCCTTTGAACAAAACTGCAAAGGGAATGTCAGCAAAGGGTTCATCTCCTACGTCAGTCAGCTCCCTGTGAGGTAAACGATCCAACCTCCCAGTGGCTTGCAACAGCAAACACTTACTCTCACATGTCTGCATCTTGGGAATAGACAGGGCTGCTGAGCTCTGCTTTGCATGTCCTTTCATTCAAGGGCCTCAGGTAAAGGCTAAGCCCTTCCTCAGGGGATGCTCGTTTTCATGGCCGAGACTAAGAATAAGAGGCAATCACATTTGAAGCTCCTGTTCAGATACAGTGTGTGTCTTATTGGCACATATCCCATTGGTGAAAAACAGTCACACAGATTAGCCCAACACCAGTGAGGCAGGAAAATACACCCTGCTCCTAACAGGAGAAGGAAATCAGTATTGGAAACAATAATACAACCTACCAAAGACCACCTCCTGTGGGTGTTCACTGTTCCTGCCTTACTTTTTTTTTTTTTTTTCAAAAAAAATTTTTAATGTTTATTTATTTTTGAAAGAGAGAGACAGACAGACAGGCAGAGCACAAGCAGGGGAGGGGCAGAGAGAGAGGGAGACATAGAATATGAAGCAGGCTCCAGGCTCCAACTGTCAGCACAGAGCCCAACACAGGGCTTGAACTTGCCAACCACAAGATCCTGACCTAAGCCAGAGTCGGATGGATGCTTAACCGACTGAGCCACCTAAGTGTCCCACGTTCCTTCCTTTCTCATTCAGAATTATTCACCCATTTCTAAGAAGTGTACCCGGAATGTTTCATCCCATTATGGTGTTGGAAGCCAACTTGAAGGTCTGGTGAGTCCCTAAATTGGGTACCCAACACGCCATGTAAAATAGTGGAATAGGGGTGGGATAATTATAATAAATGCCCCCATTCCTAAAGAGGAAGGATGAGAAGCACTTAACAATCAATCACAGATACACAGCACTTTGGAAACTCTACTGAACAAATATTAGAGGCCCTCGTATCCTGGGGCAGGGAATGCTCCTTCTGTAAGCCCCCATTCTGCTGTCTGCAGGTAGCTCCCAGCCCCTCTTTCTCTGTGGGTCTTGGCTCCAACCTCCAGGATATCTTTTTTTTTTTTCCTCATCATCCTTGCTGGCTATATGTTGGGAGGGCATTGGAGATTGTGCTATCCTAAGGGAATGAGCACCTCGGTCAGCCTGCTTCTTTGCCCAAATTGTCTCATAAAGTCACAAACTCTTACTTGAGGATGACAGTGCTTTGAGCAGTATAACTCTTTCAAAGACGTGTGTTAGCTATTTATTTATTTGATTCCATTTTTGTGTGTGAGCAGCCTGTGCCACGATTCTTTGGTGGACATATGTTTTTACTCTAGACTTATGAACACTGAGGGCTTGTCAAGCTATTACGAACTCATGGCTTCAGAAATTGTGGCCACTCTTAACAATTTCTGTTTAGGCTACATCTTAATCAGTGTTTTGAGCTCAATGTATTTCTCAATTTTATCTTTTGTCAGTTGAAGATTAAAAACCGTCCCATTTTTCAACCTTGAAATCCCAGAATTTAAGGCTCCCTCTTTTCTTTTTCATCCCATCCTGCAAACAGGCCAGTTATTTTCTGGGTTCATTTCGTTTTTAAAATATCAAATTCAGCAAATACAAGAAATACACTTTAGCAATATTCCATTTAAATACATTTCCAGCCGAAGCCACAAGTTCATCGGAAAACTATCTGCCTCCCAAGTTATGGTCACTGCAGCAAACCTGCATTTTTACACTGATTACCACTTTTCAGTTTCCTTCAATACTTTCTCACCATTTACAGCTTTATCCTGAAGGAATTGCCACTGATTTTTTTTTTCATACAACATTACCCTACTCCTTATCAGTTTTTATATTAGCCTCCTATCTGCACAAAAAGCAACCCCAATGCTCCAGCAGCTAACAACAAACACAGTTCTTGCCTATGTTGCATGTTAGCAAGTGCCACTTGGCTCTGTTTCACATATCTTCACAGTCAGGGACCCAGTCTGAAGCAGCAACTGCTACAGGTAACAAATGCATTCTCAGGACAGAAAGGAAGGACAAGAGGTATTAAATCACAGTTAAGGTCTTTGCTTGAAAGTAGCATGGTTATTTCTAACATTCCATTGACCGAGTCCAGCATAATGGAATAAGGAAGTATTTTCTTTCCATTATGAGGAAGTGGAGTAAATATTTTCGAATAATATAACCTACCATGTACTCTACTGAGAAAGCAAACTTACAGGGGTTCCTGGGGGGCTCAGTCGGTTGAGCGTCCGACTTCGGCTCAGGTCACGATCTCATGGTTCTTGGGTCCTGCCCCTGCGTCAGGCTCTGTGCTGACAGTTCAGAGCCTGGAACCTGCTTCAGATTCTGTGTCTCCCTAGCTCTCTGACTCTCCCCCATTCACTCTGTGTGTGTGTCTCTCTCAAAAATAAATAAATATTTAAAAAAATTTTTTTTTAAAAAAGAAAAGCAAATTTATAAAACCTCAGAGTTAGGGATGTATTAGACCAGATCCATGAAATTAGTGTGATGATCAGAATTTTTATAAGGTGAATTATTTATTTATCATTCTGGGAAAAAAAAAAAAGAAACCAATGAACTATTTGGCTTTGTGCCATAAAACCTCCCATAAAAATATGGTATGAAAGAGATCAATATGGAAAATCGCTTCTATAAAAGTTAAAACATGAGAGAAGAATAAAATTTCTCAATTGTGTGCTTTGTCTGTTTTGTGAGAATAAAAGCATTGATAGTGAATTACATGTTATGGATAGTTGCACAGGCAATCTGGATTTTTGCTGAATCAAATACAGTTTACATTTGATTCAGCCAAAGACTTTACATCACAACCAACAGAAACGTTAGGGGAGAAAAATCTGCCCAGCACTGGGGGGTCGTTCTGATTATTCTTACTCAATTCACAAAGATGAAGAAGTGCTATGTTTTCCACTTGAATAGCAGCAGCCCTTACAAGGCAAGACTTCTGAGAGATAACAAAGTGAAGAGCGCCATCTAGTGGTAAATTGTAGATTTTAACTTGTAAACAGAACAGTCCGAGAATTTCATTTTCCTCATTTTGCTTCTTGATCTGAACTCTGAAATTTAACAAATAGAATTTTAGAACTTCAACAACACTCTGAAGTGCCTTCCCTCCTGTGTCTGAAACCTGTGTATTTGATATTGAGAAGTATCAAGCAAGTCAATACTCTTCATATAATAAAACATGTTATTTACTCTGTTATTTTCTTACCCTTAAACAGTCACAAATTATATGTTCAACTTTATTTTTAAGGAGAAATAAAATTCTTCACCCTGGAGACGGAAGTTGAATAATCTGCAATGTAGATTTTGTTTTTATTGATTACAGGCCAGTATAATCACTAGAAAGAAATATCTAGCAGGTTTCTAACTCACGATAGTTCCAGAATGATTACACATTTTATTAATCAAGGTCACAGTCACCTCATTTTACTGGTGTCAATGAAAACCTGATGCGATGTGTTAATTAAGAATCACCATGGCAATGAAAATGGATATCTTAAATGTTGCCGTCATGGCTGCTATTTATGTGTGAGCTCCAAGAGCCCTCTGTTGGACAAAACACAGCTGCTGAGAAAGCTTCTGCCTCTCCCAGGTCAGCCCTCTCTCCTTGAGTTCCTATTTAAGCTAAAATTCCATTAAAAAAACATAGGCGCTCAACCCATGCATAGATACAGGATCCGGCTTTATATTAAAATCCTGGAGGAAACAAATTCAAATCCTGGATGACGTTTTATTGTATCTGAATGAATGGTTCTCAACTACCATTCCTTTTTTTTTTTTTTTTAATGAGTGAAATCTCATTTTAAATAGGATTACCTCTTTTAGAAATTATAAACTATTAGAAAACAAGCCATGGACAATGTTTGAGAACTCGAATTTTCTTTTCAGCACTTAGAGATATATTTCTTTATTCACCTAACAGACCTAGAAGCCCATGTACATAAGTTTTTCATCCCCTAGGGTGATGAGCCTAGTTTGCTCAGGTGTTCGCTAAGTTGCCAAAAAGGTAATGTGTCCACTGTGTAGTTGAAAATGCTGTATTTTCAGTAAACAACTCAGAGTTAGGATTGAACACAATGGTATAGTCTTGTAAGTCTGGGGTGCTTTTCTTGTGTGTGTGTGTGTGTGTGTGCGCGCGCGTTTTCATCCACGAACTACTAAGTGCCTTGGTACTGGCAGAAGCTATCATTCATTCTCTTGATTAAACTTCCAAGTGTAAGACGGGGATTTTGTCCTTATGCAGCCTAGTCCTTGTTGCTTTTTAAAATTTTTTTCTCCTTCTCTGGTGGTCTCTAAGTCATGAAAGCCTTAAATGTATAACCTGGAGTTCTGGAAAATCAGCCTTTTTTTAAAAAATGAAAGGAAAAGATAATCTGCACTCCTGAACTCAAGATCAAAGCATCTTCTCTCTGCAAATGCCTTTCTCTTGAGAATTATGAGTTTTACCAAACCATGAGGTGATAACCTGGCTCTTAGTAAGCCCAAAGAAATATATTCACAAAAATAGAAATTAGAACAAGCCTCTTTCATCCATGTTTAACCACTTTATTTAGCTGCTAACATTTTTTAGCTGCTAATATATTAATAAAATAACTGAAAATATGATGACTATTGTGGATATTGCTTCTCTGCAATAAAAGGCATATAGACCAAATTGTTTTTCCTAAAAAATGTATATGTTGAAGTCATAAGGCCCCAGTACCTCAGAATGGGACTCTATCTGGAGATAAGGTCTTTAATTAAGCTGAAATGAAGTCATTAGGGTGGCCCCGATCCAATCTGACTGGTAGATCAACAAAAAGAGGAGATTAGGACATACACACACACAAAGGGAAGGCCATGCGAGGACATGGGAAGAGGGTGGCTGGCCGTCTACAAGCCAAGACAGAGGCCTCAGAAGAGATGTACCCAGCAACACCTTGATCTTGGCCTTCGAGCCTTCAGAACTGAAAGAAAGTACATTTATTTTGCGTAAGCCATCCAGTCTGTGCTACTGTGTATGGCAGCCCTAGCGAACTAATACAGTGAGGTTAGCATTATTTCTATGACTCCATAATATCGGAAAAGACATTCTAGTGTTTCTCTTAGCTTTCCCCTCAAGTTTTTTGCCTCATGGCTGATAACCAGCTAATTCTGCTCCAGACAAGACAGCTATATCCAGGACAGGAAAAGAGGGGGAAAGAATACTTTTTTTTATTAAAAAATACAAGATGTAACTTCATTTTGTTATATAGACTCATATTGCAAGTATCAGAAAACTCAGAGGCTCAAACAAAATTTCTTAGCTCAAGAATTAGAAAATCCAGGGGTAGTGCCAACTTTAGGTATGGCTGCATTCACAGATGAAATGATATTATCTGGAGTGAGGTCCTCTCCATCTCTTGATTTCTCTCTCACCATATCTTCTGCTCCTAAGAGCTAGCCCTAAAAATCCCAGGATCTTTCCTCACGGCAACAGGTTGGCTGCCATAGGTGTAGCCTCACATTCTTTCAAGATCTAGTCCAGCAAGAAAGAGCTCCTGTCTCCCAGCATCCATGGGAGACATATGCTTCTTTACTTGGCTTACCTTCCTGGCATAATTATATAAAATTCTTCTTCCTACTCTTGCGTTAGCCTGAGCACTAGGAAGTCAGTGTTCACTTCACAATGTTGATGACGCTCAATATTGTAAAGAGTAGGGGACTACTCTTCATTAAGCACTTACGATGTACAAGGAATGGTTCATTAACTTCTTGAATAATCACACAACGTAATGCAACAAGAATGATTATCCTACCTCAAAAAATATTATTGAATACTGACATCTTTTTTACGTGACCAATTTTCAATAAGTAAAGTAACTTGGTACAAATAACTGAGATTTAAAAAAAAACAGAGCCAGAAATTTAATACATTGCTGTTTGGCTCTGGAATCTTCAGCCTCCTGACCCGTTAGCTCCACAAAACTCTATATTATTTCTCACAGAGCATGAACAGCTGTCACTCATCTCCATTTCAGGGACCTCTCCTGCCATCACTTCTGCCCCCCTAGTTCTAGTAATTCCTGGCTACTAGAACTATACCTTTCACTATTCAATTCATGAAAGTCTAATTCTTAACATAAAACGCTTCACTCTTCCCAGACATTTTAATTTTAGAAAAGAAAGACTTCTGCTTATCCTGGTAAAGAAAATCGCTTGAATTTATATAGTCACTTAATCTCTGTCCCTTCACAACCTTATCCATCATTTAAAAATCTCTCTGATTTTGGGGGCACCTGGGTGGCTCAGTTGGTTAGGGTTCTGACTTTGGCTCAGGTCATGATCTCACGGTTCTTGGGTTTGAGCTTCGCGTAGGTCTCTGTGCTGCCAGCTCAGAGCCTGGAGCTTGTTTCAGATTCTGTGTCTCCCTCTCTCTCTGCCTCTTCTCCACTCGTGTCTGTCTCTCTCTCTCAAAAATAAATAAACATTAAAATAAATAAATGAATAAAATTTCTCTGATTCTTTCTTAATTATAGAGTTTCACTTTCCTTTAAGAGTCAGTCCTTAAGGGGCGCCTGGGTGGCCTAGTCGGTTAAGCGTCCGACTTTCGCTTGGGTCATGATCTCGCGGTTCGTGGGTTCGAGCCCCGCATCGGGCTCTGTGCTGACTGCCAGCTCAGAGCCTGGAGCCTGTTTCAGAGTCTGTGATTCCCTCTCTCTCTGACCCTCCCCTGCTCATGCTGTCTCTATCTCTCTCCTAGAAATAAATAAAACATTTAAAAAAATTAAAAAAAAAAAAAAGAGTCAGTCCTTAAAATAGGCTGGTGATGCAAGACATTTGAAAATAAATAGGCAGTACTTATACCAATAGATAAGGATCCAAATGAGGGCCCAGTTTCACATTGCCTTCTTTTGACCAAAGATCTATTTTCGGTTAGAGGTCACATGTAGTCAATAGCACCTCTCTGCTTAAATCAGAAGCATGCTGGCACTATCAGCAGCAAGCAGAGTGTGGTACTGAGCACAATTACAAAGAAATTTGAAAGATATAGACGCTGTCTCTTTAGCGATCACAAATCAAGAGGATATATAATCATAGTTGATGGGTGCTTTTCTCAAGGCCATATCAGCTATGAGGGGCACAACTTGGCGATAAGATGATGTTAAAATATAATTTAGCTTCATCTGAAGATTTGAGGGAGTTCTGGTCACCATATGCACCCCAATTTCCCTCTTAAAAAGAGGTGCTTTTCCTCTGACATCTTGAATAATCTTGTCACCCCAATATTAAATGCATCCCACTGTATCATATTTTTCATTTATGGAAGTGTATCCTCCACAAGATTGGTGCTCTATAAAAACAATGTCTACATCTTATTCACTGTTCTATATTCAATGTCTGGCATATTGCCTGGCATATAGGACTTGGTAAATATTCGTTATTTGAAGGGGAAAATGCGTCACAAAGACTGTGGTCCACAGTGTCTTCTGGGAGCTCCTGTCCTTCAGCCACTGAAAGGGCATCAAATAATCTCCAAGAGAACCTCCACTTCTGATGACAAAGTTCCCCCTCCACTAATGCTGAAGTTCATGGATCCTCCAGGACAGTTTGCAGAAGCTTCCAGCCAATCTCTGGTGGCTGAAATTTGATGCCAGACTCTGAGATTCAATGGATGAGATGACTGACCCAGGAGAAGCTTTCTCAGGATTAACCTAGCATTTGTTACTGTGGGATTGTGTTTATTTTTTATTTGTTAATTAGTCTCACACCCTGGCACCCTGCCAAATGAGAGAGGAGGTTCTGTCTTCCTTGTCTTACCTTATACTATGGTTGGTACATATCGTATGGAGTCCTTTCCACAAACCCACTCCAGCCTGCAAATCCGTCTTATCCATTTGAGTCATTCTTCACCTCTCATCACTTCCATTGGCAGAATTTCACTTGAGGCTCATACTTCACGCTGAATGATTTACTACAAACAAAGAGGCACAGACAGGGTACTGATTATGTAAGAAAATTATGAACTTTGGCACAGCATCCTGGAGCCTGGATGGTAGGAGCTATAAAAACATACTAGAATGCTACTAAGTTTCCTTGAGATTATTAGCTCCTTCAGGGTGGAGACGTCTTGTTCACTGCCTTAGCACCTGCACAATGCTTGGTGTTTAGTAGACACTCAATAAATACATCCTGAGTAAATGCATGAAGACTTGAACACTGCCTAGCAGCAAAAGTTCATTATGTACCCAATGCACTTGAAGAAGTGCATGTGTGTGTGTGTTCTTGAGAATTCAGAATTCTGATCCTGATATCCAGAAGACTACATGATGATGGTACAGGTTTCATCTTTGATCGTCAACTCTTTCTAGAAACAAAGCTGTTAAAAACAAACAAACAAACAACAACAACAACAAAGCAAAGCAAGTATATCACGTTGGCATGTTATCAGAATAAACAGAGACAGAGTAGTTACGAGCCTACACTCTGAAACCAGACTGCACACGTTGAAATTGTGGTAAACACGGAGTAGCTCCATGACTTTGGACAAAGTAATTAGCCTCTCTGTACCTCAGTTCCTCATAATAGGTATAGCATGAACTATAGTGCCTGCGGGATAGGTTTGCATAAGGATGATGGATGAGTTAATATGTGTAAAGTACTTAGAATATTCCCTGGCAAAGAGGAAACATTCACCCAATGTTTGTAGTTGTTACTATAGAGTTGTGAAGCTCAATTTGGATCCCACAACTGATGAATCAGATTTCAATATGTGTTCTGTACATTATGGTCCTCTCTGGACCATAGGGGAGGCTTGTTCTCTTGATATCGAAAGATGGAATTCTCTCACTAGTAGGACTAAAATTCTTCATTGTCTATCACTGTAAAAAAAAATCAGGTATAGAACTAGAAAAGAGAACACAAAGGATAGGTCTTGATCTAGTCAAATGAAAGAATTCTTGATGACAAATGGAGACTGACCTGTATGAAATAGTCTGAAAATTATCTCACTGTTAAGTCAGTCTCGAACACGAAAACAAATGCCAGTAGTAATAACCGCAAGTAATAGCTAACATTTTCCTTGCTAAATACTATACAAGTGTTTACTCATATGATCTTCAGTTCAACTTTCTAACACAAGAACTGTGAACAGGATTTGTGTCAGTCAGGGCAGACAAGGTTTTCCTTGTGGTAACAAAAATCCTTACAGACTTGACACAAAACTAGCTTATTTCTCATTCACATTACTTGTCCCTCATGAATGAGCAAGCAACCCACCTCCACACTATCACTCACGATTAGCCCAATTGCTCCTGCTGGTCAGCGTGATACTTTTGTGGAATCACACAGGATTGGGCTGCCAGAACGGTACTGACATGTCCATTTTGGGTGATTCTCACTCGTGCTGAACACAAATGCAGTCCTTTGTTCTTAACTACATTCTGTCCCCCACCATCCCTTGTGCTAAAACCATGTTTGAGCCTGTATGTCAGCTCTCACCTGTCTGTGTTTACTTTGCAAAACCACCTCTTGTTTACAGCACCCGAGGGTGACAGCAGGACTCCTTTACTCTGTGGACTCCCTGCTGCTGACAAGCAGAGCTGACACCATCCCTCGTGAAGGCTCAGCATTACATGACAGAGAGTCCTGGGAGGATGTGGGGATTGCCTGTGTCCAGCTGGGGCGAATGTCTACTTACGTCATTGCTCTTTAACACCAATGGGCTCTTCAGTTGATGTCTTCTCTTGCGTCCAGATGTTGTGGTGATTGCACATTCTTTCAGGTCTGTTTTAAGCATGCCAGATGAGGGACCAGATATTCCTTTTGTGAATGAGGTCAGTCTCTTCACTCTGCCCATGGGCCTGTCACCTACCCTCCCTGCTCTTGTCAGTGTGTGACATTCAAGGATGTGAACAACATTTTAGGAATAAAGAGATGACAGCCTATGGAGTCTAAGAGAAGACATGGTTGGAAGATGTGTTATATTCCCTTACACTAGAACATTCTAAACAGTACACTTAACATGATGAAAAATGAATGATTACTGATCCACAGGGAAGACTTGCATGTGTGGTCATCATCAAAAAGAAAAAGAGAGAAAAAGAAAGAAAGAAAAAAGAAAAGCCCAGTAACAACCTTTGAGGGAATCATTGGAAGCCAAGATTCAGGAATGGCAGGATGGGTAATGCAGTGTCAGGTCTGATGATATAAGCAGCATTCAACCCCTGGAAATGGAGAAATGGAGAGACAAGAAACTATATTGTTTCAATACAAACAGCTTCAGAAAAGCCATGCATTGTAAGTAATAACAGTGTTGCCATCCTTTTCTCCCAGTGTGAGATATGAAATTGGCCAGAAATGGTGCATTTGAAAATAAAGGCAAAAGCATAGTTCTGGAACTGAAAAATAAAGAGATGGTACCCGGACACTACAAACTAATCTTTACCTGCAACTGATTGGACAATAGTCAAATACCTACATACTTCTTCTATAACCATCATTCTAAATTTCATTGATAAATACCTTCTACAACCCTGTGAGTGCTGTAATATATTTTTAGATCAAATTGTTTATATAGGCAGGGGCTTGCAAAATAAATTTTGCCTGGGACCTCCCATATCCCGCTTTCCTTCACAAGCTATTGACTAGAACTAGTCTCATGGTTTTATCTGACTGCCGGGGGCTAAAACTTGAGTGCCCAAAAGGAGAAAAGAACCAAATATGAATGACACAGGTAATGTTTAGTGCAGTAAACAGCAAGGATGGAACTGAGCCTGGAAGTTGTAAAAGGGGCCAGATTTTAGTAATTATAAGCTGTTCTTTGGGTTGCCAATTCCCTTGTTTATCCCATAGCTATTTCTAAAGCTTTATCGGATATGAAAGCCATGCCTTTGCTGTGCTGTCCCACAATCTATCACAGTGCTCATAGCATAAATACTATACAAGTCAGAGTTCTCAAGATGCAGGAAGCAATCAACTGAAACATCAGCTGTCACCTGCGACAGAGCGGAGTTGAGGATTCCAAAGCCAGGCAACCAAGGAGATGAAGAAATAACAGAACTGACAGGAAAGAAACAGAGAGAGATTTCATTGTTTTTTTATTAACTGGCAGAGACATTTTAGAGAATCTCCTATAGACACTATAGGGAAAAGACTTCTGGGGTCCTGAATGTGGATTGGGACTGGAGCCATTGTATATCGGAGTAAACCCGCATTAGAGAGTACCTGAAATTTGTCTTTGAACATCTGTCTCCTCTCTAGAGATCTGCTCTATAGCTCAAGTCCTCAGAGATGGATCTGACATCTAGACTCCCTTTCACCTACAGAAAGTCAATCCTACTGAAGGTATAGTGGACACTATCAATATAAATTTGAGTTATCTTTTTGTGTGAAATTTACAGTTTTGGACGACTTTTAAAAATAAAAGATGGTCTTTAAACACTGGCCATTAGAAATGTTGACAGCTGGTGAACAAGATAGTTTGGAGTGGGTGGACTTCTCAGTATTCCTCAAACTTCAACATTTGGACTTCCTCATCAGGATTGTCCCACTACATGCAGTCATCCCCAAATGAGTACTAATTTAGGTATTGATACGGCCCCCTAATGCCAGGTCTGTTCTGCTTGGCCCCCTTGTGTTAAGTTCTAACATAGACTCAATAATGCTTGAGAAACATAGAGGAATGTGCCTCAATAGCACTGATGGTTTACAGAAATTCAGGCAACCACAATAATGTAATAGCAAGTACCTTGGGTAGAAATGGGGTAGAGTGAGGAGTCAGTGGAAGACCAAAGAAACCTATGTGCCAATGTTATGAAGCACGATTAAGACAATGTTGTATCCCAAGAACTGGGATTAAAAAAAGAAGTTTGCATATTCAGGAGGAAGTGATTCCAATGTGTAAAAGTATACTCATTGATTATATGCAGCAGGAGTCCGAGAATTAAATGAAGGAGGGCACATGAAATAAATAGTTCGCAGAGCTTGCAGCTTTAAAATGTGCTATTTAGTTCCTAGTTCAAGTCCCATAACCAGCTAGAATGCAAGTATTGATACACAAAACCGATGAAGGAAAAAAAATGTGCTTCACAGAAGCAAAATTAACATGTGAAATAAATTTTCAAAACTAACAAGTCAGGCATAGTGTCCAACAGAAGGAAGTGATCTAGAGAAGAACACTGACACTGGAGGATGAGAGACAAGGGAATTTCAGGTCATCAGAGGCAACCAGGCAAGCCTTTATTCATTTAATCTACAAAGATTTATTATGCATCTATGATGCAGGTAGTATACTGAGTGGGAAGTACAGAGGAAAGAATAGTATATAATCCCTCCCCAGAGGAGCTTACTGTCTGGAGTAAGAGACAACCAGGTAAAGTCCAGCTAACAGTACAATGAGTATTATAACATGGCAATCACAGAACACTGCGAGGTTATGTAAGAGGGGCATTACTACAGTCTTAGAGGTTTTTAAAACAGTCCCCAGGGGAAGTAATAACTGACCTGAAAAGGAAAGAAGTGTAGGGGAAAACCAGTTAAATACGGAGAAAATTGATCCAAACAAATGGAACAGCATGTGTAGAGGCCCAGAGGAAACCAAGTACCTAGAATGTTTACAAAATAAATCCGTGTGGATAGAAGATTGTGAGGAGGGCCAAAGGATGCTTATGGTAAGTGGAGGGGTAAAGAGAGGTCAGATTATAAACGGCATCATAAAGCCATATGTTGGACTTTATCATGACAGTAATGAAGAGCCATAGAGAAGTACTGAGCAACCTTAGGAAACATCTCTTCTTCTCGTTTCCAGAAACACACTAGCACTTTAGCGCAGTTCAGGGAAAGAAGTGTCCACTTCTGCAGCAAAGAGGAAACTCCCTCATTCGTCACCAC
The DNA here is from genome assembly GCA_017311185.1 of Proteles cristata cristata. NCBI lineage: Eukaryota > Metazoa > Chordata > Mammalia > Carnivora > Hyaenidae > Proteles > Proteles cristata. Next base: position 180,898 of record JAESUZ010003855.1, on the reverse strand, counting down.
CACGCAAAATCTTCATTCTCCCTCTGCTCCCTTCTATCACCCCACATCATTTGGTAAAATTGCGTGTGCAAAAAGTAAATGACTTTGTAAACTTATATTCTCATCTACCCAGCATCTCTCACCATGTCTTCAGATACTACCTTATGGGCAATGTTGCTGCAAAATACCATTCTAATAGTAGAATGTCAAAGCTAATTTAAAACAGAATAGTATTAACGGTCAATTTCTCCTAATAAAACACTAGAAAAATCTGTGAGCCAGTAGGGCAGAACACTACCTTGGCAGAATCTTAATAATATATCAAAATAAGAAATTAGGGCAGAATATTTAGAGAGTTTAAGGTCATGGCTGGGTAGTTCTAAAGAGAGTCTTGCAAGTTGGAAACTGGTTGAGATTGAGAGGATTTATTATTATTATTATTATTATTAAAATAGTTTTAGATTGGTAGAGACCGAGAGGCAGAGGTATTAAAGCAAGTCTCGATGAACAAGCTATTTCATTGATTCTCTGTTCTTTTCCTTTGATTGATTTTCTTTTCTTCTACAAGCAGGCATTTCTTGAAGCAAACAGCTATGTTATTTTTGCCTGGTCCCAGCACTGATTAACATAAGGACAAAAAACAATGTCTATTCTCAGTGTCGTTCAACAGGAACAAGGAAAATTGCTGGTTTCAGTTCCCAATAGCCACGTAATTTCTTTTGACCATGGTCCCACTTAACCGGTAAAATGCAGGCTACTACATAGATAGAGGGAACAGCTATACAAGTTATCATGACCTCTATCCTGTCGTCACTGGCTAGCGTGAAAACTGAAAACTGAATATAGATAAAAGTTAAAATAAGGCAATAGTCCAAAACTATTATCCTTTTAGTAGCGTCCAATACATTGCAAATAGTCAGCTAAACACAGATAATGATGAGGAGTAAGCGAAGAAAGATAAGGAGACATTATTATCATTCTTTGAGAGAATAAACAAATTTTTAAAGTACAAAAATAATCACAACACTCCACTTTCTATAAACACATTGTGTCTCTTCACCCAAACACCCTAAACTGTATGATCTTTCATGGTCTGATATCAGCCTCATCACCTGCAATACTCTACTCTCATAAATGTAGTTTCCTCAATTACATCCTGCTTTTTCTGACTTTTGAACACTCTCTTCCTTTTGCCTGTAGGGTCTTATTCTTCTTCCTGCCTTTTTCCACCCATCTGGATAATTTTCACTTATCTTTCAACAGTCACCTTAGGTATTATTTAGTTAAGAAAACTTTCATGTCACCTCTGATAATGTTGAGTTAAACGCCTCTCCTCTTTGTTTCTGTAACAACATGTGAATCTCTCTCTCCCTTAGCAGATTCCACACTGTGTTATAATTGCTATCATACTTCTCTCCCTCCCCTCATTAATCCAGGGGCTTCCAAAGCCAAAGACTTTGCTTTGCTCATCAGTGCTTTGCAATATGACTGATATTTACTTTTAGTAAACTATTTCTATTGATTATAGTTGGAAAGTTTAAACCTCCTACACAAAAGGATATTGGCTAGAATGATTTTAAGTGAATCTCCATATTGTAGTAAATATGTTTTACATGTGTGTTTTATACTCTGAAAACTTTTCAAAATTATTTCTGGAAAAGTTGTTATGGAACTTTCTGAATTATAATAAACCAAACAGAATTATAATAAACCAAAAGTATTGACTCTTGAGAAAACTAAGTTTACTCCATATGCATATCATGACTTAGCCGGTAGGCTCTTTGTCAACCCAGAGAAGTCAATTCTAATTAGGACAAATTCAGATATTCTGGCTACCCAAGCAAGGGAAATAACAATATTCCATTAGGAGGATAAATCTCTCAAGCTGCAGGAAATATTATCAATGCTAAATAATCAATACACTGATAGTAAAAATAAAGACTGCACATTGAGAACACAACCTAGACCTAGATCTTGGGCAAAGGACAACCACTTGATAGTACTGCCCAAAAGAGCTTGTATGAATCTCTCAATGATATGTTTGAGAATATGTCCATTAGATATAGCTAAACAATCACTTTCAGTTCTATGAACTATGTGTGAAACATGAAGATAAATATCTTTAAAAGATGACATGCACCTGTAATTATAAAACAATCCACATTTTAATGTGGTGGTATCAGGTTTTGCCTTTAAACACTCTGTAAATTCTAGTGGGGATGAGCACTTAATAGACAAAGATGATTCATCAGCCCTCATCTTCCTTGGCCCCACTCAACTCTGGTCACTGGTGTTCTTCACCTGTAGGCTCAGTTTTGTCTACTTTATCAAGAAGACGTGAACAAAGAAGGAAGTATATCAAATACTTCTGCCCTCCCCTAACATCTGTAATCTGGAATGAGTCTGAGTGTGTGTATTTTCACGGCTGGGTCTTCCACTTTAGATCCCAAGCATCAGTCCAATTTTCTGCAGGAACAAGGGCTCTTTCTGGAATTCCAGCTCATTTGCCAGAATCTGTATAAACACAGGACTTGAAAATACCCTATCTCCAAGATTTGGAACTGCCCAATGTTATCCCAGAGGCTGACTACATAGTGACGATTCACCTAAATTTCAGTCTGTGAAACACCATTGAATATTGTCTTCATCGCTTTGGGTTGCTATAACATAATGTCAGACAGTGCATGCCTTAAACAACAGAATATTATTTCTCACAGTTCTTGAGGCTGGGATGTTCAAGATCAAGGTACTTCCTATTTGATTACTGGTGGGGACCTTCTTCCTAACTTGATGACGGCTACATTTTTTCTGTATTCTCACGTAGCAGAGGATGAGTGAGAGCAGACTCTGGTGTTTCCTCTCACACGGACACTAATCCCATTGGGTCAGTCCTACCTTTATGACTTCATTCAACCTTATTTACCCTCTTATAGGTCCTGTCTCCAAATACAGTGACACTGAGGGTTAAGAATTCAAATATGAATTTGGGGGGACAAAATTCAGCTTACGGTAGACAGAAAGACAAATATAAATCTAAATCAAGCCTAAGTTCTCCATGTATTTTCAACAACAATAACAAGTCAATATTTATTAAACACATACTTTCACCAAATTATTTCTTATTTTTAGGATAATATTACTAAGTCGGATATTACCTCTCCCTACTTTGCAGCAGAGGAAGTTGAAGACTTGCGGCATAAAACACCCTAACCAAGTCCACATGGCTACAAAATGACAGAGCTGGAACTCAAATCCATTATCTGTAGGAATTCAAAGCCCAAACGGGATCTGTCCACTATGCCCTCCTAGGTGAAAACTATAATTCAGATCAACCCTCAGTCCCAGGGGCTTCCCTCCCCTCAGAAATTGTTAAAGTTTGCCTCACAGACACACCTAAGTTTTGACAGTTATAGAGCTGACAGTGAGTCAATGAAAATGTATTTATTTAGCACCTATGATCAGACACTGGATGGAACACGAGTAGTAATCTATTTATGTATCTACGTGTGCCTGAAAAGATATATGTAAATCCAACAGGTTCAGATGGTGCTCTGGTTACTATGATCACAGCTTGCAGCATTCTATCTTTTGGTTCATGCTGTTCCTACTTACATTTCCACATTGCTTTATGTGTTATATCAGCTTTCATACTGCCAACACGGCCATCTTTCTCTATCTTTGTCTCCCCGGGGACAACATCCATTCATTCTTTAATCACCAAATACTATTGTGCCCCTACTAGGCATTGGGTGCTATTCCAAGCACTTAGGATACATCAGAGAACCAGTATCCCTGCCCATGGGGACTTTTATCCCGGTGCAGGGAAATAGAAACCAGGAGCCAAGCTAAACATGTGATGTGTAAAAAAATTACAATATGCACTATGGAAAAAGGAAAGGCGACACAAGTTAAGGGAGAGGATGACTAGGAGAGGAGAATGCCAAGGTGAATGTCTTTGAGGAGGGGACATCTAAACAAAGACATAAGGAGAAGACACACATCTGGGAGAAGAGGATTCTAGGCAGGAAAAGCATGAGGTCAAAGCAGGCCTGGCCTGTTGGGGAATCAGCCCACGGAGCCACTTGGCTGGAACCAAGCTAGCAGGAGGAAAGTCAGAGAGTTAAGTGGGGGGCGGGGAGGGGCTATAATGAAGGGCTTATAGGCCATTATAACGCTTTTGTTTTTGCACTGAGTAAAATGAGAGATCATTGCAGGATTCTGAGCATAGGAGTGATAATGACCAGACTCACATTGTTAAGGTATCATCTTAGCTTTCAGATAAAGAACAGACTGGGGGCAGGGTAGGGGGAAGCAAGGATAAAAGGGAGGCCAGTCAGGAAACCATTGTAATAGTCCAGGTAAGAGATATTTGATGGCTTGGACCACAGGTGATGGGGTATGACCATGGGGAAAAATGGTTAGATTCTGGATATACTTAGAAAGTAAAAGAAATGTCATCTACTGACCAGATCTGTCAGTTCTTGAGCCAAAGGGCAAGAAATGTATCAACTGGCCTACCCCTCAATGCACGGGGTGGAGGTGCTTGAAATAACAGCTAACATAGTAAGATGATATTACCTGCCAGTCACACTAATGAGCACATCTTGGAAGATAGGAAATTAAAGCACAGAAACCATAAATGACTCTAGTTAGTAAGTAGAAGAGCTGGTACTTGAACCCAGAACATCTGGAACCGGAACACCCTACAAAACCACTCCTCATTGCAGGTTAAGGCACACTTTTTAGACTTGAGATGTGGTGGCTCAGGAATAAATAGCTGGAGCCAATACACCCAGGGCGAATCAGGGTCACGTCCGATATACAGCAGTCCCTAACCCACCACAGAGTCTGAAAACCCATGAATAAAAGGGAGTAACAACAAAGAAACTTGATTCTGGAATGAATGAGTCTCTGGGCACAAGGTGATTCCACACTGGGATGACAGCTAACTAGAAATATGGCAATTTTACACACTTCCCTGTGTTCTTAAACAGAGTACGGCACATGATTGAACACTTTCTTAATGCTTGGAGACAACGTTATGAACATTCATGAGAGTTCTGGAGCCCAGTAAGCCGAGTCGCTATGCCATTTGGCTGTGGGGGAGATTTGGGTATGATTCTTTTTAAAAAGAGTATATTGAACTTTGAAATGAGGAAAAGAGATTAAGTGGCTGGCAGAACACAGGAGTGTTTTTGCAGCTCAGCCTCACGAGAGATAAAGGGAATTGATTCAGAGTACAACTGGGCCATTGGGACTGCATTTCTGCCTCCGAGCAGGAGGGCATAGAGATGACAGAGACAGAGCTGGCAGAGGTGCTTCTCTCCTGTGACTGGCATTTTCCTGGGAAGAGACAAAAGCCGTATGTGAGGCTCGAAAAACACGAGTGAGGGCCCTCCCCTCCCCCAAGCCAGGGATGTGCTTACAGGTTTCCAAACTTTCCTTTCATAAGCCCAGGAAGCCCACCCTGCAAGCAGCGCTGGCTGCCAGAGAAACTGCACAACGCAGGTGACACTACAGGGATCGTCTTGCTGGAGAGGACAGCCAGCGTCTCGCACTGATGGGAAAGTTACTGGAATGAGGCCCGCACAGATACTGTCCTTACTTTCTTGTAATTTGAACTACAGGGGCTTGACTCCCTCTTAAACGGCTATCAAGTCTTTCAACTAACCTCCCATTTTGGATTAGCAGTCATAGTTTTAAAACGGATTTTTAAAAAATTGAATCATGTTACACTCCACCGCTGTAAATTCAGGCAGAATTCTGAGACCGTTCTCAGGATCCAGCCCGCCCCCTGCCCCCAGTGCATACAAACTTTCTCGCAGTTATTTAATCAACCACTAACCTAGCAGCTGCTGTCAAGGATTATGTAGATAAAATAAAGATACCAAATCTTCAAACAGGGGAAATTATCTTCAGTGGGCCTCACCTAATCAGGTGGCCCCTAAAAGAGACTGGTGTCCTGGTGAAAGAGATTCAATGTGTGGGGTGAGGGTGGAGGAGGGTTTGATATGAGAGAGATTCCTTGTTGCTCACTTTGAAGATGGAGGGGACCAAGTGTCAGGAATATGGGTGACATCCAGGAGTTGAGAACAGTTCTCAGCTGACAGCCAATAAAGAAAGGAGACCTCAGTCCTACCGCCACGGGGAACCAAAATCTTCCAATAACCTGCATTCTTCCCTAGAACCGACGGAAAGTAACCCACCCTGGCCAACACCCTGATTTCCACCCGTGAGACATGGTACAGAGAACACACCAGGCTCAGACATCTGACATACACAACTGTGAGCTAAAACTAGAAGTTGCTTCAAGCTGCTGAGTTTATGGTAATTTGTTATGCAGTGAAAGAAAACTAGCGCAATGGCTAAAGGTATATTTTGGAAATAAATCATAACAGAAATGTCTTTTTAAATTAAGATGTGATTAATACTTTGAAAGAATTCTTCCTTCACCTGGATACTTACCTCCATTTTTACGAAATATCAGAATTTTATATTTCGTATTTGAGGATTTCTTAAGGCAAGCTATGTCTTTCTACTAAAGTATGTTTTGTTACTAAGGGGGCAATCATAACAGCTAAGTTTCACTATGAAGTTGAGTCAAAACCAACTAATAAAGAAAACACTTCAAAAACATAATTGTAATAAATAAGTTACAATTTACTTAATATGTAACCATACGTAAATAAATCAGTTTACCTGGCAATAGTTTATAATTGATTTCTCTTATTTAAGTATATTTTTCCTTTCTAATGAAGTTCATACCATTTAAACTTTAAAAAATAAGAATTAAATCATATTATCAATAATCGTTGACGAGTTTACAATCTGTTCATACATTTACCAAGAAATGAAATATTTTTAAAGTTCATTTATTTATTTTGAGAGAGACAGAGACAGTGCAAGTCGGGGAGGGGCAGAAAGAGAGCGAATCCCAAACAGGCTCCACATCTTCAGCACAGAGCCTTATGCAGGGTCTGAACCCACAAACCCATGAGATCATGACCTGAGCCAAAACCAAGAGTCGGACACAACCTACTGAGCCACCCAGGTGCCCCAAGACAGAATTTTAGAAATGAAATATTTTTTAAAAGGCTCTTCAGAACTCAAAGGACAAAGGTGATATAAAAATATAACATCACGGTTCATAAAGGTAAAAGAAATTAGAATGCCTAATTAGAGAATTTTAGTTAGAATCAAGGCTTTTAAAAATTACATTTGGAGGACAAGGAGTTAAGATGGTAGAGGAATAGAGGGACACTAATCTTGTCTTCACCTTCAAACACAGCTAGATGGTTCTCAAATCATTCTCGACACCAAAGAAATCAATTACAGGTCTGAGAGAACAAAACCGCAAGTCTACAAGGCGAAAAGTGACCACCTTCTGGAAGGTAGAAGGTGCAGAGTTGACTTGGGGGACATATAGCTGTGGGTAAGACATGAGGGAGACAGCCTGCTCACAGAGGCTACCACAAATCATTACAAGCAGCAGAGTACAAAGTCTGAGCTTTTAGAAGTCTGCCACCATGGGGGATGTGCCTGGCTTGAAGGTGCTCAGGTGGTGAAGCAAGGGAAAGTACCAGGAGTGACTGCTGATCTAAGGATCCCCTGGGTCACAAGAAGAATGGGTGGTACCAATGTGCTGCACTGCTCCCAGGCATAGGAGTGGGGGCACAAGCCAAGGCCAGTGAGCTGGGGTGCTGCCTTTCTGCTCTGTTTTGCCATAAACTTTGAACGGCTGTATGGCCCTGCAACTGCTTTCCTTGCATCAATTGGCAAATGGCAAAAGCACAGCAAGACTCTACCAGAGAGGCACTGAGTCCACCTTAAGGGAGTCCCTAAAATTCGGAGAATTGAAATTCAGTCATGTGCCTCAGATAAAAAAGCTCATACACAGGCAGGGTGAGTGGAGGGTTTTAATGGAAATCAGTGACATTAGAGAGGTGATCAATTCTCTTCTGTGAGGGTTCCCTGAAGAGTCCACTAGTGGGAACTTTCAGCTCTGGGGATAGCGAGCAGGGTGCTGCTATTATTCATCCTGCTCATCAACCCTGAAAGCCTTCAGGGAGCAAAAGAGTGCCACCTAGTAGATGCTGGGGTCGCTTACAACAAGCCCACCCTGCTGTGTCCTGGAGGGGCATTTCCTCTAGGGCAAGTCCCCCTGAGAATCAGAGCAACAGACTCTTCCCCCAGAAGACCAGCACAAACATCTAGATTGCACCAAGTCATAGAGTGCTGCAAAGCTTCAGCTCTAGGAGAAATAGGATCTAGCTTCCTTTTTACTTATATTCTTTATTATTTTTTTCACTTATTTTTTCAATTTCTTTATTTTTTATTATTTTAAAAAATTTAACTTTTATATATAGTTTTGTATTTTTAAGTATTTTTGTTTATTTTCATTTCATTTCATTTTATTAATTTCATAAATTTTTTTATTTTTGGACCTAGATTCTTTTAACAAGCAGACCAAAACACATCCAGGATCTAGTTTTTCGGAGGATACTTTGGCTTTTTTCTCTTTCTTTCTTTTCTTTCTTTCTTTCTTCTTTCTTTCTTTCTTTCTTTCTTTCTTTCTTTCTTTCTTTCTTTCTTTCTTTCTTTTCTTCTTTTCTAGACAAGATGATGAGACAGAGGAATTTACCCCAAAAGAAAAAACAGGAAGTAGATCTCACAGGCAGAGATTTAATCAATACAGATGTAAGTAAGATGTCTGAGCTAGAATTTAAAACGAGTATAAGGGCATGAGCTGAACTTGAAAAAAGTATAGAAGACAATAGAGAATCCCTTTCCACAGAGATAAAGGAATAAAATCAAATCAGGTTTAAATTAAAAATGCTATAACCGAGATGCAAACCCAAATGGAGGCCATAAAATGGATGGACAAATCAGAGGAGCAAATTAGTGATACAGAAGATAAAATTCTGGAAAATAGTGAAGCTGAGAAGAAGAGGGAAAGAAAGGTAATGGATCACAAGGTAGACTTAGGGAACTCAGCAAATTATTAAAATGTAATAACATTCATATCATAGGAGTCCCAGAAGATTAAGAGAGACAAAGGGGGGGGGGGCTGACTGATTATTTTAAAAATTGTAGCAGAAAACTTCTCTAATCTGGGAAAGGACATAGACATCAAACTCCAAGAAGCACAGAGAACTCTCATTAAATTCAACAAAAGCCTACCATCATCAAAGCATATCACATTCAAATTCACAAAATACACAGACAAAGGAAGAATCATGAAAGCAGCAAGGGAACAAGAAAGTCCTTGACCTACAGGGAAAGACAGATCAGATTCACAGCAGAACCTGGCAGTCCAGAAAGGAGTGGCAGGATATATTCAACGTGCTTAATGGGGAGAATATGCAGTCAAGAATTCTTTATCCAGCAAGGCTATCATTCAGAATAGAAGGAGAGACAGAGTTACTCAAGCAAACAAAAACTAAAGGAGTTTGTGATCACTAAACTACCACTGCAATAAACTTTAAAGAGAATTCTTTGAGTGAAGAAAAAACAAAACAAAACAAAAAGACCAAAAGCAACAAAGACTAGAAAGGATCAGAGAACACCACCAGAAACAACAATGGCACTAAAGTCATAGCTCTCAGTAATCGATCGGAATATAAATGGACTAAATGCCCCAATCAAATGACAGAATATCAGAATGGACCAAACCAAACAAAAACAAAAACAAAAAACCCAAGACCCATCTATAGGCTGCCTACAAGAAACTCATTTCAGACCTAAAGACACCTGCAGATTGAAACTGAGGGGATAGAGAACCACCTATCATACTAATGGACATCAAAAAAAGCCAGAGTAGCCATACTTATATCAGACAAAGTAGATTTTAAACCAAAGACTGTAACAAGAGATGCCTTCTGGACATTATATCATAATTAGGGGTTTATCAATCAAGAAAATCTAACAATTGTAAATATTTATACCCTCGACTTGAAAAACCCAAAAATATAAATCAATGAATCACAAACATAGAGACAGTTATTGATAATAATACAATAATAGTAGGGACTTCAACACCCCACTTAAAGCAGGGGATAGATCGTCTAAGCATAAAGCCAACAAGGAAACAATGGCTTTGAATGCAGACTGGACTGGATGGACTTAACAGATATATTCAGAGCATTTTGGCCGAAAGCAGCAGAATACACATTCTTGAGTGCACATGGAACATTCTTCAGAATAGATCACATACTGAGCCATAAGTCAGTCCTCAAAAAGTAGCAAAAGATCAAAATCATACCATGCATCTTTCGGGATCACAATGCCGTGAATCTTGAAGCCAACCACCAGAAAAAATTGGAAAGCCCTCAAATACATGGGGGTTAAAGAACATCTTACTAAAAAATGAATGGGTTAACCAGGATATTAAAGATAAAATTTAAAAATACATGGAAGCAAATGAAAATGAAAACACAACAGTTCAAAACCTTTGGGATGCAGCAAAGGCAGTCGTAAGAGGGGAAGTATATTGCAAAACAAGCCTATTTCAACCTAAATACTCAACCTAACCTTATACGTAAAGGAGCTAGAAAAGGAACAGCAAGTAAAGCCCAAATCCAACAGAAGAAAGGAAATAATAAAGATTAGACAAGTGCCTGGGTGGGTCAGTCAGTTGGTCACCAGACTTTGGCTCAGGTCATGATCTTGTGGTCTGTGAGTTTGAGAGGCACATAGGGCTCTGTGCTGATAGCTCGGAGCTTGGAGCCTGCTTTGGATTCTGTGTCTCTCTTTCTCTCTGCCCCTCCCCCACTTGCTCTCTCTCTTTCTCTCTCTCTCTCTCTCAAAAATAAACATTTAGAAATTTTTTTTAAAGAAATAATAATGATTAGAGCAGAAATAAACAATACAGAAACAAATAAAACAAAAACAGTAGAACCGATCAATGAAACTAAGAGCCGATTCTTTGAAAGAATTAATAAAATTGATAAACCCCTAGCCAAACTTATCAAAAAGAAAAAAGAAAGGACTCAAGTAGTTAAAATCACAAATCAAAGAGGAGAGATCACAACTAACACCACGGTGATAATTGTAATTTTATAAGAGAATACTATGAAAAATTATATGTCAACTGGGCAATCTAGAAGAAATGGATAAACTCCTATAAACACATAAACTATGAAAACTGAAACAGGAAGAAATAGAAATTGTGGACAGACCTATAACCAGCCAAGAAAGTGAATCAGTAATCAAAAATCTTCCAACACACAAAGGTCCTGGACAGATGGCTTCACAGGGGACTTCTATCAGACATTTACAGAAGAGTTAATACATTTTCTTCTGAAACTGCTCCAGAAAATAGAAATAGGAGGAAAACTTCCAAACTCATTCTACGAAGTCAGCATTACCTTGATTACAAAAGCAGACAAAGATTCCTCTAAAAAGGATAATTATAGGCTAATATCCCTAATGAACATGGATGCAAAACTTCTCAACAAATTACTGGCAAATTGAGGGACTCCTGGGTGGCTCAGTTGGTTAAATGTCCAACTCTTGATTTCAGCTCAGGCTATGATCTTATGGTTCATGAAATTGACCCCTACCTCAGGCTCTGTGCTGACAGTGTGCAGCCTGCTTGAGATTCTCTCACTCCATCTCTCTCTGTATGCACATACACACACACTCTCTCTCTCTCTCTCTCTCAAAATAAATAAATAAACATTAAAAAAAAACTAACATGTTTAATTCAACAATACGTGAAAAGAATTATTCATCATGATCAAGTGGGATTTATTCCTGGGTTGCAAGGTTGGTTTAATATTTGCAAATCGATCAATATGATACACCACATTAATAAAAGAAAGGATAATGGAGCACCTGGGTGGCTCAAGTGGTTAAGTGTCTGACTCTTGATTTTGGCTCAGGTCATGATCTTAGAGTTCGTGAGATCAAGCCCTGTGTCAGGCTCTATGCTGTTAGATGGAACATACCTCAAGATCATAAAGGCCATATTCAAAAGATCCACAGCTAATATCATACTCAGTGGGGAAAAACTGAGAGTATTTTCCCTTATGATCAGGAACAAGACAAAGATGTCTACTCTCAACACTACTAACCCAGTTAGTTAACCCAGTTAAGAAATGGACAGAAGACATGAATAGACACTTTTCCAAAGAAAAGCCATCCAGATGGCCAACAGACACATAAAAAAATGTTCAACATCACTCAGCAGGGAAATATAAATCAAAACCACAATGAGATACCACCTCACACCTGTCAGAATGGCTAAAATGAACAACACAAGAAACAGCAGATGTAGGTAAAGATGTGGGAAAAGGGGACCCTCTTGCCCTATTGGTGGGAATGCAAACTGGTGCAGCTGCTCTGGAGGAACAGGTTCCTCAAAAAACTAAAGATAGAACTACCCTACAATCCAGACACTGCACTATAAGGTATTTACAGAAAGGATAGAAAAACACATTCAAAATAGAAAATAGAATTCAAAGGGGTACATGCACCCCAATGTTGGTAGCAGCATTATCAACAACAGCTAAATTATGGAGAAAGCCCAAATGTCCATCGACTGATGTATGGATAAAGAAGATGTAGCCTTTGTGTGTAGGGATACACACACACACACACACACACACACACACACACACACACACACATATTGAGGAGCCTGAAATTAAGTCCTCCATTAAGAGCAACCTCAGGCTGCACGCAGCCCCAGTTCCAGGAAAAGCTTCAGCTAAAGCCACCCTTGGACCACCCTCAGGCCAGCCAATCAAAAGAAGCTAAGAAATATAGGAGTAACATTCCTATGGTCTGAGTCAGGGGCTGGGGACTATAGATAGTTACTTTGTACAAACTAGCTAATCACTCACTGCTTGCCTAAAACCCCACGTGGGCCCTTTGAACTCACCTCATAATTGATCATTTTCAAAGGATTCTCGAAGGTCATGATTGGGTCCCGTCAAAAGTAATGAACACTTCACAGACACTGAATGGTCAAAACTGTTACCATGGGTGCTGTACAGTTATGATTGGTGCTTATGTGATGATGCTATACTTACAACGTGTGCACTGTAACACCTCCGTCCCTTACCCCATAAAAACCCTGCTCACTGTTGTTCGGGGCTTCACCCTGCTGCTGCTGCGTCGTTTGATGGGTGAGCTCCTGCTCGAGCTTGTAATAAAGACCCTTATGTTCTTGCATCGGTGTCGGCTCCTTGGAGGTCTCAGGGGACTCGTGATTCGGGCATACCAATATATATATATATGTATACATATGAGTGTGTGTATATATATGGGGAGGAGAGAGACAGAGAGAAAGGGGATATTACTCAGTCATCAAAAAGAAAAGAATGAAATCTTGCCATTTGCAAGGACATGGATGGAGCTAGAATGTATTACACTAAGTAAAATAAGTCAGAAAAATACAAATACCTTATGATTTCACTCATACTTGGAATTTAAGAAACAAAACAGATGAACACATAGGAAGGAGGTAAAAAAGAGGGAGAGGGAAACAAACCACATGAGACTGTTTAGAATAGAGAACAAACTGAGGGTTGGTGGAGGGAGGTGGGTGGAGGATGGGCTAGATGGATGATGGGTATTAAGGAGGGAATTTGTTGTGATGAGCACCAGGTATTGTATGTAAATGATGAATCACTGAATTTTACCCCTGACACCAATATTGCATGGTATGTTAACTAAAATTCAAATAAAATTTAATAAAATTTTTAAAAAATAAAGTCCTCAGAAAAAAGGGAAAAAAATTAAAAACATTTCAAATATATAATTTTGGCTTTTAGCACAAATAGCAAAAGCAATTTAGATATACTGAAAATACTATTTAATTTTTTTTTTTAAGTTTTTTATTTATTTCTAGGAGAGAGAGAGACAGCGTGAGCAGGGGAGGGTCATAGAGAGAGGGACACACAGACTCTGAAGCAGGCTCCAGGCTCTGAGCTGGCAGTCAGCACAGAGCCCTACGCGGGGCTCGAACCCACGAACCGCGAGATCATGACCTAAGCGAAAGTCGGACACTTAACCGACTAAGCCACCCAGACACCCCTGAAAATACTATTTAATCATCTTCAACATTTCAATTAATTGTTTCTGATAGTGATTTTTAAATGGTGTGAGGAAAAAATCCTCCGTTTTCATTTTTAATAAAAAATATAAATGCATTTGCTGAATGCAATCTATACATTCCCCCTCTTGTCTACTTTATGAAGGTAGGGACAAAAATAAAAATATGAAACTGAGGCCTTAGAGCTTAGGGAGTAGCCTGTTTTGTGTTGCTAAGAGATAGAAATTTCAAAGGTAGAGTCTAGATTCTAGGATCATGACTCAACAAGATTTCTGACATTTGTTATAAGCTAATGAGGCTCTCAGCGACTTACCTGTCAGCAAACTGAAAGGATGTTAAAAGACTTTTAGTCCCAGGAAAAATTCAAACCTGGCCAAGAACAATCCTGTGATTGTTCAACTTCTAAAGCAATTCCCAGTCTCCTCTAAACTAGCCAACAAAGTGTGTGGCTAAAGCAGTGATGCCCTGGTGTAATTAGGCAGGACTTTTGCTTGGAAATAACAGAATATTGCTTAAGCAATAAAAGGTTTTTACTTATTTAGGTCACTCAGGAAGTATCGGCTTGAGGCGCAGCTAGACAAAGTGCACAAATACTGTCCCTCAGACTTTCTCCATGCAGTAGGCATGGGGGTCCCCAGGAAACCCCACTCTCATTACCTACCAGCCTAACAGCTCCAGCTTCCCGAAAACCTCCTGAAAGGAGTTCTGAGGTGGAATCTGACAGTCCTAGTGTTTAGCATCATGTGCCCATCTCTGTAGCCAGAAGAAGAAAGACTAAGCCGTGCAATTAAACCCAAATATATCTCCCCGGGAAGTGTTCCCTTTAGAGAGCTCAGGTTCTGTGATTAGAATATCACCAGCTAGATCCCAAAAGCTGGCATTTAGTGCCTACCTGCTTATTCCCACCAGCTTTGTCTTACATTCATTGCCTCCTAAGCTCTTCTTTCCAGCTTTCCCCTTAGCTCAAAGGAAACCCAAAACCACTCCACAATGATTGTGACTGCCCCGATAAAATCTCCCACTGGCCCAGACCACCCAGACCCTTTGAGCTAAGCCTGACTCACACCTGCACCAATGGACCATGGAGTGACCTCTGGAATGACCTACAATCCCCTCAGCTCTTTATAAAACTGAAATCTCCACCCAGGGAGGAGCCTCAGCCTCATTTATATAACATTACAAGGTGTGCATAGGCATGCTTCCTTAAGGCATATAAGTGACTGTTAAGCCGGCCTCTACATAGGATGACAAGGCTTCCCTATCTAAATATTCATCCTAAACCTAAACAAAAGGAACCCATTCACCCTCTCTTAGGAGTCACAGCTTTGGATGCAATTCCCCACGATCACCTTATTTGCTTCAAATAAAAGTTTTCTTAGTGCGTCAACTCAGCCTGGTACAGTTTCTGACTCATCAAGGAGTGAACTCACTTTGGTTCCGCTACCAGAAGGGGACCTTATGCAGGGTGACAAAACATATAGAGGCCTTTATACCTCCAAAGAGGAATCCTCTCATCTGTGCCACTCTCAAGAGTGGCCAGGGATGCCAACAGACCAGGAAGATACTTCTGGCAGTCAGAAGCTGAAAATAATCAGTCTGTCCATGGAAGAAATCAGCCCACTAACAAAGTAGGGCAATCCTTGATATATCTATCCAGTGATGTAGTGCCTCTCACCAAAGGGCAACTTCCCTGCAGCCTCGGTTCTCAAAAATAGGAATTTTTTAAGTTGAAGTTAAAGTTGGATAAGGACAAATTCCAGTGCCATGTGTAAAGATATAAAAAATTGGATTTACTGGGAAAAACATACAAATCGAGGATTAGAACTAAGAGCCATACAGTCCACATTCTCTGGTCATCACAAAGAGAGGTCTGCAGAAATCAGCTCCATAGGGGCTCCTGGAGCTCAGTCAGTTAAGTGTCCAACTCTTGGTTTCAGCTCAGGTCATGATCTCACAGTTTGTGAGTTCAAGCCCCACATGGGGCTCCATGCTGACAGCTGGGACCCTGCTTAGGATCCTCTCTTTCCCTCCCTCTCTCTCTCTCTCCATCCCCTGCTTGTACTCTCAAAAGTAAATAAATAAATATGTTTTTTAAAAAAGGAAAGAAATCAGCTCCGTATACTGCTGGACACACCACAGGTCGCTGGAGGGATCCTGACTTTCTACACTCTGAAAAGGCAATCATGATAAGTTTAGGATACTGACTATAAATAGAAAGGATTTAAGCATGAAACAGGTTGACTTTAAATGCCAGCACAGCTGAAGGGTGTCTGACAATCCCAGTGACTGCCACCGATCACTGGTGAGCAGCCAGCTGCTGCTGCTACTGCTGGAAGGGGGTCCCTGTTTCTGTGGATTCAAGCACAGCATTCCCGCTGGGGGAGGGAGCCTCTGTACGCAAGTTCCTGAACAACTTTCCACTTCCCTTCCAATCTGTAATTTGTCTTTTAGCTATCCATTGCAGGATCATGAAGAGCCATATTCAAAAGTGACTTGGGGAAATAAACATCACCCAAAGATGCTGGACGTGGAACAGAAAAGAGAAACTATAGAGAGGTTGTCTCCCTTTTGGAGAGCATTTAAGTGTAGGCTTTTGCTTTTTGTCCTGATGTTGGGTGTGGGATCATTTGAAATGAGATTGGAACGTTTCTAGAATGGGAAGAATGAAAGCAAGGCTGGCAGTGGAGGTCAGGATGTGTGGTGTGCTGGGTAGTCAAGCATTACAAGGTCTGGGCAATGGCAGTTCATTCTGATTGTCCCATAGGCTCCCTGTGGCGTTTGTTTGCTTGTTTGTTTGTTTGTTTTATTTTGTTTTGTTTGTTTGTTTTTAACCTCCATCCTCCACCTCCTCTGGTAAGAGGCTCAAGCAGCCTAGCTATTCCTTTCCTCCTTTCTGATTGAGTTATTTGGAGGCTGACATGCGGCCTAAGCAGCTCCAAGCAGAATCATTCTCTGGAAGTAACCGTAAAATATATCTTGTTACATCCTTTCTCAGAAATTTATAGTGACTTCCTTTTAGAATTGAATCCAAACTCTTTACCAGGGCCTGTGAAAACTGCCTGATTTCACCCCGACTTCTGTTCCCTTCTCTCTTCCTGATTGTTTGCTGTCCTACAATCCCTCAACACACTCCAGCTCTACCGACTTTCTCCCATAGCAAACTCTTTGCATTCTCTACTTTTGGACTATTTTCATGTTGATTTTTAATTTGGTAACTTTTTATTTACTTATTTATTTTGCTTTGACAATTTTTAAAACATAATTTCAAACTTACAGAAAAGTCATAAGAATGGGAAAACGAATTCCTGTAACTAGTTATCCAAATTCATCAATTGTCACATTTTGCCCCATGTGTTTTTTTCTGTATATATTTTTTAAATGTCTGTGCCTTTTCCTTAAATGACTGTAAGTTGGAGACATTATGCTGAATATTTTCATGTTTCTTTCCTAAAAATAAGGACCTTTTCTTCCAGAACTGGACTACAATGATCAAAATTAAGACATTTAACATTAATACAACCCTATTATGGACTCCACCTTCCATATTCAAATTTTGTCAATTGTCTCAATGATAGCCTTTATGGTAACTTGGTTTCCACTTCATTATCTCATATGTTTCATTGTTATATCTCCTTACTACCCTTTTATCTGGAAAGTTTCTCAGATTTTCATATCTTTCTAACTCATACATACATTGCAAATATGGGTAGTGTCTTTAATTGCTATCAAATGTAGTCAGTGAATAGTTCTGATATCCTGTGACTTCAGACTCCCAGAGCTGAGATATGTCTTTCTGAAGACTGTTCTTCACAAAACTTGTTACGTAACCTGAAAGACCATGATCATAAAGGCAGGGTCTCAGGTCCCCTCTCCTAGGAGTACCCTCCAGGAAGCATACCATTTCCACTGTCTCGTCAGTGTCTGGCTCATGCTCCTTCTCAAGTCTGGACTGCAATCATCCTTCTATCCAAGGACCCCTACACACAGCTGGCTCCGCTGCCAACAATTAGGTGCCTGTGGAATCACCTCAGAGCTGCTGCTGTCACCTCACTCACACCGGCCTCTAACGCTTAGGTTCTCAGTGTGGCCGTACATTAGAATCACCTGAGCTGCTTTTAAAACTGTGGCGTCTCCTGTCAATTTCATCAGCTTTTCTGGAGAGGTTCAAGTAGGGTCACTCCTCTCATCTTATAAGAGTGGATACAGACTTTGATAAATTCTCTTTATTACAGCCCAAACCAGGTCCTGCACCTTAACTTTACAGAAGACAGGAATAAGTAAAAGGAATCACAACAGCAGCAAACAAACAACAGCCCTTATCTTAGGCTACTTTACATAGCAGCTGTCAGTTCGATAGACGGCCGCTGTCTGAGTTCAGGCTTCCTCTATCGATCTCATGGGGGCTTTTACAGGGTATCTCCATGTGTAGCTTCTGCCCTGCCTCTTGGTGGCAAAGAAAAGATCTCTTGTGTGACAGACATAAGAATAAGCTGGCCTCCTATACGTGTTGTAATTCGTCACTGTTCATTTCTCTTCCCAAAAAGTGCACAGATTTTTTTTTACATTTATTCATTCAACTAACATTAAGTTAATAAAATCAATGAAATTTTCTTGCTGGTTTCTATCTTTGATGTCACATTGAGAGAAGTCTACCATTCTAGAGGTGTAAAATTATTCATTTATTTTTTCAGCAATTTTATTATTTCAATTTTTAATAGCTAAAACTTTGATCCATCTGGAAGTTGGATGGTACTTGGAATAGAGTAAGAATGTAAATTATTTTTTAATGTTGGGTCAATTATTACCAAAAAAAGAGTCAAATTCGTTCTTTCCTTACTGATCTGGAATATTAGAAAATTCTTATACTACATAATTTGTTCTGTTTCTGGGTTTTCTAGTCTCATTGATCCGTCTTTATCTTCTGCGAACATTGGGCAATTTTAATTTTAATTGTATAGTGTGGCTTTGCCCACTTCCTTTTTATTCCAGAAAAAATGTTAACTCTTCTTTAATATGTAGTTATTAAAATTAACGTTAGAATCACTTTGGAAAGCTGGAGTTTCAATTTGAGGAGAATTTACTGCTTTATTGTATTATGACTTTGTATCCCACAACTTAGTCAAGAGCTTAATCAAGGCTCTTTTATGTTCCTCTGCTCATCTTGAAGTTTTCTTCAAGAAAAACTTGAGCTTTTTGTCAGGTTCGTTTCTAAGTATTTTCTAATTCAATTTTTTAAATAAAGAAAAAGTAAAGACCCTCACTATCCTGTCTTAATTTCCACATAGGATCTTATGCTCTTCAGCTATGGATTTCCTTACACAATAGTTTCTTTTTTTTTTTTTTAATGTTTTTATTTATTCCTGAGAGAGACAGCGTGAGCAAGGGAGGCTCAGAGAGAGAGGGAGACACAGAATCTGAAGCAGGCTCCAAGCTCTGAGCTAAATGTCAGCACAGAGCCCGACGTGGGGCTCGAACCCACGAACCATGAGATCATGAGATCATGACCTGAGCCGAAGTCTGAAGTCTGACCCTTAACTGACTGAACCACCCAGGTGCCCCGCCTACACAATAGTTTTTAAAGATTCTAAACCCTGAAGTGGGAAAAACGACTATTGTACACCAAAATACTAAACACCCAGGTTAATGGAGTGGTGTTATGAATTTTTTTTCTTCAGTCATTTCTGAATTTTCTTTACCTTATCTTCATATTTTATTTATTTGTTTTTTAATGTTTATTTATTTTTGAGAGAAAGAGACAGAGTGTGAGCGGGGTAGGGGCAGAGAGAGGGGGAGACACAGAATCTGAAGCAGGCTCCAGGCTCTGAGCTGTCAGCCCAGAGCCTGATGCAGGGCAGGAACTCAGGAGTAGTGAGACCTGAAGCTGAAGTTGGACACTTAACTGACTGAGGCACCCTGGTGCCCTGTATCTTTATATTTTAGAATGCATTTAAATATGAATGAGGAACCTGAAAAAAACTAAAATTCCTTCCATTCATAACTTGAGTGTATTATGTGTAGCTGTAGGCATTTCCATTCTCTAAGACAGTTTTTGTCACCCCAACTAGATTATAAACGTCTTGAATCTTTTCTTCCTGCACCTTTTACTATATCTTCCAAGTATTATGAAAATGGTAAGGGCCTAGCAAATCTTTCCTCAATGAGTTTATCAGATCAGTAATGACTGAGGCAAAAGCTAGAGGGAAAGGATGGAAAAATGTGACGTGGTGTTTCAAAATAACTTCTAAGTAACCTTGTTTGGTTTGGTTTGGTTTGGTTTGGTTTGGTTTGGTTTGGTTAATGTGGTTCTTGTGTGCATGTCTACATCCCCCACTAGACTGTAAGCATCTGACGAATGGGAGCTGTCTCTCATAATCCCTACTCTTATGTTCTAGTTACCCAGTTTGGGCACACCAGAGATAGTTCAGTGAATGCTTCTAAATCCTAGATGGACTAAAAAGGAAACTTTTTTTTTTTTTAATTTTTTACAAATAGTTTATTGTCAAATTAGTTTCCACATAACACCCAGTGCTCATCCCCACAAGTGTCCTCCTCTATGCCCATCCCCTCCTCCCCCCCACATCCATCAGTCCTCAGTTTTTGTCAGCATTCAAGAGTCTCTCATGGTTTGCCTCTCTCCCTTTCCCCACCATTTCCGCCCTTCTTCTCCCCCTTGGTCCTCCGTCAAGTTCCTCCTAATCCTCCTATACGTGCACACATATGATACTTGTCCTTCTCTGCCTGACTTATTTCTCTCAGCATAACACCCTCAAGGTCCATCCATGTTGCTACACATGGCCAGATTTCATTGTTTCTCATTGCCATGTAGTATTCCATGGTATAGATAAACCACATCTTCTTGATCCATTCATCTGTTGATGGACACTTAGGCTCTTTCCAGGTTTTAGCTATTGTGGAGTGCTGCTATGAACATTGGGGTACATGTGCTCCTATGCATCAGCATTTCTGTATCCCTTGGGTAAATTCCTAGCAGTGCTATTGCTGGGTCCTAGGGGAGTTCTATTGTTAGTTTTTTTAGGAACCTCCACACTGTTTTCCAGAGGGGCTGTACCAGTTTACATTCCCACCAACAGTGTAGGAGGGTGCCCGTTTCTCCACATCCTCGCCAGCATCTAGAGGTCTCTGATTTGCTCATGTTAGCCGCTCTGACTGGCGTGAGGTGGCATCTCAGTGTGGCTTTGATGTGTATTTCCCTGATGAGGAGGGATGCTGAGCATCGTTTCATGTGTCTGTTGGCCATCTGGATGTCCTCTTTGGAGAAGTGTCTGTTCATATCTTCTGCCCATTTCTTCACTGGGTTGTTTGTTTTTCGGGCATGTAGTTTGGTGAGTTCTTTGTAGATTCTGGATATCAACCCTTTATCTGATATGTCATTTGCAACTATCTTTTCCCATTCGGTTGGTTGCCTATTAATTTTCTGGGTTGTTTCCTTGGCTGTGCAGAAGCTTGTAATCTTGAGGAGGTCCCAACAGTTTATTTTTGCTCTTAATTCCCTTGCTTTTGGGGATGTGTCAAGTAAGAAGTTGCTGCGGTGGAGGTCAAGGAGGTTGTTTCCTGCTTTCTCCTCTAGGGTGTTGATAGTTTCCTGTCTCACGTTCAGGTCCTTTATCCATTTTGAGTTTATTTTTGTGCATGGTGTGAGAAAAATGATCTAGTTTCATTCTTCTGCATGTTGCTGTCCAGTTCTCCCAACACCATCTGTTAAAAAGGCTGTCGTTTTTCCATCGGATATTCTTTCCTGCTTTGTCAAAGATTAGTTGGCTGTATACTTTTGGGTCCACTTCTGAGTTCTCAATTCTGTTCCATTGGTCTATGTGTCTGCTTTTGTGCCAATACCATACTGTCTTGATGATGACAGCTTTGTAGTAGAGGCTAAAGTCTGGGATGGTGATCCCTCCCGCTTTGGTTTTATTTTTCAGGATTACTTTGGCTATTCGGGGTCTTTTGTGGTTCCATACAAATTTTTGGATAGTTTGTTCTAGTTTTGAGAAGTATGCTGGTGCAATTTTGATTGGAATTGCATTGAATGTGTAGAGTGCCTTAGGTAGTAATAACATCTTAACTATATTTATTCTTCCTATCCATGAGCATGGAATGTTTTTCCATTTCTTTGTGTCTTCTTCAATTTCCTTCATAAGTTTTCTATAGTTTTCATCATACAGATCTCTTGTATCCTTGGTTAGGTTTATTCCGAGGTATTTTATGGTTTTTTGTGCAATTGTGAATGGATCAGTTTCTTGATTTCTCTTTCTGTTGCTTCATTGTTGGTGTATAAAAATGCAACCGATTTCTGTACGTTGATTTTGTACCTTGTAAATTGGCTGAAATCTTGAATCAGTTCTAGTAGGCTTCTGGTGGAGTCTGCCGGGTTTTCTATGTAGAGTATCATGTCATCTGCGAAGAGTGAAAGTTTGACTTCCTCTTTGCCAATTCTGATGCCTTTGATTTCCTTTTGGTGTCTGATGGCTGATGCTAGGACTTCCAGCACTATGTTAAACAGCAGTGGTGAGAGTGGGCATCCCTGCCGTGTTCCTGATCTCAGGGGAAAGCTCTGAGTTTTTCCCCGTTGAGGATGATGTTAGCTGAAGGCTTCTCATAGATGGCTTTGATGATGTTTAAGTAGGTTCCTTCTATCCCAACTTTCTCGAGAGTCTTTATTAAGAAGGATGCTGTATTTTGTCAAATGCTTTTTCTGCATCTATTGACAGGATCATATGGTTTTTATCTTTTCTTTTACTGATATGATGTATCACATTGATTGATTTGCGAATGTTGAACCAGCCCTGTAACCCAGGAATGAATCCCACTTGATCTTGACGGATGATTCTTTTGATATGCTGCTGGATTCGATTTGCAAGGATCTTGTTGAGAATTTTTGCATCCGTATTCATCAAGGATATTGGCCTGTAGTTCTCTTTTTTGCTGGATCTCTGTCTGGCTTGGAATCAGTGTGATGCTGGCTTCATAAAATGAGTCCGGGAGTTTTCCTTCGCTTTCTATTTTTTGGAATAGCTTGAGAAGAATTGGGATTAATTCTGTTTTAAATGTCTGGTAGAATTCCCCAGGGAAGCCATCAGGTCCAGGGCTCTTATTTGTTGGGAGATTTTTGATCACTGATTCAATTTCTTCACTCGTTATGGGTCTGTTCAGGTTTTCTATTTCTTTCCGTGTAAATTTGGTAGTGAGTGTGTGTTTAGGAATTTGTCCATTTCTTCTAAGTTGTCCAATTCGTTGGCATATAATTTTTCATAGTATTCCCTGATAATTGCTTGTATTTCTGAGGGGTTGGTTGTCATAAGTCCATTTTCATTCATAATTTTGTCTATTTGGGTGCTCTCTCTTTTCTTTTGGATAAGTCTGGCTAGAGGTTTGTCAATTTTGTTTACTTTTTCAAAAAACCAACTCTTGGTTTCATTGATCTGTTCAATTGTTTCTTTGGTCTCTATGTTGTTTATTTCTGCTCTAATTTTTACTATTTCTCTTCTTCTACTGGGTTTAGGGCGTTCTTGTTGCTCTGCCTCTAGTTCCTTTAGGTGAGCTGTTAGATTTTGGACTTGCGCTTTTTCTAATCTCTTGAAATAGGCCTGGAGAGCAATGTACTTTCCTCTTAGGACTGCCTTTGCCGCATCCCATAGATTTTGAATTGTTGTGTTTTCATTTTCATTTGTTTAAAAGGAAACTTTTTTTTTTGCCAAAGAACCAAACCAGCAACCAAAAACTGTCAAATATAGAATCAAGCATATATTAACATTAGTAAGCAGGCATTTTTAGAGAATGTATCCCATATTGTAGGTAACCAAAAAGATCTCAGTCGTCTGAGGGAAGGGATTTTAGCAAAATAAGTATTGGTCGGGGGTCGGAGATCCCCGTTTTTTATTACACTATAGACTGCAAGTAAGTAGCAGAATACTTGTAATATAGAAAAAGAAATCTGTAAGTAATAAATTTAGGAAAAGTTGGTTACACATCTATGTAGGTGGATCACTTCTTTGTTCTTGTTCTGAGTCTGGTAAAGTGATATATAATATAGATTATTTTCACAAATAGTCAAGTTAGCTATATTTTACCTAGAACTGCATAAATGCAAAATGTCATTAAAAAGGGGAGTCTATGGGGCACCTGAGTGGCTAGTCAGTCAAGCCTCTGACTTGGCTCAGGTCATGATCCCACAGTTCATGAGTTCGAGCCCCATGCCAGGCTCTGTATTGACAGCTCAGAGCCTGGAGCCTGTTTCAGATTCTGTGTCTTCCTCTCTCTCTGCCCCATTCCTGCTCACACTCTGTCTCTGTCTCTCTCTTTCAAAAATAAACATTAAAAAAAAAAAAAACCAGAGTCAATATTCTGAAACACCACAAGATGGTGGTGTTACGCCATTTAAAATGTCTTTTTTTTTTTTTAACTGAACTTTCACGAGAGCATTTAACTTCCGCTTTTTTGTGTGTGAAAAATTGAGATTTCAAGATCATCCATGCTTCCAAATGAAAGAATCATGCAGAATCAAAAACATCTCTGTAACAAAATTAGAATAGTGATTTCCACCTTAAAATGTGACAGTGGATTGTGAACCATATCTGCGTCTCCCTGCTGGCTGTACACTTGTCTTTTTTTATGGAGCTTCATGGTGTGTGTGTGTCTTCAGGTCTTCTGCTTTTGCATTAAAAACTATTAATATAGCTGTGGCGTCTGGGTTGCTCAAAAAGTTTTTTTTTCTTTGACTCTTCTTTCTACTTCTATTTCTTTCCATAATATTCACTAAATGTTTGATTTTTTAAAATTAGCTTTAATTATTGAACTAAATTAGGAAACAGGAAAACATTTTACATGTTTTAGATGTTCCCATGTGTGTGTTGGCAAGGGTTCATGGATTTTTTTTTTTTTTTTACTTCTCTGGAGGCCTTGTGCTTGATATAAGGGGGATTCACCGTTCAATTGATATATGTGGTTTATGGATACCAACTTAAAACAGAAGAGAAAAAAAATATCATTTTTTTTAATTTTTTTTTTTTACAAATAATTTATTGTCAAATTAGTTTCCACATAACACCCAGTGCTCATCCCCACAAGTGTCCTCCTCCATGCCCACCCCTCCTCCCCCCCACATCCATCAGTCCTCAGTTTTTGTCAGCATTCAAGAGTCTCTCATGGTTTGCCTCTCTCCCTTTCCCCCACCATTTCCACCCTTCTTCTCCCCCTTGGTCCTCTGTTAAGTTCCTCCTAATCCTCCTATACGTGCACACATATGATATTTGTCCTTCTCTGCCCGACTTATTTCGCTCAGCATAACACCCTCAAGGTCCATCCATGTTGCTACACAAAAAAATATCATTTTGATCCATTACATAAATCAGAAATTACTGTCGGCAGAGAATATTTAAATTGTTTTTGTCTGTAAAATTTTTCTACGAGAGGCTTGGCTACCTACTGATTAAATTTTCATATTTTAATCTAATCTGAAGCTAAATTGCCTAGTTCTGCTATGACATTCATGAAATAATGAAATGTTTTATTTTTAAAAAGTAAATATGTCCTTCTCACCACTCCTACTGGAACATTCCAACATCATATTGGAAGTCTCAGCTAACACAATAAAACATAAAGGAAACAAAGCATACAGTTTGGATAGTAAGAAATAAAACTGCCTTTGCTCACAAGTGACATGATTACTTATGCACAAGATCTGAAAGAATTAACCAAAAAAATGGAACTAAGAATAATAAATGATTCTAGAAGGTTGCAAGATATAAGTTTAATATAATTTCTTTCCCGTATACCATAAATGAGTAACTAAAATTTGGAATTAGAAACGTAACACCATTTACATTGGAACCAACCTAAAATCTACATGAGGAAAACTAAATTTCTGATGACAAAAATTTAAAAATGTTTAAATACATGGAGAGATATTTAAAGTTCAAGGGTAGGAAGATTCAAAATCATCAAGATATCAATTCTTCCTAACTTGATCTACAGACTCAATGAAATCTCAATCAATATCCCAGCAAGTTATTTTGCGGATATAGACAAAGTGATTCTACAGTTTATATGGGAGGAAAAAGAATCAGAATAGCCAGCACAATACTGAAGCTGAAGAACAATAATAGAATTAACACCACATGACTTACCATAAAGGTATAATTATAAAAATAGTGTGGTCTTGGTAAAAGAGTCAACAAATAGATTAATGAAATAAAACAGGGATCCCAGAAATAGACTTCACAAATAGAGTCAACTCATCTTAGACAAAGGAGCAAAGATAATAAAATACACTTAGGACACTCTTTTCAATAAATTGCATTAGATCTACTGGACATATACATGCAAAAAATAAATCTAGACATGGGCTTTACACCCTATTCAAAAATTATCTCAAAATCTTTTATAGACCTAATTGTAAAATGCAAAACTATAAAACTTCTGTAAGAGAATATAGTAGGCAATCTAGGTGTCCTTGGGTTTGGTGAAGACTTTTTTAGACACAACCTCAAAAAGTACGACCCATGAAAGAAAGCATTGGTAATTTAAACTTTGTTAAAATTAAAATTATCTGCTCTACAAAAGACACTATTAAGAAATAAAAAGCCACAGAAAATATTTACAAAACACAAATCTGATAAAAGACTTGTATACAAAATATACCAAGAACTCAAAACCTAACAATAAGTAAACAAACAACCCAGTTAAAAAGTGGGCGAAATATCTAAACATACATTTCCTGAATATAATCTATAGATGACAAATAAGCATATGAAAGGATGCTCAACATTGAATATCATTAGGGAGTTGCAACTTTAAAAAATGAGACCACTGCATACCTATTAAAATGGCTAAATGCAAAACACTAAAGGTGTAGAGCAATAGGATCTCTCATTCATAGCTGATGAAATGCAAAATGGTACTACCACTTTGGAAATCAGTTTAACAGTTTCTTACAAAGCTAACCATAATCCTACCATATGATTCAGCAGTTGTACTCCTACATATTTACCTAAATGAATTGAAATTTTGTGTCCACACAAAAACCTACCTACAAATGTTAATAGCAGCTTTATTCATAATTGCCCCAAATTGGGAAGGAATCAAGATATTCTGTAATAGGGCAATGTGTAAACTGTGGTATATCCATACAATGGAATACTATTCATTAATAAGAAGAAATGAGCTATCAAGCCATGAAAAGACATGGAGGAACATTAAATGCAGATTGCTGAGTAAATAAGCCAGTCTGTAAATGTTACAGTGTATGATACCAGCTGTATTACGTTCTTGAAAAGGCTCAACAATAGAGAGTAAAGAGATCAGTGGCCTCAAAGTGTTCAGAGAAAGCAAGGAAAAGAGGGAATGATTAAAGATGGAACACCAGATTTGGGGGACAGTGAAAGGATTTTGTATGACACCATAATGGTGGACACATAGTATTATGCATTTGTCAAAACACTTAGAACTGTATGACACGAAGAGTGAACCTTAATAAACAGTGGACCTTAGTTGATAATATTGCATCAGTATCGGTTCCCTGATTATAAGTAGTGTGCCACACTACAGCAAGATGTTCATACCTGGATACACTGTAAGGAGGGTACAGTAGGGAAAAGGGCGTATGTGAGAAGTCTGTACATTCTATGTAACTTTTCTATTAACCCAGAACTACTCTAAAAATAAGATTATTTTAAAAAAAACAGGTAACCATGTTGCATTTTATAATATTTTTGTTACCAATGTCCTTTTTATTCTCTTTAATCATTCAAGCATGAAAGGACAAATAATCTCAGTTTTTAAACTCAATCTGTCCAAAGTGTATGATAATACATGAAACCATGCCATACCTCTTAGGGGTCAAAAAGCATTCAAAAATTATTTTGGTGTTAAGATTAAAAATTAAGATCAGGGGCGCCTGGGTGGCTTAGTTGGTTAAGCATCCAACTTTCGCTTAGGTCATGATCTCGCGGTTCGTGGGTTCGAGCCCTGCGTCGGGCTCTGTGCTGACTGTCAGCTCAGAGCCTGGAGCCTGTTTCAGAGTCTGTGTCTCCCTCTCTCTCTGACCCTCCCCAGTTCACACTGTCTCTCTCTATCCTAGAAATAAAAAAAAAGAAAAAAAAAAGAAAAAAAAATTAAGATCAACTTCCAGGTAAGCCACACATAAGGTTTAAGGGCAAGTGTTTTCATTCCATTGATTTTGCAGAAATGAGAGAATGAGGTGTATGATTTGAAATATTCAAATCCTTGAAGGTTTCTGTACTAACATTAAACAAAAACTAACATGCTGGTGTAGTTTCACTGGCTTTCAACTTTCTGTTTGGTTTCATTAATGTATGGATGATCTTTGCCTGAGCTACTTCCCTTATTGCAACGGCCTTCTTCACTGCTTTCTTCCCAGCAGCTTTGTTTTCCAGGCCCCTGTCTCACCTTCAACTACGTGGAAGCGATGGAATACAGAGGATAATGTTGCTGGAGGGTTTAACGATTTCCTGTCCAGATCACAGGGCTCCTTCCCAGTCCTGCATGTACAAGCAGACACCCATGGCCGCGTACAACATGAGCCATGTGTACACACTGCTGTCCTCAAACACGGAGCTCATCTTCTCCTGACTGAGCTCACAGATACTCAGCAGCTCACTAGGGCATTTGTGGGCTTGGCCCTCTGGTACTTGTCCATGACATTGCGTGCATATCTAACCATGTTCCGGATTATTTCTGCCTTTGGGGGAGTCGCTGAGCTTCTGGATTTCCACTTTGGCCTTATCTTTGTCTTTGGTGGTGTCCTCCTGGCATTGACAGGTAAAATAGTAAGACTCTCTTCACTGGTCATTCTTGTTTTCTGTTGGGTACAGGAGGTCAATAGAGCTGATACGAATCTCCTCTCCCAGGTTGATATCCTTTACAGCTCTTACTTCTGCGAGGGTCCCCTTGTAGGTCACAATGACAGTGGGACAACAAGTGTGATTCATCAATGCAACCTCAGGAAATATTACTGATCCCAAAGGAGAAAGCTCTGCTCCATCAGTTATGAAGCCATGACAGTGAACCTGTGCAAAGAATACCAGCAAGCTATCACTGGCAGGGAACTGGAGGTGTTGGAGTGAAAGTAATGAAGTACAGCAATGTCATCTGAATTAAGTCCTTCTGCTTATTGTCTGACTTATGCAGATGTGATCCAAACTCCTTCACAGCCAGCAATTCCTCTGAAGGTGTTTACTCTGGGTGAGTTTTCTGTTTGGCCAGAATCCTTGCAGTTAGCCTTACCGTCTCTGAGGGATTCCAGTTTTCCCCCCAAAACAACCCGTGCAAGAACATTCCAGCTTGTGCATGAGCCAATCATCTTTCTGACAGTGTCTTTCTGACACTCCCCATTGCAGTAAAATGCCTGCTTGCATCTTCCACATTTGAACAATTCTTTTTTCCTGGCAAAGCAGTACTCGCAGTGGTTGCCCCATTCCTTAACTGTGAGCATGTAGACACAGGCCCAGAGGGGAGGACCGAGTCTCCCTTGTGGAAGAGTTGCAGGGCCCACATCCGCTGCCCCTTTCCCAGGGAGCAGAAGCACTCCAGGCCATTGTGGTCTGCAGCCCTCATGGAAGCAGCGGGACAGCAGCACCAGAGCGATGGCTCCCCCTTCCCATGAGCTGTTTCCGGAGAGGTGTCACACAGAGCTGCATGGCTGGTGAGCTCTAAGACTTTTTAATGACTATTCAGAGTAGTTGTGTGAAATTAACTGGAGCGCTATTATAACACTGTTAGTTTCAAAGAAAACTCCGCATTAGGTGCATACATCTAGGTGGTCTAGTCATCTAATATACTTAGTACATTTTAAGAGATTTGAACTAGACCTTTTCATGAATTACAGGATCCAAAATCCTATTGTTTGATGTGGAAAACTGTAGTGAACATGGTCTTAATGTTGAAGATATAGTTATGGCCCTAAATTCCTTGACAAGGGCTGTATCTTATTTAACATATTCCATCCCAACTAGCCTTATGCTTTTACTTTTTTTTTAATTTTCTGATATTTTTAATGTCAGTGTTTTCTTTCTTTTTTTTTTTTTTTACAAATAGTTTATTATCAAATTAGTTTCCACATAACACCCAGTGCTCATCCCCACGAGTGCCCATCCCCTCCTCCCCCCCACATCCATCAGTCCTCAGTTTTTGTCAGCATTCAAGAGTCTCTCATGGTTTGCCTCTCTCCCTTTTCCCCACCATTTCCCCCTTCTTCTCCCCCTTGTTCCTCCGTCAAGTTCCTCCTAATCCTCCTATACGTGCAAACATATATTTGTCCTTCTCTGCCTGACTTATTTCGCTCAGCATAACACCCTCAAGGTCCATCCATGTTGCTACACATGGCCAGATTTCATTGTTTCTCATTGCCATGTAGTATTCCATGGTATAGATAAACCACATCTTCTTGATCCATTCGTCTGTTGATGGACACTGAGGCTCTTTCCATGTTTTAGCTATTGTTGAGAGTGCTGCTATGAACTGCTTTTACTTTTTAAATGTTTGTCAAATAAATGACAGAAGGAATGAATGAATGAATATGTGAGTTGTATAACAACTCATTCCTAGTTTTCATTTACAGCCAATAAATAATGTGACATTTGCTATTCCTCCTCTTGACTCCATTGAGCAAAAGATAATCATAAGCCTCATCTACAAATTCTTTAATGTACCTTGACTAAAAATTTTAAAGGGAGTCAGAAGTTGTAAATTCTAGCATTTCAGTTAGAAGTTCAAATGGAAATCTATTATCATAGGTGCTCTAAGAATATAAGTCTCACAACAAACTATTACATGTTGTTAATTAGACAAAAGAGAGGTTTACATGAGTTGTCATAAAATACTAATCGATACTTATTTGTGTCATCTCAATTTGAGGTTTGCATTTAGATGTGTCTTAAAAATGGCAAAAAAAAAAAAAAAAAAGTGGGGGCAGGTGGCGCCTGGGTGGCTCAGTTGGCTAAGCGTCCAACTTCGTCTCAGGTCATGATCTCATGGTTCTTGAGTTTGAGCCCTATGTCAGGCTCTGTGTTGACAGCTCAGAGCCTTGGAGCCTGCTTCAGATTCTGTGTCTCCCTTTCTTTCTCCTCCTCCTGCTCATGCTCTGTCTGTCTCTCTCTCTCTTCCCCTCAAAAAAATTTTTTAATGGCAAACAAAATTCTGTAATATTGAAATTGTTTGATAATAAATCCAAAAATTGCTTTATAAATGAGATTAAAACTGTTTTAGGGAATTATATTTGTTAGGAAACTTATTGTAGAAAACTGTTACTCATATAAATTGCAATCTATGTTCATATAAGGGGTTAGTTTTATCTTATTAATAATTAATTATGACCTCATTGAGACAGCTCAAATTAGCTAAATAAATATGAAGACTATGCAGATTTTCTTAAAATTAGAGAAATAGTTAAATGTTATCTCTGGTTGTAAAAGTGAATTTTACAGATAAAAAAATGATTACAAGTTTAAAATACAGTTCAAAATACAAATTTACCTATATTGATGGATACACTGATTTGGATGGCACAAAGGAAAGTGGAATTACTTGGAAATTTTGCAGATTTGAGATTTTAAAAGCGTTAGACTAGTGAAAGAATCTATATCAGGGACAAGCCATTCAGGAATTATGTTGCAAGGGAGAAGAACAGGGTAGAGGAGCTACACAGAATGCTGAGAAGTACCCCCAATTTCAGTAGGAAGAGGAATTTATGAAGGAAAACCAGAAAGAATGGCTAGGTTAGTATTGTTGAAACATTTATGAACTTCCACCATTAACCTCTTCCATCTTACTATATCTACTTCCTTTGGCCATTTATTAAAATTGCAGAACAATAACAAATGAGAATCAGTATGCCAGTCATGCAGATTCTCTTATCTAGAAAAGCTATATAGTACATAGTTAATAACATCAAATAGAAAATAAGCACAATACATGGCTTTAATTTTTTTAAATCTTTTTAAATGTTTTATTTATTTCTGAGAGAGAGAGAGAGAGGGAGGAGGGAGAGAGACAGAGAGGCAGCGTGATTAGGAGAGGGTCAGAGAGAGAGGGAGACACAGAATCCAAAGCAGGCTCCAGGCTCCCAAGCTAGCTGTCAGCACAGAGCCCGACGCGAGGGCTTGAACCCACGAACCGTGAGATCATGACCTGAGCCGAAGTCGGACGCTTAACTGACTGAGCCACCCAGGTGCCCTAATACATGGTTTTTAAAAACAGTTTTTGTATTATCTCTTAACTAGCTGCTTAACCTTAGGGAAGCTAGTAAGTCTCTTCATGCCTGTTTCTTCTTCAGTAAAAGAGATACTACTATGACTTATACTACCTACATCATATCACAATATTGCTATGAAGAATAAATTACATACCTGAAAATCATCTAGAAGGGTGATTTGCATGTAGTGAATGCTCAGTGAATGGTATCCATTATTATTGTAGCATAATTAGTAATTTATTTTTCTTTAAATTCAAGTTAGTTAACATACAGTGTAGTATTGGTTTCAAGATTAGAACCTAATGATTCATTACTTCCATATAACACCCAGTGCTCATCCCAACAAGTGCCCTCCTTAATGCTCATCACCCATCTTACTCATTATCCATCCACTCCCTCTCCATTAACCCTGTTTGTCCTCTGTATTTAAGAATTGCTTATGGTTTGCCTCCATCTCTTTTATCTTATTTTGCCTTCCCTTACCCTATGTTCATCTGCTGTGTTTCTTAAATTCCACATATGAGTGAAATCATATAGTTGTCTCTGACTGACTTATTTCGCTTAACATAATACACTCTAGTTCCATCTCTGTTGCTGCAAAGGGCAAGATTTCATTCTTTCTGGTAGCCAAGTAATATTCCAGTGTGCGTGTGTGTGTGCATGTGTGCACACATCTTCTTTATTCATCCATCAGTTGATGAACATTTGGGCTTTTTCTATAATTTGGTTATTGTTGATAGTATTGCTGTAAACATTTGGGTACATGTTCCCCTTTGAATTGGCATTTTCATATCCTTTGGATAAATATCTAGTAGTGTCCTATTAGGCAGTTAGTAATTATAAATGGATGAAAGGAAAAGGTCAATCTCTGTCCTAAGTGCCAGAAACAACCACAAGTAAAAAATTCAGTTAAATTCAGTTTAAAAAAAAAAAAGGCTATTGAAAGAGTGTCATGATATCTATCTCATTATGTTTGTTGTCTAATTCTTTCTGGGCTTTTTTTTGGGGGGGGTTCTAAAATTGGGTATATTTTGGTGGAAAAATGTGGTTCTTTGAAACTACAGAAATCAAAGACTTAAATTCCAAAATCCACCATACTTATTGTAAAAGCTAGATCCTTAAGAATTAAAACAATGTCTGATATATAGGTAGCACTGAGATATATTCATTGAATGCATGAATGAAAACTTCTAAAAGTATTCTTATTCCAACACTGTTTGGTATTTTAATCAGTACTTTTCCTACAATTCTTCAATGTAAAAGAATCATGGAGCGTTGGAGTTGAAAAGGGAATCTCATCCAACAACCAATGCAGTGACTAAACCACTTCTAACAATTTAATGATGGGCAGTCTAATTAGCTCTACTAGTTCCAAAGGAAGTTCATTATATCTGAAGACAACTCTAGCACCAGTTTAAGCTTTTTATTGAGCCACAAACTCATTCCCTGTTTCTCTGGTCCATAGGGAAATAAAATAATTTGTTGTGTGTAACTATGTGATAAGAGCAATAGATAGCTGTTTCTTGCTAAATTCCAAGTACTGAGAGCAGTATCTGGCATATGTAAGTCTTCTGTAAATACTCATTAAGTATTACATTGTTAATGTACACTTTGTTCATTATTGGTTGATATTAAACTATTTAAGCATTTTCTACATTGGCTCTCACAGACCACATTCTTGTCCATCTTACACATTTTGTGTTTAGCAGACTTGGAAAAAAGGACATCATCAGTCATCTTTAATAAACTTTATTTCATTAGATGATAGAATTTATCACAGTCATTCATGCTTGGGTTTTTTTTTCCTTCAGTATATGTTTTTAATGTTATTAAATGCTAAAGATTAGGAAGAGGTGTCCTGACCTAGTAAACAGAAAATAAATGTCATGAATATCTACTTTTATTTTGAAGCTTTTGTGTACTATACTTTTTAAAAACATGTAACTTTGTATATTGTTATAAACTAACAAATATTTTGAATCCTTGAAAATAATTTTGTCTTTAGAATACCTGCAAGGCTTTTTGCCAACTCAAATCAGGTTTAGCCTAATTATATCCTAATTAGGGTAAATTCATATATTCAAGCTATTTAAGCAAGAATGGTGACAATAGCTCAGTTAGAAGGCAACTCTGTCAAGCTGTAGTGTACATGATTGATGTTAATGCATCTACCATGACTGTAAAAAAACAAAACAAAACAAAACAAAACACTTATTAAAGACCAGACATCTTTGCAATAAGAAAATATCCATTATGTTGGGAGAGATTTTATGAAAACTCAGTTAAAATTAAACTCCTATATTGGATATTTTAATACTTTTATATTACAACCCTTATTGAACATTTTTATTCAACTTTTTACTTTTATTTTTATTTGAATTTTTTCTATTTAAAACCATGAAATCATCTCTAGGTAATATAAAATGTGTATCATAAATAAATATCTTAACTGTGTGTCAACAAGAATATTTGTTTTCATATAAATCAATGAATAAATGTTATATATTATACACATTTCTAAATGACAATCTCAAAATAATTATTGATTTTAAAACCAATTTGAATGCTAAAACTCATCAAAAAAAATCAACCTGGGGCACCTGGGTGGCTCAGTTGGTTGTTTAAGCATCCAACTCATGTCATGATCTCACAGTTGGTGAGCTCGAGCCCCAC
Organism: Proteles cristata cristata; assembly: GCA_017311185.1. Taxonomy (NCBI): domain Eukaryota; kingdom Metazoa; phylum Chordata; class Mammalia; order Carnivora; family Hyaenidae; genus Proteles; species Proteles cristata. The sequence goes on along the minus strand of JAESUZ010003855.1, from coordinate 145,964 downwards.
ACCAGGCTCTGCGCTGACAACATGAAGCCTGCTTGGGATTCTCTCTCCCTCTCTCTCTCTCTCCCTACCCCTCCTCTGCTCATGTGCTCTGTTTCTCTCTCTCTCTCTTTCTCTCTCTCTCAAAAAATAAATCAATAAACTTAAAAAATGTTTTTTAAATCATCAGTCTTTCTCAATATCTCTTCACCTCATTGATCAACGAAGTAATATAGCAACCTAAAATTAGTCATTTTTCTAACATACAAAATACATAAGGATTTAATTTCAAGTTCTTAATTACACCAATCTGCAAGAAGAAATTAGAGCAGGATTATTTAAATCTTTGGTTATGAAGTAGGTAAATATTCTTAGGTAGATAAATATTTGGGATGAATGAATAAAAGAACAATTAAATAAATGATAAAATGTCACAGTTATGTTAAAGAAACTAACAGAGACCTCAAGTTAAAAGGAGGAATATGTTTATCTAAAAGATGTCTGACTTTTTAATATATGAAACACAATTTTTTCCATTAAGATTAAAGAAGATTCTGCTAATGAGGGCACAAATACAGCTTAAAAATTATTTCATGGATAATCGATTTTTCCACATTGCATTCAATTTTATTTCACTTGTTAAAACATTGGTAATACACAGAATTACAAAAAAGCTAGTCCTATTTAAATGAAAATAGGAAATAATAGTGGTGCTTAATGATCAAACGCAGGCTTGTTTTCAGTTCCCATGGAGCCCTCATACATCTCTGCAACAAAGATTTTTCTTTACACGCCTTATGCAAGAAAAGCTCTATTAAATAAAAGAAGGAGATTTGTGCACTTGATTCCCTCACATATATACTGACAATTTCCTGTTACTTGTGTCAATTTATAATACTATACAAATCCACACAGGCTCTTTCCTTGTCATTCTTGTATAAAGATTCAGAGATGAAACGGCAAAAAGACAGACAACCGAGGCCCAGTCTCCAGACAACAATAAGGATGCTATTAAGGAATATACTTTGTTAGATGGAGAGACAAAAAGGCGTATATAAACAGGGAGACTAGAAGAGCTACTTGGCTACTTAATACTATTTATTCTTTTAATTCCAGAATGGCATCAAATACCAATCATTTCTATTATCTTTTGTGAAAATGATTTAGTTAGAAGGTAGGCTCCCACTGCTATCTGGTTTCTATTCAGTGGTAAACTGAAACCGTAAACTGCTCTCAACTTGAAATCATCCCAACGTGATCATATTTGTTAAGTTTCCAAAACAAATCTGCCATCATTGTTACCACTCATGTTTTATTATTTTTTATTTCCTTCACTAAGAGACAAAGATTATACAAATACTTATCACTAATCTTTTCAATATCCCTTTACTCCTTTTCAGATTTTTCTTATCTGTTCCTTGAAACCTTATTAACTTTTCCATAAAATCTTAGTGTGTGTACCCAAAAGGGCTTTTCAACCGCAATTGATCTTTTTATTGCTTTAATATCTTTAGGACTGAATTAAAATGTCTTTCTCTCCTTCAGGAGATCCCCTTAAAGTAAGAAGTTACAAATATTTTATAATTATACAATTGATCCTTCAACAATGCAGGTTTTGGGGGCACCGATCCCCCACACAGTCAAAAATCTACGTATAAGTTTTGACTTCCCCCAAACTTAACTACTAATAGCCTACGGTTGACTGAAAGCCTTTACCAATAAACAGTTGATTAACATATATTTTGTATATTATATATAATATATATGTATTAAGCCAAAGAAAATGTCAAGAAAATTACAAGATAAAGTACATTTACAGTACTGTACTATAAAATATTCACATATAAGTGGATCCAAATACTTCAATACTTCAAGGGTCAACTGGGGGAAAAGAATGTGTTCTGATTTAGAGTGTGAGTAAAAGCGTTAGTCCCCATATCATTTAACAATAAGAGAAAGTAGCGAAGGAATGCCAGAGTCTGTTTGTATACATTGCCTCAGTATATTGCAAATATCTAAAGTTGCAGATCTTGACCTTTACTATGCTTCCCTTCAACCACAAATTTCTACTGTTTCAATTATTTTACTCTCTCTCTCTTATAATCTTTGATGTCTCTGGTCCTTTAATACTTCATATTAATAATATAAAAACTAACACTCATTCACTAAGCGTTGTATATTATTTTATTTATTCCTCTTAACAGTCTGTATTATTATCCTCATTTTAGAGATAATGAGACTCAGAGAGACTTAGAGACTCACCCAAGATCACACTGCTACGACTTCTGATATCAGGATAAGTGGAGACATTAGATGCTTTATTCTTCTATCAATCACATACATTATTGAAAAAATATATAAAATATTAAAAGAAGCAAGTATAGCCATCCTAAAAATAAGAAGATAAACTTTTGGAGAACCATAAATTATGTAGAGAAAACTGTGTTTCATATAATGAAATGGTGAAAGCTGGGAACAGAATTCCAGATATAAATAACAAAAGGCCTAACACAAGGATCTAGGCACACAACTGCCACTCTCCAGGCTAGGCACAAGAAAAAATTATGCCTGTGTTCAGGAAGGAGTAGAGCTTGGGGTAACTAATAGAACAATGTCTCTGATTGCTAATAATGTCAAGAGAAATGGGGAGCATCCAAGCTCAGAAAACAAGCTCCCAAGTTCCTCATCTGGCTGGTTATAATGACCATTCCATGTTCTATCAGTGGCTCCAACCAAACTTTAGCAAGTTTCTATACTTCCCACCATACATGCTGTATAAGCAGAGGCCATAGTCTTTCAGGCATCTCAGCTGTATAAGGAATGCACAACTAACAATGTCCAAGTGTTGGAATAATAATACCAATTCCATGAAAGACTACAAACTCAGTAAAGGTTAGGGAAGGGTCCGAGACTGTAGAGAATTCAAACTGTAACTTTCAAATAAGTAAAATTAATGCACTTAGATAACAGATTATGGTATACATGAAAGAAGAAGGAGTACTTATGAGAAACATTTAGAAATTCTAGAACTGAAAAATGGTAAATCTGGGACTTAAATACTGGTCTTCTGCTTCCAAGTTCCATGTTCTCCTCTGATATCATAGCTAACTCCTACAAAGACATACAGGTGCATATACATGCTAGTTTGCTTATTTATTTAGCTTCCTCATTACTTTCTCTCAATAGTCTTCACCCCATAGTCCATCAGAGTAACGTATTATTCTCTTAGCTCCACATCTTCTACTCTGCACCTCACAAATTTCTAATCTTGTGGTTCTCAACCTTAGTTGCATATTGAGAGATACGTGTAAACTTTAAAACAAACAAAAAAACACTATAACCACCCTAGACTAACTAAATAAGATCTTCTTAAGAGTTGGGCTCATACACTGATACTTTTAAAACCTCCTTAGATGGTTCTATAAGAATTGCCACTGTTTTTTGTTTCAGAAAGGGCTATCCACGACATGTGCACCTCCCCTTACATAGTACAAAGTGGTATCTAGGAAGAAACTGCCTAGCTAGGGTCATTCCCCAGCATTGTCTATACTAAGGTAGGGCCAGGTGATTAGTTCTCATCATTAGAATGTGAACTGAAATCATGCATTTCACTTCTGAGAAAGGAAGTTTCTAAAAAGCAGGGTATATTTTTTGTTCTCTACCCATCTGTTGACTAGATTCGGGTGATTTTAAAGAGTCTAGCAAATACAAAACCACAAGATGGAAGGAGCCTAGGTCTATGAATCACTATTTAAAGTTATGTTCCAACTAAGTCCTTTATCATCATAAAATTGCTGAAAAAGATTTATAAGTTTCCAAAATTCTAAGGTTTGTTTCATCAGCTAGAATTATCCAGATCAAGAGGAATGGGTACCTTGAAATGGGGTGCTGCTGTGATAAAAATCTCAAATATGTGGCATTAAATTTGAGATCAGGAAGCAGGCATCAGAAAAAATAACTACCAGAGCCTGGGTAATTTGGAATAGTGGTAAAAAAAAATTGCAAATATTAACTTCAATAATATGGAAAGCAGACCAAATACCCACAATCGTGTAGCTCTACAGCAGTGTTTTCAAGTGGGGATGATGTTGCTCCCTGAAGGACATTTGGCAAAGACTGAAGACAAAATTGAAATGCATATTTCAGGTATTTTTCAAGCCCAACTCAATTGTTACGACTCTAGTCCTCCTATCAGATTGCGCTACTTTATGTCATTCAGGATTGATAAGTCTTGCCTTTGCATTCCTGTCAGGATTGTAACACTTAATTCACTCTGTTTTCTGCATGCCTTTCTCTCTATTGTAAATCTCTTTAAGCGGATAGTCTTATCCATGTATCCCATACATTTCCTAGGACACGTCTTATACACAGAAAGTATACAATTAGTGTTTGCTGAGTATGTTTGTTGAATGAATGTCTACTACTCTGCAAAGCATTGATCCTTGATCTCGTAGTCTAGTATTAAGAGACACAAATCTCAAAAATCACCTCACAATATACTACAAGTCTTATAGACTCTGAGGCCTTACAGATATAAGTTCTCACACTAGGTATCCCAGTGACTGCTCACCCTTGGGCATTCTTTCACATCAGACTTCTAATTGCATGAGACTAGTTACTGTGTGAAGTTGCCAGCTGCCTAAAATGGGGAAGAGAGAGTACATTTCTAAGGAATAAAGTTGGTGTAAAGAGTATAAATGATGGTCTTTTAAGGAAGTTAGTATTTGGAACATGATAAACTAAATTTTGATACTTGAGTAGCAACAAGGATACCAGAAACAGAAACCACTATGGCTGCCTGTGGGAAGGAATGGTCACAGGCAAAGGCATGTGTATATATCGGGAAAGGCTAATTAAGAAAGAGGACAGAGATAAGAAAATAATGATCTATTTTGCTATTTCAGACCAAGGAAGATAAACTTTGTTTGGCATTCAATTAAAAAAGTATTTTAGCTCCTTAGCCCATCTAGGTAGCTCTGACATTAGAATGCTAATAGAGAGTTTACTACAGAGGGGAAACAAAGCGACAATTTTAATTTCCCTTCTAAACTTAAATCCTGCTTCTCAGTTGAAGATACAAATCTGAACTTCTGAAGATAGTGACTGGAGGTACATTTGGGTTCATAAGCATGCAGGTAATAGAAATGAGTAAAGTCACTCAGAATCAGTAAAAAACAAGAACAAAGAAAAGCTTAAAATGTAGCAGTTATATAAAGTGTAAGCCTGCGAAGGAATGAATAAGCGAAATAAATCACGATGCTTTCCTTACATGGTCTCTATCACATCATGTTGGCTGTTTTTTTTTTTTTTAATTTTTTTTTTAAATTTATTATTTCTAGGAGAGAGCGAGCGAGACAGCATGAGCAGGGGAGGGTCAGAGAGAGAGGGAGTCACAGACTGGAACAGGCTCCAGGCTCTGAGCTGGCAGTCAGCACAGAGCCCGACGCGGGGCTCGAACCCATGAACGCGAGATCATGACCTAAGCGAAAGTCGGACGCTTAACTGACTAAGCCACCCAGGCGCCCCTCATGTTGGTTGTTTTATATGAGCTTACAATCAAACCAGATGGTTTTTTTTTTTTTTTGGTGGTGGTGTTTTTCAAATATCATTTTTCCTCATTAATTCCAAGATCCTTAAGGGCAAGAACCATTCATCTTCTTATATTTTCCTACCCCTCTCCCACAGTAGTCATATGCATATACTAAGACCCTATCAATCCACTTCCCTCACTATCCACCCACTAAAAGTCCAAATCTCTCACAGAAAGCAAGTTCCTAATTTCCTTTATCAATACCCGCAGGTAAACCTACTCTCACAGAATTCTTGGCTACAAGGAGTATGGGTGTTTAAAGAAGCACTGTAATGTACAGGTTGGTTTTCTGAGAACTGTTTTACCAAAACTCATCAAGGGGAAAACCTGGCAAGACTAGTGAGAAAATTAAGTCTGTGACTAATTTCTTAATGGAGAAAGAAAAAGCTAAACACACAGCCTCTGGTGGGACATTAAGGGAAGAGGAATCAGGAACTAAGAATTTATGACTTTGGGGCACATACAATAAGACCTGAATAGCTTCTGTCATCATCAACTAACCATTCCCAACTACTGATCAAATGCATTTAAGTTGGCACTGACTTTTTAACATTTTATAAAAAAGAAGAAAAGCAGAGATTTCGGGCACCATCTATAGCAGCACACACTACTAAGTAGCAGCACACACTACTAAGCCTGGGACTATGATGCTGCAATACACATCATTACAAAATGAACCTCACTGTAGCCCATATTTCCTTTTTTTCCTCTCTAACCAACTCTTCTTGTATTTCAGCCTATCCTTCCTTCTTTTCCCCAGATCACCTCATTTTTCCCCACTTTGATCTGTATGGATCTGAGTGCATACATACTCATGTGGTTTTGATAGTAGGAGTTTCCAATATCTTTGGTCTAGCAAGACTTTTATGTAGGGACAATACTGTGCCCATGACTCGAATTTCTCTGAGACTGTCTCATGAACTAAAGAGAAATGTTTCCAAGAACTGTTTCTTTTCCCAATGGTGGGTTTTAAATTAAGTGAGAAAGGATTAAGTGAGCATGGCTAACACAAAATCAAAAGACAGATGACCCAAGTTTCAAATGCTATTAGGTTGGAGATAAACAGAAATAAAACTACAGAGTAGTGAAAGAGGAAGAATAACCTCATGAAAGAGTAAAGGAAAGGGCAGTTGCTGCCACAAGTGCACTGGAAAATAGAGAAGTTCAGACATCCATGAGAGGTCTGGAGGGAGGGAGGTGGGTGGCCAGAAATAAAATTTGAAGACTGGAAAGGTTAAGAGGTTAGCCTATATTGGACGGTACAAGTGTAGGCTTTGGCATCAAATACCTGGGTTTAAATTCTTACCTGCAGCCAAGTGATTTTCAGCAGTTAAGGGTAATGAGCTGAGCAACAGTATTTCCACCATAATTTGAGGATTATATAAGTATATTGCTTAGAACATAACATAGTATTCAGCAATTGGCAGCTTTTATACTTATGTTTAAGGATAAGAGGGTCCAAAACAAACTATAGCCTACCCACGTTGCCAGCTTTTGGAAAAGAGCAAATAGCTATAAATTTAAAAAACAAGAGCAGTCTCTCACAGGCTAGAGAAAGAGTCAAAAGATTCACACTCAAGGTCACAAAACAGTGAACCTTTTACTAGATATTAAAATTTAAAACCACACAGCTTAACAGTAATGTTAATTTTACCACTAGGTGGCAATGATACAGCTGAATTTCACGGACAAGGTTAATTTTAAAAATTGAGCAAACCCAGACAGAAATTCCAAGATGCTTTTATACATATTTTCATGTTAGAAAAATGAAAATTTCTTTTATATACAATTTAATTTAGAGCAGAATGTATAACTATCTGATCCAATATGTATGTTAACTTCTGATGCTTTTTTTCCTCTGTGCACTGATGCAATTCATGCAATAATCTTGAAACAGTTCCAATCACAGAAGTCTTTTTTAAAAAAACTGGACATACAGCATGAAGATAACAGAATTAGGGAAAGCTAAAGTCTCTTTGAAGTCTTAGAATTCTAAGAAAGGCACTATAAAATGCAAAGTATTTCAATAAAAAAGTTAAACCTTTAAAAAAATGAGAGAACATTTTGTTTTTTAAGGGCCAAAGCATGAAAGCAACCCACGTTGCTTATAAATTACAAATTAAAACAATATTCATACATGTAAAGTCTTTTCAATGTGTTAAATAAACATTAAATTTATTAAGCAAATTTATCAAAATTCTCACTTAAATGGATTCTAGAAGAAAGAATACCTTTTTACAAGTGTCAAAAGAGTAAATGATTAAATTCCTTAAAATGTGGCACTTTCCATAATTATTTCTGCTTTCTTCATAAAACAAGTCTTTATTCATAGCTTGTTAAAAATAATAAAAAATTTTATTCTTTTCATTTTTCTTTTCATATCAAATAAAAAGGTCTGATAATCTTTTCCAAACTATAGACATTTCCAAGTACACAGTAAAAAAACATAAATTCCCAAGATTCTCCCCCACATATAAGGTGGGAGTTCATACCACCACATGTAACATTACAAAACCTATACTATAATTACATGAATAAATAACTACCCAGTTCATAATATAAGACCCAATTAAAACTTATTTATTCCCTTTTCATAAATAACCTAAGGTTTCCCAAATTTTCAATTCACAGTTTTCTACAAATAGATCAGAATATATCTTTTATATATCAACTTTCAAATAGTTTTCTAATTTAGTAATTAATTCCTATACATTTACTTCATACCAGAAAAATGTCGCCCTCTTGCCACCTAAATGTTTGTAAGAGAATAATAGTATGATTTCTAAGTTATTTTTATAATTCATAGATCAGTTTCCTCATTATTGGACTTCACTTTAAATTATTACGGATCACCCTGAAAACTAAAATATAGGTATTTCTCATTGTGTCAGTGTATACAGATACACAAAACACAACCATTTTAGATACCAGCACAAAGAAAGATTACTGTGGCAGCTCTCATAAACCAAACAACAGATTTCAGGAAAGTGCTCAATCTGTTCAGATGTCTATAATTTTTGTTAGAAGTTTTAGGGAATGCCACTGTAATAGAAGGGATAATTGCAGGTCTACATGTGTATAGGTAATCTGTATACAGAATCAGCTTCCAGTTATCTGCACAAATAAAGGAAGAGACACAGTATACAAAACACATAATCCTTGAGCCCCTTCAGATACATTTTTCTATCTGTATTTCATAGGACTGTGTCTGAGAATCGAGAACACAAAAGTAAGCCATACTGCAGAGATTAAGAGTTACAAACACAATTACCAAGACAATGGGAACAATGAAATGCCATTATTGACTTGAATTTGTCATCTTCTGTTTATTTCTGATGGTGGCTCGAAGTTTACGTATCACCAGTTTATCAGGCAGAATCATATCACCTTGTTGTTCTAGATAATCCAATAAATTTTCAGTCCATTGGAGAGCAGCTGCATGATTAATATGTTTCTCTGGAATCAGTTCTATTTCCTCCTCCTCATTTTCACTAGATTCATCTGTCTGGCCTTGTGCTCTTCTGATGATTTCGCTGTCAGTTAACACTTCATAACCTGGTTCAGTACTGTCCACTTCAAGCCATTTTTCAATGTTCTCAGTAGTCACATTTTCCAATCCTTTGGTATGTTGTAAAATTGTGGCCACAGTAGCTACAGAAACATCTTCTTCATCAAAGTCCAAGCCTTCTTTCTCCTCTATCGTAGGAAGAATCTTCTTCCATGCTCTGCTAATGGTAACTGGCTTTACTAAATTCCATGCCATTGCTATTTCATAAAGTGCATCTAGCAGAGTTAGCTTCTTCCAGAAGGATTTCAGGTCATTACCTTCTTCCAAGTTGTTCTGAAGAAGACCTGCACGATAATTTCTCTTCATTGTCGCTATGACTCCCTGATCTGAGGGCTGGATCAATGAAGCCACGTTAGGTGGTAAATACTTGGCAAATATTTGGCCATCATCTGACCTTAGGACATTTTCATTTGGATGAGTTGGTGAATTATCCAACAAGAGCACAGCCTTTTCCTGTAGGCCTTTAGATCTTAAGTACTCTCGAACTTGTGGCACAAAGATCTTATCAAACCACTGCCGGAAAATGGAGAGATCCATCCATGCACCTTTTTGGCTGAAGTAAGAGACTGGCAGGTTTGACGTGTCAGTTGACTTGAAAGAGCGAGGTTTCTTTGCTTTCCCCACAACACAAAGTTTCAGTTTATGTAAACCTGTTGCATTGGCACAACACATGATAGTGACTCTTTCTTCAATTGACTTGTGCCCCGAGACAGTGCATTTACCTTTGACCACAGAAGTCCTGGAAGGTAGGCATTTCCAAAAGAGTCCAGTTTCATCTGCATTGTAGATTTGTTCAGGCTGTAAGTTCTCGCGTTCAATAAAGTCTCGGAAGTTGTTACAAAAATCTTCCACAGCAGTCTCATCTCCATTTAATCTTTCATTTCTAATGTTAATCTCTCTAATGCTGTGCCGCTGCTTAAAACGAGTTAACCAACCAGCAGAGGGGTTAAAATCACCATCCATACCCAAAGCATAAAAGAAGAACTCTGCCCTTTTCGCACAAATTGGTCCAGATATGGGATTCCCTTTTGCTCTTTGCTGGTTGAACCATTCTAGCATTGCTCTGTCCAGTTCCTCATACATAGATGGCTTCATAGATTTCCTCTTGGCAAGAAGACTTGTGGAATCAGAACTGCTTGCATAAGTTATAATCTTTTCCTTATTTTTTCTTATATCTCGAACTGTTGTCTCACCAATTCCATAAATCACTGCCAGTTGTTTGGAAGAACCTCCGTCTTCAAGTTTTTTTATTATATCAAGTTTATCTTTAATAGTTAACACCACCCGCTTCCGTTTCCCTGACATGCTGAGGCTCTAGGACTCGGGCCCTTGCCCCACACTCACACTGAAACAATCTGCAAAATCCTTCCTTCTTTTTCACACGGACCCACTTTATCAGTCTTACACACTCAGTCTTTCAACCTTACCAGGAACCTGGTGACCCTGACCCCGTCCCCGGACGGGCTTGGCCGGCAATGAAACGGCAGAGGAAGGTGAGAGGGGAGGAAGTTTGAAGGAACAGGCCTTTAACTTAGATGGGCAGTAGAGGAGGCCCCAAGTCACCGCGGATAATCCGGATTACAAACATTTGTTTTATTCCCCCAGTGGCCGCGATAAAGACTATAACTCCATCGTGACCACGAATCTCCTTCAAGCCCTGTTCCAGGGTAAACGTCCGTCACTAGCCCCTGCCACACCCCAAAGTTACGGCAGAGAGCGGAAGAGCCACGGAGACAGGGACTAGCCCCCTTCCCCAAGGGAACGGTTACGTTTGATTTCTTCCCCAGCAGCCAACCCCTTCCACCGCAAGCCACACTTCCCCGCGCTGGGCTTGGCCTGGACAGTCCTCCCGGCCCCTCACAGCCCGCCGGGCCCCTCTCCCCACCTCAGTTGGAACCAGGACCCGCACCGATCCCTGACTAACGCGCGGCGACCGCTCCTCCCCCAGCACACGCTCCCGGAAGATGCCCCCTCCCGCCGTCGGCTCCGCCCTCTGCTCCTCCCAGAGGCGGGACTTCCCCTGATCCCCGGAAGGAGGAGGAGCGTGGCTAGTCGGAGTGGGTACCTGGGGCGGAGGCAAAGGCGGAGGCAGAGGCGGAGGAGCTTTGAAAGGTGAGGGCGCGGGGGCGGTGCAGGGCCAGCCTGGGGCGGGGACTCGCTCTCGCTCAGGCTGCTAATGGTTCAGTAACTGAGCGGGGGAAGCCTGGCCTCCCCTCAGTCAGGGAAAAAAAATTCCTGCGGGCGCCGTCGGGGTGGGCGGGAAGACCCCCTTCTGCGTCTTTCTGCACTCGTTGCTCCCTTTATGCTGAGCTGCAGTAGGCCGAGTGCCAGTTCCTTCCTTGGTGAGGAAGTGGGCGGCGCTGGTTGTGGGGAGTCGGGTGGTGGTTTCGCGGGTTTCTGGCCTTTTCAGACCCGTGTTGGTTTTCTGGGTGCGGAGCTCCTCTGTGGCCTGGGGGTTTGTGTCGTCCTACGCACGTCATCGTGAAGCTCGGCCTAAGGGTCCGCTTCCCCAGCGACCGTGCCCCTCTCTCCCCGAGGCAGAGTAGCGGACTGGCGGGCGTGCTGCGCTGGCTACCTGCGTCCCGCCAAAGAGCCAGGTTTGTAATCAGGAAAATGACTCTGGTGTTAACTCCCGCGAGGATCCTTCCTCTGCCACTCATCCCTGCTGGAGTTAGAGAACCACCTTCAGTGTTAAAGATTTTTAATGAATACTGTTGTTGTCACTGATGCGAAGCTGGCAGGATGCACTTCGCGAAATTGTGGAGTATTGGTTCGTGATTCTAAGTGGAGGGAATTGGCTTTCTCTGTTATCTTTTCATTTTTCATTTCTGTCATGTCGTGCTGCCCTGTTTTCTGCCAAGGGAAGAACTGTGATAAATGCATCGACAGCAATGTGAAAAGAACTTTATCAGAATTATAACAATGTAGCCCTTAAATCATGTATCATGCCGGCTTGTTCTGGTGTCCCCAGTAATTTCATCAGATTGTGAGCTCCGTGGAAGCAGAGACCGTGTCGATCTCTTCTAGTAGTGCCACAGCTCCGCGCTTGTGCTGGCATTCAATAACCATTTCTTGGGTCTCTTAAAGGTTTTCTCTCCAAACTGTCATATAAAAGGAAATATCAGAGAGGGGTGTTGTTTTACAGATAGAAATGCATCCTTTCTGGTGGAATTTCAAGTAATGGCTGGGGTTCCATTGCCCTTCAAACCTTAGAAATGTAAACTGTCACCTGACAGGGCAAGAAATTCCTAGAATGAGTCTTCTCTTCAGGATAAGTTAACCTCAAAGCCCAGGCTACACGGTATTTCCTCTGATAAGAAATTCAAGTAGCATCATCAAGTACCTTTGAATTGTAGAATGGCTGTGTGAGAGACAGCAATATGGATTCTTGCCTTTATCTTTTTTGTCAGACTGCAAAGTTATGTGTATGCCTTTTTTTAAATATATATGCCTTTTATGTGATATTCACGATGAAGCACAAAGATGTGATTGTATTGATCTTCATTTATTCAATGCTTTCTGTTTGGAGTTTCTTTGTTTTTCTCTTTGCCTGAAGGTAAGGTATTGTTAAAGAAACTTGATTAAATTCTCATTTCAAGAAATTGAGTGTATACTCAGCATATAAAGAAATTACATCCATTGCATGGATTTTTTTTTAATTCTAATGACCGAGATATCTTATTCATAAATCTAGCCTCACCTTCTCATTTCTCTCCTCAGGTTCAATTCACTCACCCTTTCCCTCTGTCATCATTCTTCCCTCCCCAGCTAACATTGTAAAAGTATTCACAATTTTAAAAGAGAAGCCAGGCATATATAAATTATATTCTTTTTCAGTGACAGCAATTTTGAAATATGAGGAGAGACCCTGGAAATTTGGCAGTTTGTCAAATGAGACTTGATTTATTTAAATAAAATTTACTTCTTCAAATATTCAGTACTGCAGTTTTCCAAAATAATATTCTTTTCTCCTCACAGACTGCCTTTTTTGAAATTTTTACTTTTGGATTCAATGGGGAATCCTTAAACTTTGTGATCAATGTCATCAGTAAGATGGTAGAGGGAAGTCTCAAATTTTCATTTCTTTTGCACATTCTTTTCTTGCCTATTGGATGGACAGTTTCCAGAAGTTTCTGGCCTAACTCATGTGCACTAAAATTCTGTTACATAGTTTTTTTTTAAAAGCATGTTTGTAAACTCTAAACTATTGTGATGATTCTTCTTTGAAACTAAAATTTAGCATGAATGTGAGCTAAAGTAATGATTGTTTTAAAGACATGGTCTTTACTACCTTGTACAAATATAATATTGGCAGCAGTCATTGTGTAGCACTGGACGGGGAATCAGGAGAACTGGTTTCTAATCCCAGCTCTGTCACTAACAAGCTGTGTGATCTTCGGTAAGTCATTTGAACTCTATGTCTTTGGCTTTGATATTTATAAATGAAGGTAGACAGCATCTTTCTTCTAGGATCATTGTCAGGATTTAAAAACATGAAAATGCACTGAAAAATTACTATGTATATAGGATTTTTAAATAGCTTAACCATGCACAGTCATAGGTATTTTTATAGTGTCACAGTCTTAATCATTTCTACTATTGTCGTAGAAGTCACTTACTGATATGATAAATGTCTTTTGACATGGAATAGTTTTTTGAGATAATCATCTAGTGTACATGAACCTACTTTTGCATATTAATAAAATCATCTTTCATTTAATGTTCCTACTGTTCACACTTGATGTAGCGTATCTACTGAAGCCATATTTATCATTTGTTTTCCATAAATGTTTTCTCATTCTTTCTCCCAACTCAGATTTATTAGAAAGATTACAGTGTAATTTGCATGCACAGTTTATGCAAATTTATATGTGCTTTAAAAAATACTTATTTGTACCATATGGCTTCAAAATATAAGCTGCCCATTTATCTGGTGCTTAATTAAACAAACACCTACAACAGTAGTCTCTTTAAAACTTGGAGAAGAAACTGGATGGACCTTCTGTGACTCACTATGAGATATATAAGAAAACATAGCTAAAAGAGTAATAAAAAAGATTTTTAAGGTAATTTTGACTGCACACTATTCTCATCTTTGCTGATTTTAATATAAGCCTTCTGTAATATGCAACCCAAGTGTAATTTCAGCTAACAGAATACTTTGTTGACTATAGTTTATTAAGATTGCTGTTACAATGTCCAATGTATCTTGTAGCGGTTACTATCATAATATTACATTTCAGCCTACACTATAAAGATAATTTCTGGTGCATAGGCTTAGCAACCAATATTCTGATTTTATATGAGACATTACCATTATAGTAACTGTCACATTGCCTTTAAACATAACAATTTGTATAGTCAAATGAGTGGTGTTTCCCCCACTTACACCCCTACCCATCCCAAAAAAGGAATCATCTTGGAAAGGTATAAACTTGATTTAGTGATCTTGCCATTGCTCAAACAATTTTGGCATTCTGTTTCTAAATTTATCTTCAAAGTTACAGCATATTTAAAAAATATCTGTAATGGGAATATTCAACTTTCGAAATTGGACTTCATTTTTGGAAGCTGCTAACAGTCCCTTAAAATTGAGACAAATCAATAAAATGGGTATTTAAACCACTCTTTGGGATAAAAGATGGAGCGTGGTTATTTTCATATTTTTATGTATTTTTTTGATACTATGTTTTGTAGAAAATCTCCAAGAATATTCTATGCCATAGAGTAGATATTGAAATAATTAGCCTCATAAGATGATTTCTTTGGAGATAACACTCAGTAGAGTACATAGGTTCTTAAACATGTATTATGAGGTCAGTCTCATTCCATTGGGATCATATGTGTATTTTTCTTAGCAACTACAAAAGTGCATATATGTTAACTGTTTTTCTGGTTACATATCTCTAATTGTTCCTTTATTATATACTTGTAGCAAATTTAGTGTTCACCCTTTTCTGAATCAGAAACTTACAGTATTTATTTTCTGTTCCAATACCTTGCTCTGCTTCACCATGAAACTTCTTTTTCACCCAATTTTGGAATGTTAATCAGTTTCTATTGGGTTATATTCTATCTTTAAGTGGTTTAAAGCCATTGCCATTTTACTGACGTGTAAAAAGTGTAGGTGACCTCTTAGTTTTGCACTGCTATTGTTTGTCAGCTACTACTTTATAACTTTATTCATATAAATTTTTGATCCTTTATAATATAATTCATATCATTTCTGTTTAGAATCCTTTCCCTGAGGATGAATGATTCTGGTAACCCCACCCTATTTTTCTATAATTGTCTTTCTTTCCAGCATAAAACCTTTCTTCATACCTATTCAGTTGCACTTACTTAACATACCGTGTTCTCTCTCGGTGCCAAAGTTTTGACCTTACCATTTTTACCTGCCTGAAATCCCTTCTTTTTGTTGAAATATAACCAGTCCATCAGAAGTCTATCAGGTTATACCTGTTGAATTAAATCTTCAGTGAAGCATTTGCTGTACTGTTCTTCCTGCATCTTTATAATTTTATTGCAGTTATTTTTGTCTTTCATTTGGTACTAAATGAATGCCTTGCATTTTTCTTAATATATGTTTGTATGTTCTACCCATGGATGATAATCTTCCTGAGGACAGGACCACAATTTTTCTATGTATCCCTTTCAACACAAAATATAATTCACAATTGATGTTCATTATAGTTTTTCCCTAGATGTTCAATAAATTATTTGTTGGATAACTGTTCTACCATCTTCACTCAGATATTTTATGTGATTTGTGAACCATTTTATAACACCAAATAAATATAGTTTACCATAAATGCATTCATTGTTGTGATCTGGTTATCATTACTATATTCCTAATAACTTTATTTTGTAGAAGCTTAAGTGAAAATGGTACATGTTAGAAGACATGAAACAAGGAAAAATTCTAAAACTCAAGAACGTGAGCAGAAATCTCGAGTTGATTGGAGGCGGACTAAAAGAAGTAGTATTTCACAGTTATTTGATAGTGACGAAGAGCTTGACAGTGATGAAGAGCTTGATAGTGACGAAGAGCTTGACAGCGATGAAGAGCTTGACAGTGAGGAAGAGATTGACAATGAGGAAGAGATTGACAGTGAGGAAGAGCATGACAATAACAAGGGGTTTGATAGTAATAAAAAGCTGGAAAATGAAAGAAAACTTAGATTAATTACAGTTGAAAGTGAAGGTAGTAACCATGAGCATATCATCAACACTGGCAACAGTTCAACGTGTGAAGAAGAAAATAACAAAAACAAACTTAGAAGTACTGACTCACCAAATCATGAAAAACTTTCCAGTCAAGAAGATGATGATCTCAACAAACGCACTGGACAGATAATAGAGGAGGATTTAGAAGAAGAGCACATCCAGCGAGGGAAGAGAAAAAGGGTCTCCTCTGTTATGTATGACAGTGATGAGAGTGATGGCAGTGATATCCTAGTGCGAAAAGTAGGCGTTAAACGTCCACGTAGAGTGGTTGAAGACGAATGTTCGTCAGTAGAGACGGAGCCAAAAAACCCTGAAAAAACTTTAACTACAAGAAAGCGAGAACAATTCCAGAAACTGAAAGAACTCTCAAAACAAAGATCTCGCCAGAGACGCAATAGTAGTAGAGATTTTGAGGTGTGTTATATTTTATTGGTTTTGTTACTGTTTTAAAATCTTTTCCTTAAAGTACTTAATTTTTATAAAAAAGTGCTGAGTCTGTTCTATTTCTCAATTCTTGAATTTATTATTTAATCAAGTATCCTTGAACATGTTTGCACTGTTGTATCAAATATAATTTGTTTTATCATGAGCCTCAGTTCATCACTCTGTTTTAAAATTGAAAGACTGTTTAAATATGGTCTTTCCTCTTTTTAACTCCTACTTATAACCTTAATGTCTATTTTAAACATTTTACATCATTTACCAAGGCATAGTATCTTCTTCCTAATTCAAAAGTTCAGCATTTAACATGACAAGATTTTTTTAACCTTAAAATATGAAATTAATTTCCATGTTTCATTGGTTTCAGATTTAATCTTTTAATTTTGTATCCATACTGACAATTTAAAGGTACAAACTTACTGAAAGATATGTTCTAATTTAATTAGGACTCTGAGAAGAAATCCTGTCCAAGCAGTGATGAAAGTGATGATGATGAGGAGGAAGATGATTATGAATATGATGAAGATGGTGATGATTATATTATTGATGACTTTGTAGTTCAAGATGAGGAGGGTGATGAAGAGAATAAAAGCCAGCGAGGAGAAAAATTGACTACATCACAACTGAAATTAGTAAAACAGAATTCTCTTTGTAAGTTAAATATCAAGAAAATATTTTATGACTTGCTCTAATCATGCTATTATATCAAGTATCAAATTAGCCTCTTACTATCATGTTCTAAGTCATTGATTAGGAACTCTGGTTTTAGTTTTAGGTAACTTTGTCCCTCTGATAACAGTTTATTCTAGTAGTTTCAGGAATACATTCTTAAAAATTATTGAGGACCCTGAAGAGCTTTTGTTTCTGTGGGTTATAGTTATCAACATTTACCATTGTAGAAATACGAAACAGAGAAATGTAAAATATATTTATTAATTAATAGACTTTAATAAGTTTGTTACATGTTAACATAAGTAACACTTTTTAAAATTTTATTTTTGAGAGAGAGAGAGGCAGAGTGTAAGCAGGGAGGGGCAGAGAGAGAGGCAGACAGAATCAGAAGCAGGCTCCAGGCTCTAAGCTGTCAGTACGGAGCCTAATGTGGTGCTCAGACCCATGAACCACAAGAACATGACATGAGCATGACACTTAACAACTGAGCCACCTAGCACCCCAACATAAATAACATTTTTATTAAAAATAACTATTTTCAAAAAAATACAAATGGTATTGTTTTACATTTTAATGCATGTATTTAATATTTAGCTTAATAGAAGGCAGCCGGGTTCTTATTCCTGCTTTTACATTCAGTGTATTTTGATGTTTTGATTGAAGTAAAT
This sequence comes from Proteles cristata cristata, assembly GCA_017311185.1. Classification (NCBI taxonomy): domain Eukaryota; kingdom Metazoa; phylum Chordata; class Mammalia; order Carnivora; family Hyaenidae; genus Proteles; species Proteles cristata. The sequence continues at coordinate 127,822 of JAESUZ010003855.1, read as the reverse complement.
GAAAATGAAGCAGTAATGCTTCACACAGATAGGTAGCTGGAAAAGGGAGAAATATTTTAAAAGTGTTTTCAAAATAATGTGGATATTCTTATTTGTCACTACACAATTAAACAAGTGATTGTTTCTTAAAGATTAGTTGTAGTATGGAATCTGAAACCATATAAACCAATCTTTAGTACTCACTTACATTGCAGTCCACTAGTCTGTTTTGCAGTTTGAATGACTCTTTTATCCATATGTGATTTTGTAACATCATGCATTAGTCACTTGGAAAATACTGATTCACTGCATTATGTAGATCTTCCAAATGTTGACACATTTCATATTATAATATTTTTGAAATCACATTTGTTAATATTACCACCAATCTCATCAGAAACTTTTTTAGGTATGGGGAAGCTGTCAAGCTCACAGCAGTAGCAGATATAAGTTTTATAAAATTCTAATTTCTATAAAAATCTGTTTCCTAAATCTTTGGCAGCAAATATGTGAGTTCTTGAAATTACAGATTTCCTCTTTCCTTTTTGAGAAAATACTTAACAAATGCCTGAATATCCGTTGTTTGTCAGTTGTTCATTCGTTTCCTTTCTTTCTTCCTTCCTTTGTTCCTTTCTTTCTTTTTATTCTTATTTTTTATGTAAACTCTAGGCCCAACGTGGGGTTTGAACTCACAACCCTCAGATCCAGAATTGCATGCTCCACTGACTGAACCAGCCAGGCATCCATCAGTTGCTTTTTCAAGTAAACATGGTGTTTCATGATAAATGAGGGTTTTTCAGCTTCCAACTCCATTGTTCCTCAAAATATGATCAATCATATGCTGTGGTATGCAGCATAGGTGCTCCATGCATACTTCCCATTTCATCCCATTGAATACTCAAAAGATGTATATTTGAGACTTAATAAAATTCATAGTTTTTACTACTTCATCAAGGACTTTCTTAAGTAAAGTAGCTTTTTACTGAGGGTATAGCAGTGAATCCTACAGTGATTATTTGTGGTTTGGTCCTACTGCCGTCATTCATGTTAGGGAGCCAGCTGCTTTACCCATAGTTACTTTTTGTACCATCAGTGAAAATGTCAACATGGTAAAAACAGCGTGATTATCTTAGTGTTATTGTTTTGACCTGATAGATCCTCTTGAATGGACTTGAGGACTTCTAGGTGTCTACCACACTTTGAGAACCATTGGTTTTTATCAGGCCTATTGAAGTATCAGTGAAACTTTGATAAGAGATTGGAAATTAGGATTCTTTTCATACAGTTAATTAAAACATAAATAATAGGACCCTGACAAATTAGCATATCTTTAAATATGTATTTTTCTAGTTCCTATAATTGTGCATAAATCCAAAGATTGTTTTTATGATGTTTTCCAACTCTGGTAGAAACAGGCTGTTGACTGAATACATTTTTTATTTTTTTCTTCAAGAGTGCATTCTTTCCAATTTCTTTTAAATGGGCATATTTACTAAAATTATATGTAATGTGGTTCAATATCAATCTCATGATTTATATTAAAATAGTAGATTGAGGCATGAATCAAATTTCAAAAAATGTATCAGTTATAGAGAGGCCAGTGATAGGCATCTCTATTTTGAAAGTCAATGACTATTTTCCTTACATCAGTAGTCAGTTGGTCACTTGCCACTTGGACACTGAAAGTTTAGGGAAACTCAATTAGCAGATAACACATCATTCTGGATTATAATATCTAGAATGTGATAGAATATTTGTTCAGTGATACCCTCTCATAGCTACTCCTGCTAGTTAATAAAACTCAAAGTCCAGCAGAGGGCAACTATTTTTAACATCCTTCTCAATCCTACATGTCTGTGCTTGTTTTTTTAAGGGACAATTTTAGATTTACTGAAGACAAAAAACTACAGAGAGTTCTTTTATAACCCCTCTCACACACAGATTCCCTATAATTAACATCTTGCATTCGTTTGGTACATGTGGTAAAATTGATGAGCTAATATTGATATGCTATTATTAACTGCAGTTCCTAGTTCATCTCAGGGCTCACTCTTTGTGTTGTACATTCTATGGGTTTTGACAAATATAAAATGATGCAACAGGTATTCGTTATTTCAGTATCATACAGAATAGTTGTGCTGTCCTCAAAATCTCCTGTGTCCTACCTATTCATTTCTCCCATCTCCCCTGAGCCCCTGGCAACCACTTATCCTTTTATTTTTTTTTTAAATATTTATTTCTAGGAGAGAGAGAGAGAGACAGCGTGAGCAGGGGAGGGTCAGAGAGAGAGGGAGACACAGACTCTGAAATGGGCTCCAGGCTCTGAGCTGGCTGTCAGCACAGAGCCCGACGCGGGGCTCGAACCCACGAACCGTGAGATCATGACCCAAGCGAAAGTCGGACGCTTAACCGACTAAGCCACCCAGGCGCCCCACAACCACTTATCCTTTTAATGCTTTCATAATTTTGCCTTTGCTAGAATGTTTTATTGGTGGAATACACAGCATGTAGTGTTTTCAGATTTTATTTATTCACTTAATAATATGCATTTAAGTTTCCTCCATGTCTTAATGTGACATGATAGATTATTTCTTTTTATCACTGAATAATATTTCATTGTATGGATATACCACAATTTGTTTATCTATTCACCTGCTGAAGGAAGGTGAATAGATAACCTTCCAACATGTTGGTTGCTTCCAAGTTTTGGCAATTATGAATAAAGCTGCTGTAAATATTTATGTGCAGATTTTCTATAGATATAAGTTTCAACTCATTTGGATAAATATCAAGGAGTTCTGTGCTTGCTTTTACTACTGAGCATCTCTACCTCAGAGAGATGAATCTCATTTTTTATGCAATACATTTTATGTGTGTGTTAATTGCAACTTCTGGCTTTATTGTTACAAGTTGTCTTTTCTCAGCTTGTAACCATATTCATGCCTTTCCTCCCTTGAGTTGGTATGTTTCATTAACTACTATTCTAAATTTTATGCTTTATTCAAGTTTCCCGTTAACTCTACTCCATCAGTCCAGTGAAATTGCTCTCAGTAGTGATTACTTCCTAGTTGCCAAAATGTTTTTCAGTTCTTTTGTTAACCTGGTATTGTTATGTGCTTTGCCACCATCATTGACCACCCTCCTTTTCAAAAAGTTCTCTTTTTAGCTTGTAGTGTTGTCTTCCCTTTATAATATTGCTTTCTTCTTTTTCTACTTGCCACATAAATATTGATGTGTCCAAAGATCATCCTCAAATTCTCTTGTTTCTGTATCGGCAGTCTCTTTCCCATAACTTTTGCCTAATATATCAGCAAAAAAATCCAAAACTTTTATTCCCAGCACAGATTTCTCCAAAGCCTGAGGCATACTTTTCATTTTCTTATTGACCATTTTTACCAGTGTCTTTCAGACACCGCAGATTCAATCAATCTGTGTAAAACTTAATTATTGAGTGGTAACATTATGGAGTTTTGGGGTGATGTAGAACTTATTATTTTTTGGTTGTTGTGGAGGTTACACAACTTTATGCGTCTGTGATAGAACTGTACACCAAAAAGAGTGAACTGTATGGTAAACAAAAAATAAAGAGAACCAAGTAGGTATTCCCACTTCCAAAAAATAACCTCAATGGTTAATCCACCTCACTTCTCTTTTGTATTTCTCATACCCATTTAAGTTGATGATACATTATAGGAACTTATTGTTAGTTCAGTGGATGGTTGGTTAAGACAAGTATATTGGCTGAAGGCTCCTGGGTCTATACTTCAAGACAGAGAAATATAATTTAAAACATTAGAGGGGGGAAAACCCATATATTTTAGAGTGATAATTTATGACTTGTTTTTAATACTTACAAATGTTTATGCCATTTATGAATATAATAAAAATTAAATATAGGCAGTTTTCAAGTTATCAAGGAATTATGGTCTAGAGTTGCTGTAGGTGGATTCTTACACTTTAAAAATATATTTTCTCGGGGCGCCTGGGTGGCTTAGTTGGTTAAGTGTCCGACTTTCCGACTTTCGCTTAGGTCATGATCTCGCGGTTTGTGGGTTCGAGCCCCGCGTCGGGCTCTGTGCTGACTGCCAGCTCAGAGCCTGGAGCCTGTTTCAGTCTGTGACTCCCTCTCTCTCTGACCCTCCCCTGCTCACTCTGTCTCTCTCTCCTAGAAATAAGTAAAACATTAAAAAAAAAAAAATATATATATATATATATTTTCTCATTAAAGTAATAACCTATACGATGAATAATCAACACTACTCTATGGCCTCAGACTATAATTAGTCTAGTATTACCAAATTCATTCTCCTCCCAGCTTCTATAAGAACACTGACTACTACTCATAGTCAACATATCACAATTTGGGAGAAACATTTTCTAATTCCAAATTCAATACTCAAGTGAGAATCACAATCAGTGGCCAATGCAATTTTAGATTTTTGAAGAGAACAGTTCTATCTAGAGGAAGACATTTGTCACTTCCTCGTCTGCCATTTGGCTCGGAGAGATGTATCTGTAACATCTCAAAATAGAAAAGTTTCCTCTCCTGCTCATGGTTGAAGCTGTTGAAGACAGTCATAGTCTTTTTTTCCTTCTTGTAAATCCCTGTAGTTCTCTAAATTTATTTTGAGACTGCAGCTCCCGGAAGAGATATTATAAAAAGTAGAGGGATAGACTGGCAATGGCCCATTGTATTCCAGACCTAGAATGTCCACACACTAAGAAAGTTATACGCAGAGAGAAAGGAATAACCTTCAGATTTGTGGATTCTGACAATTATATTATTTTCCAGTCTATCTCATGTTCAGAGTGACAGAGAACAAAGTATAGACAGAAGAGTACATCTCAGTCTACTAGTGCCTTGCTAGATAAATACTTGCTAGACTACTGGAAATTAGATTAAAAATGAACATTAACTTAGTCTCCACCTAGAAATTAAAGAGAATAATTCTATCAACGTAATGCAGAGTTTGCCTGAGAACAGTCTTGCAGGCATTTACATTAAGTATTAAATCCTAGAACTTTCCTTTTTTTTTGTAGAATGAGTAAAAAGTACCAGTGAAATCATATTGTAGCACAAGGGAAAGGTAACATTGCCCATGTAAAGAGTTGGAGGAAGAAAATGTCTTTAAAAAATATTTCATTAAAAGAAACAGAAGAAAATTGTATCAGGCATTGCTTTGCCATCTGTGAAAAACAAATAGGAACTTATAAAGAGAGAACAATTCGAGATGAAACAGAGCAAGCTAAGATAAGGATAAGTTGCCAGAAAATTAGAAATATAAAATCATAAGTAACATCCATATTGAAAGATGTAAAAAACAGAATTAACAGTACAGAAAAGTCTCACCAATGATATATAGGTTAAGCCCAAGAAGTTCTTCTAGCATAGAGAAAATGAAAACAATTCTGAGGGAGAAGATAATACATAAAGAAATAGAAATATTTCACAACTTTCTGGGGGAAAAGTACAGAATACATGGAAAACTAAAGGCAGAAAATTCTATAGCTTTAGTTGGATATATTATAAAAGAAGATTTGAATGTGCTAAGAGATATAGCATGTTTTTGGATGGAAGGACATAATGGAAATGTGAATTCAAAGGTGTGATAGGAGAAAATACAGTTGTGTTGCTGGACACACCCATTTATGCAAATCAATGAGGCTCACATCCTAATAAGTTGATAAAAATAGATATGCAAATAGACATATGAAGGAAATAACTTTTCTAATTATAAGAATGATTTGCAAATAGACATATGAAGGAAATAACTTTTCTAATTATAAGAATGAAGAAGAGTTACCTAACCATCCTTTTAGGACCCTAAAAATGGTTTAATATATTAATTGGTTTCATTCATATGTTAAAAGAGAAAAAAAATCATTAATTAATCTTAATTTTAATAGATTCTAGAAAGCATTTCATAAAATTCAAGCCATTATCTGGTTTAAAAACAAAATAACAAGACTCAAATAAAATAGTAATATTAGCATATGTCCTTTACACAACAAAGAATATTTAATACTAAGAGAATATATATTTATAATGAAGCACTAGAGATACTCTCTTTAAAGAACAAAACAAAAATGTCCTACTTTCTTCTAGATGTTTTGAACAATGTAATAAGACAGAGTAAAAGAAATAAAACTTTTGAAAAGGAAAAGGCATTATTTGAACATAATATGATTTTATGTATACATAAACACAAACTATAAGTTTCTGACTTATTCAACCAGGGATATAAAAGTTAAGAGAAAAGATATGAATGCATTAAGAGCAGGTGTAGTAGATATAGCATATATTTCCATAGTTTTCTTGTGTTCTTTTTTGCCTACTGAGGGGAACCTGTTGGAGTAGGAAATGAACCCAATTTCTTGCTGTTACTCTGCTTTCTTACAGTAGGCTTATACTTCCATTTTAGAAGAAAGTACACCAACAATCTATATGCTTCCACCTAAGAGAATATTTATAAACATTCTCTTGTTTCTTGAAATAAGCTTAGCACTAGCAAGACCATATCCTTCTCAGAGTTAGGGGAGAAAGCAGAGTCACTGCCCAGAAATTCCTGAACAGTATCTTTCTCTATCCAGCTCTCTGATGTGCCATTAAGCTCATTTTCCTCAAATATCTAAGAGAATCTATTGGAAATTTGCAAAAGATCTCAGAAAGATGACCAGATTCACAATAAATACATAAAACTCAGTAATTTTCTTGTATGCTCTCAATAATTATTTGGAAGATATAATGAGGGACAATTCCATTTATAGTAGCAATCAAAATAAAGTTCCTATGCCTATTTTAAGAAGAAAAGCATGACTTTATAGGTCATGAATAGCAAAGAAATAGCAAAGAAAACATGAATGAAAGGAGAGACACACCATGTTTCTGGAAAGCAATTAATAGTACAAGAAATTATTTCTTCTGAAATTAACTTTTTGATTTAACTTTGCCAAACAGTGCTAAAGTTCATATATGAGAATAAATAAAATTAGACAACAAACAGAAAATTAGAAGGACTCCCTCCATCAGATATAAAAAGTTATCATAAAATTTCAGTAAGTAAAGCAGTGTGGTACTGGCATACGAGTGACAGCCAGATCATTAAGAAAGGTACACAGTCCTGAAACAAATATATGTCATATATGTGAAATTAATGTATGATAAAGGATGCATGGAAAATCAACAGAATGACTAGCTTATCCTACGATTGAGTATAAGAAAATTAACTACCCCAAGATTAACTACCTTGGAAATCTCAAGTTATGTATAAACACAAATACTGTTGGTTCTCTCCCGTATCCTTTTGTAGTTTTTTTAAAATCATGGAAGAAAAATTTAAATGATATCCCTAGGATATTCCACAGAAGCTCATCCAATATAAGGATTAAAGCACTGGAGGGAAAAAAACAACTATAGAGGAGGTCTGCGCTCTAATCCTGAGTCTTCTGTATCTAGTTTTGTTATCTTGGGTATATTATTTCATCATTGTGTCATTTTTAAAATTTTTAAATGAGAGATTTGAATTATTTCCTCCAATTTCCCACCCAAATCTAAAATCCTGTGTTCTGAACCATAATATTATCAAACCTAACTACCGTGCAGAACAACATCTACCTAGCAGATAGTAGGATGAGATCTGGAGTCAGACTGCTTGAGTTCCAGCCCTGGTTCCAACACTCACTAGCTGTGTGATTTTAGAGAAATTTTTCATCATCTTTGTATTTATTTCCTTAACCAAAAATAAACCAAGGGTATTGATAGTACCTAATAGGCTTGTATTGAGAAATAAAGCAATGCGTGTAAGTGCATAGAACGATGCCTGCCATTTACTTGCTCAGTAAAATCTTTTTTCCAATCTGAGATGCCAGCAGCATAATTCCTCCACTGCCCATCCATTCACTCAAACACAATGAAATTGAGGCCTTCCTGACCCTCTTGAAGGAGATTCTGATGTCCATTGGTAGAACACTTGAGGTGACTCTGATGCTCTAACTTTTCCTTTTACTCCCAATTCTGAAGAAACACCATCAGGGTCTTTAAAATAGAACAGCAGTTTCCAAACTCTGCAGCAACTAACGTTAGGCATTAGTATGTTTGAAAATTGATAAATTCAGGGCGATAAAAAATTCTATTTCAATTTATTTGATAGTTCGACTTAAGGGCACAGGGAATGAATTTGATGTTTCTTTCCTCAACATGTCTGTTAATATTCCCAGAACATTTTTCTCATTAATAGAGTTTGAGAAGTTCTAGAGTTTAAATGCATTTTAACACAAATTAAATTATGTACCAGCAGTATATTATATCTAGAGGTTGATGAAAGTCTAGACAAAATTGGATGCTATTAAAGAATTATTTCACTTTACCATTGTGTTTTACTGATATTTAAAAAAATATTCATAAATAGTTGTGATCAGTTCTTTTGTAATTTGCAACTGATTATAGGCCCTCTAAAGTCTAAGGGTCCTGGTGTAAATTATCTGCTATAGTCATTTAATTTTATTACTGCTTTATTTTTACCAGTTATGTACTATAATAGCATGTTTTATTTAAAAAATGTTTAATGTTTATTTATTTTTGAAAGAGAGAGACAGAGGGCAAGCAGGGGAGGGGCAGAGAGAGAGGGAGACACAGAATTCGAAGCAGGACCGAGGCTCTGAGCTGTCAGCACAGAGCCGGATGCTGGGCTTGAACTCAAGAACCATGAGATCATGACCTGAGCTGAAGTAGGATGCTTAACCAACTAAGCCACCTAGGTGCCCATAACATGTTTTCTTAAAAAATAATGTATACTAAATATTTTTTCCTGAAGTCCAGAAAAAGTTATACAGCCCTTTCAGTAGCTAAAATATGTTAAAAAGTTTCTCCATGTTAAATCTCATTTTTATTTCATTTCAACTGAAAGCAAGTCAAAATTCAGTCATGAATGTTAATATAGGTCTTCTTTTGCTTAAATTTATAATCAGACATCTTCCAGTACCTTTAGTATTTTCCTAAAATACTCAGACTGCCCCTAATATTCTTTAGAGGTGCCCAGCACAAATGTTATATGTTGACCATTGGGATCATGGAAGGGGTTATGTTAGATAGAAAATATTTCTACAGCCATAGTTAACCTGGACCCTAAAGCATTGAGAAATATAAGGACCTTCTCTCATTGCCTGACCCATCACAATGAAGTGATTTCATGGAGCAAACTGGGTTAGTGGGAAGGTAGGCTTATATATTTGGTAGGAGAAAGAGAAGAGAGAACTTTTCTAAATTGATGTGGAAGGGTCTAAATCTGGGACAGGGAAAGGGAAAGAGTTTTTATAGCCATTGGAGTTCTGGCTAGGGTAATAATTTCCTGGACAATTTCATGTGTAGCATATTTTAAAGTGAAGTAAAGTTAGGAGTTGCAGGTTTATATTGAACAATCTACCTATAGAAGTTTTCTTTCTTGCTTTCTTACTCTAATTGTTAAGTTGATAATTAAATTTAGCTGCACAGAGGATGATGTGGAGCCTTTTTCATAGAATATCTCTTAATATTTTCTGAACAGTTTTCTTTTAATACGTTTGGAAACTGAGGATTATTTTAAATAACAACTTGAAATTTTGGATTAGAGGCCAGTAAGTCGGAAAATGGAGATTTGCTCAGTGACTAGACAAGTCACCAAGGCAGCTATAAAATTAGGATGACTAAGTGATTTTTCCTATTTATAGTATTAATTTCTTAGAGAAAGGAAGCTGTTTTATTCAGGGACTTGTTTTATCTGTTATATTCTAATATGTATTTTAAATTAATTTCAGATTCATTTAGTGACCACTATACTCACTTTGAAAGAGTTGTGAAGGCTCTTCTGATCAATGCTTTAGATGAATCTTTTCTGGGAACATTGTATGGTAAGTTAATATGAATGGAACAATTAGCAATTTTTTCCTTTTCCAATTTGTAAAACCCTACTAATATAATATAATATAACATAATATAATGTAATGTAATGTAATATAATATAATATATAAAAATTTAAGCAAAACCAAGAGGCCCTCCAATTGTTCCCTCTGGGATCATCTAACTACACCAGAAGCCCATTCACTTCAAAAACTTGCTACTGTCTATTACTTGTGAAATGTGGAAAGTGAAAAAGAAATATGTGATGTTCCCCTGCCCTTACATAGTTCACAGTGAATGTAAGGATATGAGACATAGACTCAAAACAGTAGAGTAGTTCAACACCTATGTGTTGTCCCAGCCTCTCTAAACTCGAATGTCACTAAAAGTTACATGCTGTTTTATGCTTCTGTGCCTTTGTTCATACTGTTCTCTCTTAAAATCCAATCTGTTTCTACCCTGCACTTTCCAGGTGAGTGTAAAACCATCTTCACTCCCTCACTTGTGCTATCAGTGTCCTGGTGGTGCTGATGTGTATATACTTTTCATACTGTATTGAAAATGTATTTTTGCCTTCTTCCCTTCTAAGAGTATAAGAAAAACCATACCTTAGATATATACTTATCCCTTGCATCTAACACATAATCTGGCAGTTAATAAAGACTATAATATGTTGTTTTGAATATCTACCTAATTGCCAAAGTGACATTTCATTCATAGTATATTGAACAAATATTTATGGAGTGCCTATATAGCAATGACTATGACATATGAGATTTCTGCCCTCATGTTGCTTAACATCTAATGGGAGAGACAGACAATAGAATGAGTAAATAAATATATAACATAATTTCAACTAGTGATTAGTTCTTGAAAAAAACATAAAGTGGGTTAAGGAGATCAAGTGATGAAAAAAAGGAAAGTATCTATTAGATTGGTCAAAAAAAGTCTCTCAAGAGATTACTTTTTTTTTGAGAAAGAGAGAGAGAGAGAGAGAGAGAGAGAAGCAGGGCTCACCCAAAGTGGGGTTTGAACTCACCTGATGTGGGCCTCATACTCACAAACCATTGATATCATGACCTGAGCAGAAATCAGATGCTTAACAACTGAGCCACCTATGTGCCCTAAGAGGGGACTTTTAAGCAGAAACCTGAATGAAGTCAGGGGGGAAATAATGCATAGATCTAGCTGAAAGCACACCCCATACAAAGATCCTTAGGTAAGATTAATTTTCATGTGATTGATAAATGGATAAAGAAGTAATGAATATAGCCAATGGAATATTACCCAGCCATAAAAAAGAATGAAATTCTGCCATTTGGAACAACATGGATGGACCTAGAAGGTATAATGATAAGTGAATTAAGTCAACTAGAAAAAGACAAATACCACATGACCTCACTTATATGTAGGGTTTAAGAAACAAAACAAAGGAACAAAGAAAAAAAGGGACAAACAAAAACCACTCTTAACTATATAGAACAAGATGGTGGTTATCAGAGGGGAGGTAGGTGGGGAGGTGGATAAAATAGGCAATGAGGATTAAGAGTACATTTATCATGATGAGCACTGAGTAATGTATGGCACTGTTGAGTCACTATGATGTACATCTGAACCTAATAAAACATTGTATGTTGATTTTACTGGGATTAAAATAAAAAGTAAGTCTGATGTATTCAAGGAATAATTAGAAGGCCTTTGTGGTTCTTTCCTTAATGTTCTGATGGAATTGTTTTTTTTTTCTTCATTAATCTTTTTTAAATTTAAAATACCATTCTAAAACTATGGGAAGAAATCCTTGAGTATTCAGTTATTTAAATATTTCCTAATAAGGTGTCTCAGCTTTGGCACTATTGGTAATTAGAGCTGGATAATTCATCAGTGTGAGGGCTTAAAAAGATAGATAGATAGATAGATAGATAGATAGATAGATAGATAGATATTTCCTAAGGGCTAAGTGATTATTTCTTATTGTTATTGCTGTTCTCCTGAACAGATGGCACCAGACAAAAATCATATGCACAAGATATGTTGACATCTCTTCATTATTTGGATAACCGCTTTGTTCAGCCTCGTCTAGAGAGTTTAGCTTCTAGAAGTCGCTGGAAAGAGCTATATAAGGTATATAATTTTTTATTTGTTTTTGAATCTCTGGTTGGTGGTATGGGAGTAGGAGGCCTACTGGGATTTAAATACCCAGTCAGAATGAATAATCTTCTAAATTACTGGCATTTTTGTTGAATAATCAGCTTGCCACCTCTTTTAAAGGCTATTGTTGTTTTAATTATTGTAACACTTATTATATGTATCCAGTATTTAAGTAGTTCTAAATGATGAAAACCCTTAGAACATCTCTAGGTCTTAGTCAGTCTATTAAAATGAGGAGGTTATCTTGCAGGATGTTAATTGTTGTTTCAGAAAAGAGAGTTCCATTGTTATGAGAAACAGTGGGTTTAACTTAAACTTAACTGGAGAACTTTCCAAGGAGCATTAATGTGAGAATTTATACTGTAAATCTTCAAGACGATGACATAGAATGTAATGCTTTCCAAATTTGTGTTTTACTATGAGACTCCTTTCCATGAGCTACCTATTATCACCTCCGAGAATAACTGATTTAAATAACATAATTTGGGAAACACTGGCCTAGGGTGCCTTAATCCTTCTCCACCTTAAGATTTTGTATTTCTACCAATTTAAGGGAAGCATCCTTTTAATGTATAAGATTTATTGCATTTCATGTTATCCCATAGCTTTCTATTTTATGATCTCTAATAGTAGAGGCTGTCTTATATGATTTTTAACTTTTTAAAAATCTCCCTACTTCTAACATTCTATCTTCCAATTTTAGGAAGATAAAAGAATGGCAAGATAAGAGAAATCCAAATTCCTATCAGTCCTTTTAGAACTTAAATCACTAGCTACTCTACCTCATTTATGTCAGGAGATTTGACTGCATCCAACGCCTGTTCAGTCTTGAATTACTGATAAATTAGCCACAGATGGATTAGGTTTAAGGGACAGTTATGGGATTACAGAAAGAGAAGACTTCAGTTTGCAGGATGGCTGAGTTGAGGGCCACCATATATATCTTTTTGACTTTGGGTGAGTTTTTAACCTCTCTATACTCTCTTCCTCAGATACAGAAAATATTTACCTACTTTAAAAGGAATATTTACTTACTTGGTAGGTAAAATACATAGCACAGTTCTTAGAACATGGTATAAATATTGTTTTCTTTAATAGAAAAATAGCATATTATTTATTGATTGTTTAACTTGGCCAAGTAATTTGCATGCAGTGTAAAGTATCTTTTTTGATCTTCAGAGTAACCCCATGAGGAAGGCGCTATTATTTCCTCCATTTTAAAGAGAAAACTATGACTCAGAAAGATTGAGTAACACAAGGTTACATTGCTAATAATTAGCTAGGCCACTGTTCCAACCTAGAAATCATAGCTTTCTAGAATTTCTCTGACTTGAAAGCCCATACCACTATGCTGTATTATGCTTTACTGTACTATGGTATGTTATGCTGAATTTGAATAACTTGATGTTGAAATAATAACTCTAAGATACAGGAAAACGTTAACTTAAAAATTTAGAGACATAGATGATTCAGTATGGTCTTGGTCAAAATTAGCTAAGTCATGCTGCAAAAAATAAATAGTATGACAGACCAGCAATGAAAATCTTAATAGCTTAACCCAGCAAACTTTATTTTTCAGTTATATGTCCTGTGTAAATCAACAGTAGTGTTCCTACATATTGTAGTTACTCACAGAGCCAAGCTCATAGAGCTCTCACATGTGCTTCAGCACGGACCACAGAAGCAAGAAGGGAAGGTGGCTGGCCACCTATTCACTCTGAATGTCAGCCTGTAAGTGACACGTGTCACAAAGGGCCATGAAATATGAGAAATATTAAAAGTAAACAAAATGCAATGTTGTTGTGAATCATACAGTGTTAAAAAAGGAAACCGTTAATGTACTGGATATTTAATTACTCTCAGGCTGATAGAGGAATATGAATGTGGGTTTCTAACCCTGTATGTGGGTTAGTAACTACACTGTATGTAGTTCAAATATTATGGTAAAATTTAATCTACACTACTAATTATAACAGCAGTATCTAGCATAGGCCAAGAGTGTGAGCAAAAATACACAACCACAAGTAATTTTACAGCTTAATAAAGCTTATTTACAAATGTCAAATATTTCCTCAGTTTCAGCTATCAGGCTGTCCGTATCCATACCGGCCACCTGGTACGCCCATTCCCAAGTTGTTTATTTTCATAGTAGTTTATTTAGTAAGTAGCCATAGGAGGATGAAATTGTTTCTGGGGGCACCTGGGTGGCTCAGTCAGTTAGGCTGAGGTCATGATCTCATGGTTTGTGGGTTTGACAGGTCATGACCTCATGGTTTGTGGGTTTGAGCCCCTCATTGGGTTCTGTGCTGACAGCTCAAAGCCTAGAGCCTGCTTCGGATTCTGTGTCTCCCTCTTTCTCTGTCTCTCCCCCACTCATGCATGCACACATTTTCTCTCTCTCTCTCTTTCAAAAATAAATTTAAAGAAAAGAAAAATTTAAATTATTTCTGGAATATTTTGTGGGAAATATGGTATAATTTACACAATGGAGACTGAATGTGATCTGTTTTTTCTCAATTTTCAACTAACATAAATGAATTCGTCTTTTTATTATTGTATCCTGAATTTTTGCTGCCCAGTCTTTTCTATTTTTAACTGTAATACCTCATACCTAACTAGAGATGAGAGGAGAAAAGTAAATTAATATTTGCAAAGAATACTACTTAATAGTAACTCACAAATAGGAAGGATTTTTTTTCCTACTCTGGTTTCTTTTCATTTAATAGCCTAAATTGTAAATTATTTTTTATTAAAAAATATCTTGTCAAATATCTACTGCATATTCTGCATTAAAGTAAGAAATACCAGTGTGTTTTGCTCTTACATCCTAACCACATATTGTGATTCCTAATATTGGTTTTAATTGGTTAGGTTCTGTTTATGTTTTATTTTGTTGTTTTTTCCAATCTTGTAAAGCTTCATTACATTTTTTCATTGTTTCCAGGAACGGGTAGAAAATTATTCTAATGTAAGCATCCATTTTAAGAATCCTGAAGACTGTTCCTGCCAGGCTTGTGGATTGCATCGCCACTGTAGATACACGGTGCATTTATCAGGAAAGTTGTATAACACCAGGACTATGGAAACAGATGATTTCATGTCACATGATAAGCAGGTATTTCTCCCTCTCATTTTGGTTTTCAGTATTTAGAAATTTTCAATACATAAGTTTGCACAAATAACTGTGTTATTTTTAGAAATGGAGAAAGTACTAGGAGAAGGGGAAAGAGTACAAGGAAAGAAGGTAAAATTTTTGAATGTGAAAAATGTCTTATATGACAAGTTTATAAATCCAAAAATGTTAATGATGGGAACTTCATCTGGTTAGTCTGAATATCCATGAAGGGTGTGTGTTTGGGGAGGCCCTTAGAGTTGCTTCTAAGTACTGCTGGTCAGTTATTATGATAGAAATATGCTATTAATCCAAATTCTTCTACTAGATTAGGTAGTGTGATTCCTCAGTACTATTGGCGATAATTGAGCAGATTGAATCTGGGTAGCAAGAATCACTTAGAAAGTTTGTATGGGGATATTGAATTCAGAATGTCTTTAATGTATCATTTGGCAAGTTATTATAAAAATACATTTCTTTTCTCAACATAGTCAATATGCAAATCTTATTGTTTAAAAACTGATCTGTGACTTTTTATGAGGTAAGACACATAGAATCCTAATGAAAGTGATTTGATACTTTAAGGATCATGCTCTGTTGTATAGATCAAAACTAGTGCTGTACTTTAACTGTCTTCCCTATCTACAGCTAATCCCAGGAAGGGAAGTGAGTTAGAAAACCATTTCAGGAGTTCTGATATTCCTGTGAAAGAGTAAAGATTCTGTATAAAATAGTTATTCAAATATCTAAAAAATGAAAGAGATCTCATAAAACAAAACAAGGAAAATTAATATATGAGTCATACAGTGGAAAAAAACATCAAAGTTAACAATTAGAACATGATTATTCCCCATCTAAAGGCATACAATAAAACCTACCTTAAGATGCCAGTTGATAGCTCTCAAAGTAGCAAAGTATTTTCAAATCAGGTGATAAAATACAGTTTTGTCATGGTCGCATTGAAACTAGCAATTTCATGGACAGTAAGATTCCTAGAGAGGGAAAGGATGTGATCTGTCTTTTTAGAATACTGGATAGCAACATATAGCCAGACTTATAACACTACATATTCAGTACCTATACATATATGCTAGGCAGAGTCACCCAGGATAAAAGCAGATGACATAATCATGAAATTCATTGAACCATTATTTATAATGCAAAAAAATATTAGAGTAGTGATTTAATAAGTTATGTATATCATACCATTTTGTGATAGAATATAATACAAGCACTAAAATAGTATTTATGAAGGTTGTGAAATCATGCTAAGTGAAAGTGAAATAGTGAGCAGTGTACATATTATCCTTGCAGCTATGTAAAAATGCGTGTACACTTGTGTCTTTAGCTGTATGCATACACTAAACCAGTTATTGTGTAACTTAAGATAATGTAGTTAAAATTTTTTTGATGTTTATTTTTGAGAGAGAGAGGGAGAGACAGATAGAATGTGAGTGGGGGAGGGGCAGAAAGAGAGAGAGAATCTGAAGCAGGCTCCAGGCTCTGAGCTGTCAGCACAGAGCCCAACACAGGGCTAGAATTCATGGACTGTGAGATCATGACCTGAGCCAAAGTCGGATGCTTAACCTACTGAGCCACTCAGACACGCCTGTAATTAAAATTCTTTAATACTAAAATTTTCAGTAACTTTTTTTGTTAAATGGAAGAATCACCTATTAAAATCTATCTTATATTCTACTGAACTAAAGTAGCAACGCATGTATGGGAAGGAAAGGGAAAGGAAAGGAAAGGGATAGGAAAGAAGAAAATAAACTTGTTTTTCATCTAAGGCATTAAAGAGACTATGCCACTCCTATACCCACCCTTAAGTTATTTTGAAAACCAATTCTCCATTTTGCGTTTTTGGCCATAGTTACATAAAATTGAGACTGCTTGGGGTTAACTAGGGTCCCCTTTTAAAGTGCAAACAATGAAGAATGTGTGTAATGAGTATATTTAATAATAAAACTTTTTTCCTTACTTATCCAAGATTAGCTTTTTTGAAAGACAGGATGCTTTGATGGAAAGTGGTATTTGTAGGAGAGAGTAATTTTAGTTACAGTAGTCTTGGATAGGGTACTCAGACAAGAGGCCTTGGACCACCAGAGTGTGGTGAAGTCTGGGGTCATAGATGAAAAGGAAATCACTTGGAGGAAAGAAGCGAAATCTGAGAGGAAGTTGGGAAGACTGACAATAATCTTGAATTCATTTGAGTTTTCCTAGAATCTGCCCAGACTCCTAAAGATGCTCAAGATCCAATGGAAGAGGCAAGAATTTTGAAATAATTATCAATGTGTGACATGTCCATGAAAAAAACAAGCCAAGAGGAAATAGAATCCTTTAGCTCAAGCCTATTGTGCTAAATGTTTCTAGAGACCTAGAAACAAAAGAGAAACTTCTTCCTATTCTTCCTCTTTTCTTGAGGATCTTTTTCCTTTCTTCTCTATTGTTTCACTTCCTGGCTCCTCTGTTTATAAAGGAGGACCTAGAGAAATGCCTCAAAAAGCTCTCTGTAATTAGCTGGATATTACAAATGTGCATAATGCATGTTTCACTGTATCCTAGCCTTAGTTTGTTAAGCAGTGTGTTCACACTTCTACATGCTGTATCTAATAAATTACAAATCAGATTCCTTCTATGGCCTTACAATTCAAGATCTGCTGTTTTGGGAAAACTTGGTGACAGGTTTTAGCTCCATTTCAAATTGTATCTCTGGATACATAGGATACCTAATTCACATTGATAACTGAGGTGACTCAGTTAATTTCAGATACATCAGTTTATACAACTATGCCAACTAACCCTGAACAGTGGATTAGTAACCATTTACATGCCTTTTTCCTTGTCTGCTTTGAGAACAATCATCACAGAACTTACTTCTCTATCTCTGGCAATTTTTTTTAGTATTGTCTCTCTTGTTAGAATAGTGTCCTTAATATCCAGAAATGCAATTAGATAATTAAAAGTAATTTCTAAATAAGTTTCTTAACATTTAAGGTCACTGTTGTTACAGCATAGTTTTGTTTTAGTACTTTATGTAAATGGAATCCTACAGTGTAAGCCTTGTACACTGTACAGAGAAATTTGTAAGGTATAAGAGGCTGTAACAATACACTAAAAACAGGTGGGGTGAAGGGAGAGGCCTACTCACATTATTATAGCTATTACATACATTTGCTCTTTTCTGTGAACCCCTACTAACAATGGTGTAGGCTCTTCCACAGAAAATGTGATTACATTTTATGATAACATAGTATGAGAATATTCTAAAAGTAATTTGGG
Source organism: Proteles cristata cristata (assembly GCA_017311185.1). Taxonomy (NCBI): domain Eukaryota; kingdom Metazoa; phylum Chordata; class Mammalia; order Carnivora; family Hyaenidae; genus Proteles; species Proteles cristata. The sequence continues at coordinate 109,426 of JAESUZ010003855.1, read as the reverse complement.
TTTATTGATCTACATCAGTGTAAGTAGCTGCCAAGAAGGTAGTAATTTGAAGTGGAAAGAAGTAAACTGTAATGTTAAATATTTTCAATGGATATTTTTGTTTCATACAGGCAAAAGATTTTTAAATAAGGATTTTTCAATACCTGTCCTTCCCTCTTGCCCTGATTTAAAAGTTTTAGGCAGATAATTCCTCAGTGTTATGGAAAATAAAAAATATTATGATGGAAAGTTTTTAAAAAGTTATATTATTTTTATACTGTATTTTTATCCAGAATGGCCATAGGAGACCTCACCCACACAAATACTTTAATGAGAGAAATGGAGAGACAGAGGGCACCTCTAGTGGTCACTGCAACTATTGTGGTATCTTTTTTATTCAAAGTAAAAAAGGAAGTATTGGCCAGGTAGTTGTGATGGTTGATATAACCGGTTTGATGATAATGTTGAGGTTACTGAGAATAATAAGCAAGCAATGAGAAATCATACATGATTGTTTCTCTTTTTTTAATTTATTTTTGAGAGAGAGAGAGAGAGAGAGAGAGAGAGAGGATCCCAAGCAGCCTCTGCGCCACCAGCACAAAGCCCAATGTGGGGCTCAAACTCATGAACCATGAGATAATGATAAACTGGAATCAAGATGCTTAAGTGACTGAACCATCCAGGCACCCTTGTTATTATTTCTAATAATCTGAAAACCAGAAAGGTTTTCATAGAACTTGAACAGAAATCTGAATATGGTTTTCTTAAATTTTTGAGGATTTTAAGAAAGATTGTAAGATGTCCCAAATACTGTTTTCACAAGATGTGCATCAAACCTGTTGCTGATCATATTTAACTTTTATTCAGTTTTGCCAAAATATCCTTCATTTTATTACTGTTTTTGCCAGTATACTCAGATTGTTTTTGAACTAATCACCTATATGTTCCCTTGCAGTGTGGCTTCAGAAAAACACTACAATTCTTTGTTACATAGAATGCAAGTTACATAGATCAATATTGTAACTACCCCACTTGTACCAAACTTAAGAAAACATAACCCATTAGTGAATTTATGGGCAGAGACAAAAACATAATTTAACAAGGAATTTGTCTCTTTTTTCTGGTTACTTCATGAGAATGAGCTTAATCATGTTATGTTTTTAGTTACAATGTTTAGTTTGTAGTTTTCCTATTTTAGTTTTCATTGTATAACAGTACATATTCCAAGCATTCTGAAAGAAATGTTCTGTTGGTTGATTTCACAAGAAGAATATTAATCACAGAATGCTGGAAGTTCATACAAACATAGAAATTAAAATTCTTATAGTTTGCTAGCAGTAAAACACTAATGTGTTACAACCACATCAGAGTCATTAATTAAGGAAACAAACAGGACTAAACACAAAGTTTTTACTTTACAAAATGCTTGTGGAGCAAATTAATTAGTGAAAACTGCCAATTGGTTTGAGAGTTTGTTTCAGTTTTACATGTTGCTTATAAGCTAGAACGTTAGCCTAATCCAGGCATTTCTAAGTCGGTAACTGTGTCCATGTGGTCCATTTTCTTGCTTTCAGGTGTGCCTGTTCTCCTGCCTTAACAAGCCATTTTTCTCCTCACAGCTGGCCACACTTTACTAAGTCTTTAGGAAACAGAGCTAGCCTAAAGATCACCTACTCGAGGACCCCCCCTCCCCTCTGGATTGGGTTAACTGCCCCTCCTTTTGATAGCATCTCTTGCACAGCATTTTGACACGTTGTTTTGCAATTAAACACATTTCCGCCTCTCCAGTGCTTAGCCTAATACTTGAAGAAACATAGCAGATGTTCAGTTTTTCTTAAGTAATTTGTATAATAAGAGAAGGTAAATGAATCATTGTATAAATATTTTGAAAATTAATAATACATTTATTAGATTTTCCTGTTAAAAAAATCTCAAAACTTGAAAGGCTGTATAATCATTACTATGTGTCTGACTTTGTATGTCAGATAATGTTTATTCCTTGATTTAGGTGTTTACTGTTGGCAGAATTTGTGCTAAGCGTACCAAAATTTATCACAAACTGAAACATTTTAAGTTCAAGCTGTACCAAGAATGCTGCTCCATTGCAAAGACAGAAGAAGTTGAGGATGAACAGGTTAAAGAAACAGTGGAAAGAATTTTCAGTCAGTCAAGAGAAAGTGGCTGGATTAAGGAGGTAAGGCGAATACAGAAGAATCATCTCGTTCATAGATTCTGGAGCCTAATTATGATCAGCAAAAGGATACAAATGATTAGAAAACTGTGAAATTTAAAAGAGAATCTCTCCTTTTCCCCCTGTCTTTGTATTTTCTCTTCTTCCACCCATTCCTTTCATGCTTATCATTGCCCACCCCTGAATAGGTGCCCTGATGTTCTAAGCACTCCTTCAGCTCATCAGATAAATTGCAATCAGCAATAGTACTGTCCTGTAATGAAGGACCTCTGTCCTTTTCACTTTTATATATGTGGTATCCCTTACATATATATTAAGTCCCCGTATTTTCTTTGACGAAGTGTAGGACTCACCTCTGCTTGTCTGCTTCCTATTCTTTAGAACAGTTCTTGTGACCCGAGAGTGAAGAAGCACCTGGTGCCAATCTGAGGAAAGGATCTCGGCTGCCAGTTCTAATACCACCCACATCCTCTTCTTGAGGACGTGGGCTGAGCAGTGAGCACTGTAACTGAAGATCAAGGGGAATGCAGGGGTTTCGGGCCATGGCACTGATTTTGATTCCCCCAAATCCTGTTGATCACTAAGTTTGATATCAGGGATAAAGTGGGGGTTTTGAAGAGTGCACTGGATTCCCGAAGATCTGCTGGCAGCTCAGAAGCTCTGGTCTGCTCACAGAGCTTTTAGAATTGTTTATGGTACTTGGAAAGAATGCTAATATGATTGCAGTCTTCTAAAACAAGTCTAGTTATGTGAATGTATAAGAGAAAACATATAGCAGATTTTCAGGCAACTCAGATCAACAGTATGTTTAATCTTAAAAAAAAAAAAAAAAAAAAAAAAGCCTGACTTAAGATCTGTTGCCTGGGTTATTTATATCATAGGGGAATTTGTAAAAGAGGAGAATAAAAAGGAAGAGAGCTTAGTGAATAAACTTATGAGCAAAGGGAAAGAAAAAGAGAACAACAAACAGGAACTTGTTAGGACACGTCAAATTCTGCAGGGTGTCCCAGTCTGGAGAGTGACATCAGACTGGTTTTCCTTCTGAAGATTATCTTCCCACCACAGCCACCACCCAGTGATCTCTCTGCCCACCTCCCACATCTCAATCTTTCCGTAGTCTCTTCTCTCATTTTACTCTCCTCAGCTTTTTATCTTTTACTTTGCTTCAGCTTCTCTCCCACTGCTCTCCTCCCTGTCCTCCTCTGTGCTGTTCTGTTTGCCTTAGGGAGAAGCCACCACTTAGCCAGCAAGTCCCATCTTCATTTTCCGTGATGACCTGAAATTCTTACCTGCTTTCACTCGTGCATTTAAGTGTTGCCAATGCTCTCGTGGAGTTGAAAAACCTTTTGGGACACCACATTTTTTAAAAGAATTGTGGGCTAGGTGTATAAAAATCACTGTGCATTTATTATGTATATTATATATAATAATAGTATATGTGGGGAAGAACATTAAACTTCTTGCAGAAAAATCCCCAAAAGCATTTCCAGATCATGTACCTTAGAGAAAGCTTAATAAGAGAAAAATATTCTTAGGAAAAGAAAACCCAAGTGTTCTCTTATGCTTCGAGAACAACACTTAGCATTGGGCATTTAAGGTAGTTCAAGATCATACACATTTGGGACAACATGCACATTTTGTTTTTCACATAAAATACCACAGCGCTTCATTTTCCTTCTGAGATCCCTCCTTCTTTAAAAATATTTTTCCATACATTTTCTCAAAAGATTTCCTAGAAACTAAAGTTTAGAGCCAGTATAAGCCCATATGCAGTGTTTTGTGCTGTGATTACATTTCAGAGCTCCTCAAGCTCTCTGACGTTCCTGAGGACCACGCCACCTACCTCTGGGAGCGCGCATGCCCCGTGTGGCCGCGCTCGTGCTCATGACACACACCTTTCTCTTCAACTGCCCTCTCGGTGGCCCCAGCCACCCACACCTTTTCCAGTGCCGGGGCCCAGCACTACTTGAATGGCCAGATCTCTGGCCCTTTTACCTCTTATCCTCCCGATGATTATGTCAACCCCTTCTTTACCTCACACAAACGATTTAGTCGTGTCTTTCCTGCCAGCTTTTTTGCACACCTTGCTTTTTCCCTGATCTGCCCCTTCCTCCTCCAAGCATTTTTCTTCCTCTCTCTCAGGATATCTCAGCATTTCTTCCCAAAGACCTGCCAACTAGACTGACTTCCTGTTCCTCCTCCTCCCCGTTGAACTAAGATGATCTGTTTTTAACCTACGATGACATTAAAGGGTAGGAGGAACTTGAGTGTTAATAAAAGAGTGAATGGGGAGTTCCTGGGTGGCTCAGTCAGTTGCCTAACTCTTGATCTTGAGGCTCAGGTCTTGATCTCATGGTTTTGTTTTCATGGCTCTGTGCTGTGTTGAAGCTTACTTAAAATAAGAAAAGAAAAGAATCCATGAAAAGAAAATTATAATAAAACCAAAACATATAATAAATATAATAAAAATGATTGCCTCATTCTGAATTACACTTGAAGAACACACTGTCATATGTCACTGGCAAAATTCTAACAAATGTTTCTCACTAAGAAGAAGGTGCATGTGATGGGGGTTTCCAGAGAAGTTGAAGATAGGGTTTTTGGGATGGGGTGGTGAAAACAGGAATATCAGGAAGTGGAGAAAGTATGTCAATTATACTATCAAGTCTCAGTTTTGTAGTTGTATGTAAAGTTTAAATGTATTACTTAAACATTGTTACATAAGAAAGAATTTTATATTATGATTTGATATCTCACCCCTTCCTGAAATTCTTGCTAATGTGCTCTTCTCTTTTCCCCCTTTAAAACTTTTTTTCCTTTTCTTTTTCTTTTACTCCTTAAACTGGTGTTTCTCAAGTCACGGCCCTAACTACCTATGTCAGAATTACTGGGATTCTGTAGAAAACGTGTAGTTCCTGGCCTCACTGCAGACCTATGAATGAGAATCCTTGAGGGTGTTAAATACCCAGTATTTAACAAGTAAGGTGATTCTTAAGCAAATTAAGGATTGAGGGTCGCTGGATAAAGGTACTTGTTGCAGGGCACCTAGGTAGCTCAGTCAGTTGAGCATCCAAATTTGGCTCAGATCATAATCTGTTAGTTTGTGCCCCTCATTGGGCTCACTGCTGTCTGCATGGAGCCAGCTTTGGATCGATCCTCTGTTCCCCCTTCTCTCTCTGCCCATCAGTCCCCCACTCATGCTCTCTCTCAAAAATAAGTAAACCTTACAAAAAAGAAAAGGTACATGTTGCTCCACATTCTGTTCTCCGCCTCTATAAGCTCTGCCTTTGGAAACCCATTCCTTTCTTCATGTCTAACTGCTGTTTCTGCCCAGAAGACCCCAACCTCCTTCTTTTATGTTCTGATCTCTTTCTCACACTCCATTCCCACAGTTCACATTTTTAAATCAGTAGGTCCACCTGGAACTCAAAGGCTTAACATAATAAGATCCAAACTCTCCAAATTTTTAGTAAAAAAGAATGATGGAACCAGAATCTTTAGGTGGAGAGAATGACCAGGCAATACTAACTGCCTTCTCTCTGAGTTTCACTTTTTTATGGAAAGCCTTTCTTTTTTCTTCCTAAAGCGGCACCCCCACCTTTAAATGTCAGAAATAGCATACTATGATAGTTAGAAGCATGGATTTCAATATTTTCCAGCAGTAGAACTTGGAGGCAAGTTACTTTATTTCTCTAAGTTGCCTCTTTACTAAAATAGGAATTAAAACAACAAAAATAGAGTTTTGATCATGGATATTAAAAGATCAACACATTTTAATGATTTAGTATTGGACCTAACAATTAGTAAATGACCAATTAATGTTAACTATTATTAGGAATAAAAGCAAGGAGAGGTTTTCCTTCCTTTTCTTAGTATGGCTGGGATCGCAATTCTCCAAAAGAAATTTAATAAGAGGAAAAAAATATAAAGATAATACAAAAAACATAAAAACAATCAAACTTTTAATGTATAGGTTTCTAATTCCAAAATACTTTGCTCGTATCTAATAGAACCTGTCCAAAGGTTATCCACTGCCCCCCTCTGTTATATTCTTCATTCTTTCCAGAGAAGGTGATCCAGCCAGAGGTCTTTGAGAGGGAAAGTTTTCATAGGCCTGTCTAGAAGGAAAGCACACTTCTCCTTTATCTTTCCATAGGTTCCTACCACCACAAAAGTCAGGTCATTGGGCGGGGCGCCTGGGTGGCTTAGTCGGTTAAGCGTCCGACTTTCGCTTAGGTCATGATCTCGCGGTTCGTGGGTTCGAGCCCCGCGTCAGGCTTTGTGCTGACTGCCAGCTCGGAGCCTGGAGCCTGGAGCCTGTTTCAGTCTGTGACTCCCTCTCTCTCTGACCCTCCCCTGCTCACGCGCTCTCTGTCTCTCTGTCTCCTAGAATTAAATAAACATTAAAAAAAAAAAAAAGTCAGGTCATTAGGATCCTCTCTGTCTTCATTGGGAGTAGAACAAGAGTTTATAAGTAAAGAAACCATTAGGTCAGTTAATTCTCCTCAGCTGAAGTCAGCATTTTGCACTCTCTCGGTTGTGAGATTTCTAAATCATCCTGACCCCTCTCTTCTCTTGTCCTACCCTGGGTCTTAGCTTTTCATCTTCATTTCAGTCACTCGGATTTGGGACCTCATTATCTAACTTATTATAATAGACTCCTAACTAATTGCTAAAGTATTCTAGAATGGCTGTTTTACCATTTTTTTAAAACATACCTCAGATCATATCAATCTCCTGCCTCATATTCTTTAGCAGTATCACATTGCCTGTCACATTATTGCTAAACTCCTTCACCTAGCATTTCATACATTTTATTCTCTGACCACAGACTCTTAGGTTCAGTCTTCTCTTTCTTTTCCCCTAAGGAACCCCAAATTATAGTTAAATCCCATAAATTCTTGTCTTCTCACTGTTGTATGGACTGTTGTGTCCTACAGAAAACTCTCACCAGCAAATCTTTACCTACCAAATCCTTTTTCCCAGGTCGGCTTAAGTGATTCTCCTTCCCGATCACCTCATAACCATGGCTACTCTTCTGAACCTTCATAACAGAGTCTGTATACTTTGTCATGGCACTTATTATTGGTGTAATACCAGTGAACTCTGGTCTCTTTAGGATCAGGGAAAGTGATTACTTTTGTACCTAGACAGTCATTAGAAAGTGTTCAATAGATGTCACATGTTCAAAAAAGTTTTGTTGAGGAAGTTATTGAAGTTTGTTATACTTCTATGAATATGATAATAGAAAAATTATATTTTATAAGAACATTATGAGATTAACAATAATGTTCAGTTTGGTCTCTTTCCACTCTTTATGAGTTAGAAATGCATATTTGAAATTGTGTCCCTGATTATGAGATTTTTGTTCATGATTATCATGAAATGAACATGTTCCTACTTGTGTCTGTAGATTGAAAAGGCCTACCTTATCTTCTTTGCTTTGAGTAAAATAACTAGCTTTTCTATTGTATACACAGAAATATGGTCAACTTCAAGAATATCTAAATTTGGCGGATTACTTTCAAGATGAGAAGTTTGACTGAATTGTAACACATTTCCCTCAGAGAAGATTTTATAAATTCCTGTAAATGTGAAGATCATGAGTCTTGTTTCTCTGTATCATGTGACATATTTATAAATTTTATGTGTGTTTTCATGGCAAATATCTTGTTAAAACATACGTTCATCTTAATATCCATGAAATGGCACTCTACAGTCAAATAAAAGTTTTATCTGCTGTACATAGAAAATATAAGCCTAATCATTTTTAAGTAAGTGTATTTTTAAAGTTATGAAACAATGCCTTTATAACAGATGATTATCAAGTGAATGCGCTGTTCATGTCCTGTCACCTTAGTAGACTGTATTTTAAAAATGAATTTAGATTAACATCTGTGTGTATTTATTATTGAATCTCTGTCCAGATCTGTTTATTATCCTTTCCAGTATTAAGTGATCTGCACTGATACATTTTTTACTGCTATCATTATCTACATCAGTGGGCCATGGAAGAAACCCAATGTTTCATTAAGTTCAATCCCCTCACCTCAGAAGCAGATATAGATTACCCATTCCAACTAGAGGAGTGTTTTTCTCCTTTTGTAAAGTTTCTTTTAGAAATAGATCTCAGGCCACCAGAGTCTTTCAACCCTCACATTCAGGAATAATTTCATGATGTGTTTTTTCATGCCTTATAATGTTCTCTATATTTTTTATTTGATTTTGTCTACATGTTAACGATTAAGATGTGTTTTATTTATTTTTATCCACAACTTTCCCTATATGTGTATTTCTGTTAGGATCCGAAGATCTCAGAGAGACAGATTCAGCCAAAAATAGTTTAAAAGCATATTTTGGCATCTGCATTGCTTTGCACATTTTAATTTTCTCATAATAAAGTAAAATGGTTTTATAGTGATCAAATGGACCCTGTCTCTTCTGTATCTTTAATTCTTAAAAGTAGTGTCGTGGTAAGATCTACGTTAAAGTGGAATTTTAGATAATTGTTTCTGACCTCAAATGTTGACTGAACCTGGCTTCATTTATTATGTGGTTCATGCATGGAGTTCAGAGTATGTGCATACATTTAAAATGCTACATCATATTAAGTTCTTACACAGAGAGATTACTTAATATTTTCTGCAGATTGTTTTCTGAAAGTATCCCTACTACTATTGTAAGCAAAATGAGTAGAAAAAGCTCACAAAGTGCCGAGAAAACTGATACTGATGTTTCATATGAGGAGTGCACACCTTTTTGAAAAGAGTGCAGTAGAAATTTTCAGTCACATATCTCAATTCTTACTTCTCTGGCATATGGAAGTAAGCCTTAACTAAAATGAGGCCATAGTTGAAAGTTGAAGATGCAGTGACAATGCCCAGAAAGAAGCAAGGCATAAACTGGAGGAAAAGTAATAGCCAAGTTGGAAGGGTCACGAATGACCTGTAGAAAGGAAGGGCAAGGCAAATTAGAGAACCATGTGTAAAGCGTCTCTGCGGACCCTGGAAGCATCACTTCTCACATGCAGTACTACAGACGAGTTTGCGACCGCTGAGGAGTGAGAGCGCCTTTCACTGGTAGAGTTTGAAACATAATTTAGGTATTGTTTTAAGTACCATGCATTTAGCTTGTAAAAATTAAGGCATCATCGATTACAAGGACTTAAGAGGGCAGATGACTCGCCCCTAGGCCAGGCATCTTGCCGGTGGGAAGTGTTTTCCCTGTTGGAACAGCACTCTGACTGTCAATCAGGAAATGTAGGAACCAGTTTTGCTAGTGTCTGAGGTTACTGCAACTGAGCAAGCCTCTTCAGTGGGTGTCTGCAGAATACAAGAGGCTTTTAGGTATATAGTAACACTAAAAGAATGGCAGAGGAACAGGCTGTTAGGAAATGAGGATGAGCTTGGTTTAGGGGCCCAAGCAAGTAGTCCATAAGAAAATGGAAATGTTGAAAAAATTGAAATAACCTTTACAGGTGTTATGACATTATTTTATCATCAACATAACCATCTATATCATCAGTTTGACAGAAGACTAAAAACTGGTTTGTAAACTTAAAATCCCAGATGTCTGTGAACTTTTTAGATCTGGGCATTTATCACTTTAGCATTAGGTGCTCTAGGGTTAGACATGGTTAGTTGAGATGATGAGGAAGACAGGAGCAGACAAGTAAAAGGAAAGTAATACTTGAAAGAATTCATATAGCTACACAGAAGCATTAGGGTTATGAGAGAGAACAGTACCATAAAGGGGAGGAAAAATAAATACTTCACTGGCAGTTGGATGTAGTTGACCATGTTTTCTCAATTGTCTGCTCTCATATTGAGGTGAGTAGTTGTATTCAATCCTCATTTCTCGAAGGGATTATGGGACAGACTTAGATTCTAGCAAGATGAGTAGAGTGTGATTCCAGCTTTGCTATATTGAGGCACCAAGCTCAGTAGTTAAGAAAGTATAGATTTGAAATCAGTCTTGAACTAGAGTCCTGAGCTGTGACATCCAAGTCACATGAACTGGAACAAGTAGTTTGATTTCTGTGATCCGTAGTTTTCTTATTTATAAATGAGCTTAATAAAACTTACCTTCCAGGTTTGTGGATTAAGAGAGATCTGTGGGAAGTGCTGTGCCCGAAACAGTGATTGTAAATAAACAATACCTGATGTGGATGGAAATGAGGATGTGGATGATAATGATTTCAGCCTGAAACTAAATGGCTGTAGAGGACGAATGTATACAAAAGACACTAAAAAAAGTGACTTACACCACAGAATATAGTATGCAAATTTATTAAATTACTGCTTGACAAGTTTTTAAAGTCTATCCCTGTCCAGCATGGAAATCAAAGTTTATATTAAGGAATCGTAGATTTGACTAAGGACTCTGTGTTACTTACTAATGAAAACCAGTGCTAGTGCATGACTGTCAAATGAACTGTAAATTTTAAATTTAAATATTACATTTTCTCTTTTATCAAGTATGATTGCTGAATATAAGTAATAAGCAATAGAAGATAATGTCTAATGAATACAGCTTATTAGAAATCAAATATAAAATGATCAAAACTCCTTCGATTTTTAATAACCCCTCATGAGAGAGTTCTCCGTCAAATATGCACTCCTAACAAAAATAAATCTCTGCCCCTCTCTTCACAAGTAGTGAGGGACCTAGCCTTAGAAGGGACAGACAGAAGTATGGTCCAATGAAAAGACAAAAAAAAAAAAAAGTTATACTATCAGAGTATACTTGTCCCCAGTTCCAATAAACATTCCGAAATATGTGAAAATAAAATGCACTAAAGTAGGCCAGCCTATTGGGAACTAAATTGTAAATAAATCCAGTCTCAAAAATGTTTGCATTGATGTTACCTATTCATTTCTATCCATAGCTCAGTTTGGTGATGGACCATGTTCCTGAGATGTGAGAGTTGGTTTAGACTAATGAAATCCTATTGTTTGGGACTTCAAATCCACATGACTCCCAAGTTAGCACACAGCATATTTATGGTCCTGATTAGCCCAATATTGTGCTCACTTGAATTTATTCTCCATAACTGATAATGACAAGCAGAATCCAATATACAATTTGAGAACTTAAAAGCAGGATCACATAAAGATGAGAGGACAACAACCTGTGTGAGAGGCGTATTTTTAAACTTCTTGAAACTCCACTGGTACATACTGAGTTTCTTCCTTGTGTATGTAAACCAGATAGCCATGGAGACCTCAGATGTCGTAGTGGGCATAGGTCATCTTGTATTTTCAAAGAAAACCCTTTATTATCTTTTCCCTAGAACTGGTATTGGTGATTTCATCATCATAAAATATTTTCTTTCTCTCTACTGATTTGCTTGTAATCATCCAGGTTGACTTACCCAGAAACACACAAAACAGGCAGGCAGGTAGACAACCACACGTCTGCCCTGGTGGAGCCACCGGTGTGATTTCCTCTGCACCCCTGCCGCCTCCCCCTCCCAAGTCTCACACACACACTCACACGTCTTCCTTATTATACATAATGAACATTTCCTCGGTGCTCACCCAGCTCTCGCCTGGGTGCTCAGCGGTATCATTTACAACATATTGAAAAATGAAAACGATATCCTCAGGGGGGCGTATTGTAGGTCTGAAAGGGAAAATACATTCCCTGGCCGGGAATTTCTTAAACATTTAGAGCTGGTGAAGTAGTTGTGTGGAGGCTGGGGAATTTCCCCAGCCTTCCCCGCTTAGCCAAGTCAGGCTGAGCTAAGCGAGCCCTACCGAGACGCGCGGGCTTTGGGATTTACCTCTTCAGCCACTGGGCGGCCCTCTGCGTTCCCCTTTCCCCGGTGCCTGGCTGCGATTACTCACTCGCGCAGTGGCACCAGCCTTCCACCAGGGAGCCGCCGATCGGCTCTCCCGCCCGCCCCCTCCCCCCGCCCCCATCTGCAGCTTGCTGGCTCTCTCTTTCTCCCTCTCTGTCTCACTCTCTTTCTCTCCCTCTCCTATCGGAGCACAATGAAAGCCTGTGTATCGCCGTGACTCCGGGCAGTGGAGCCAGTGTCAGCAAAGCGGCTAACAACAGACGGGAAAGAGAAAGGAAAATACAAGCTACTTTTTTTTTTTTTTTCCATCTATAAAGCGGAGCAATACAAGAGATAGAATCCACATTGCTTATTGCGAGTCCAGACCCTCAGATCCACTGGCCGGGGATGGAATGTACAAAAGTGGACAGAAAAGTGGCTGGACATGACTCGATGCAATTTACTGGAAGTTTGTAAGTTTGACCATCGTTTGTAAATTACTCTCGGAAGAGTTTCTCTCTTGATACTGTGTTAGAATAGAGCCGGGGGTGAGGAAGCGTAAGCGGGAAAGAAAAAAATGTGTTGAAGGATCTCTCTCAGTGGCTAGCGACTTCAGACTGCTTTCATTTAAGGCTAGGAAACCTTAGAGGGAATGAGGATTTTACCGGTGATTGGATTAGCCGAAGAAAAAAGCATGGTCCAAAAGTCCAATTACTGACATTGTTAACAATTGAAAAGCGATCTCCCTCTTTGGGGGGAAAGACGACATCCTACAGTACCCCAAAGAGGAGAAAACACCGGAGCAAGGGGAGAGGGAGGAAAAATTAAAAGCCAAAAGACAGTCTCTCTTGATTTTTTTGTACATTCTGAACATTGACTTCGAAAATTTTCTGAGACAGCACTTTTTTTTCCACCCCGAGGAAAAGTAAAGGCTGCAGGTTACCTAGACGTGGTAGAGATGTGTTTCTGTGCAGAAACATCCCCATAAAAAATTTTTCTGAAACAACTAGGTGAGGGGGAGTCCAGCTCTCTATTAATACCTCTCTCAATTCCCTTTGCTGTCTGTTTCTGTCTCTGGCTTGACAATCCCTGAATTCTTGCTCTAACCCCCATGATCGCGTGTTTACAAAGTGCCTAGCGGCTCTTGTCAGCGTGGTGGGGGGGAAACTCCCCACCAACTCTGTCCAACTTCTCAAGAGCTGTCAAGTGCAATTAGAGTAAGTTGATAAGGGTTTGTTTCCAACTAAGCCTCTCCGATTGGTTTCTATTCTGTCTCCTCACCCTCTTTTTACCAACTCCCCTCCCCCACACCTTCTCCACGGCTCCCCCCAACCTCTGAAGACCTCTATTCATGTGGCCCTGAACACTGAGCTCACATTGTCAAAAACAGATTTGCCTGCAGTAGCCAGCACTAGCCTCCTTCCACCTCACCATCCCAGAGGCAGCATTGTGTCCAGTAACATGGGGGACACAGCGCCCCCACAGGCCCCCACAGGAGGGCTAGGGGGGGCCCCTGGGGCGGGGCTCCTTGGAGGGGGCTCAGTCACCCCGAGAGTGCACAGTGCTATCGTGGAGCGCCTCCGGGCTCGGATCGCCGTCTGCCGCCAGCACCACCTGAGCTGTGAAGGACGCTATGAACGTGGTAGGGCTGAGAGCTCAGACCGGGAAAGAGAGAGCACCTTGCAGCTCCTGAGCCTGGTACAGCATGGCCAGGGCGCAAGGAAGGCTGGCAAACACGCCAAGGCCACTGCCACGGCCGCCACCACGGCAGCCCCTCCGCCACCCCCCGCTGCCCCTCCTACGGCCTCGCAAGCAGCAGCGACAGCGGCCCCACCGCCCCCACCGGACTATCACCATCACCACCAGCAGCACCTGCTCAACAGTAGCAATAGTGGTGGCGGTGGTGGGATCGACGGGGAGCAGCAGTCACAGGCTCCAGCCCCCGGGGACCAGAGGAACTCAGCCCTGATTGCGGTAAGGCAACTGGTTTTCTCATGATTCTGGCTGTGGTGCGGTGGCCTTGCGTGAGGGTAGAGCTTGCCTTGGCCTGCTGTGGAGGGGACAGCAGCGGAAAGGGCCGAGGTGTGACCCGACTGTCTCCACGGCCGTTGGGTGTGCAGTTCGTAGTCTTACTCCCCATGTTCCGCTGGTGCTCGTCCGTGGGTCTTCCTACACTTGCAGGGTGTTTCTTAAGCGGTTCAAATCCTGAGTTTTCCACAGGCTCTCTGGAGACCAGAGGTGGCTCCATGCTGACAAGACCCGAGGGAGCCACTGAGGAAGGCCCCGTCTCCCAGACCCTCTTGCTTGTCTGGCCAGCTCTGATTAGGCCCAACAAGCCATTCTTGAGCCTGAACGCATTTATCAGGCCAGCCGACCTTCATCCAAGCTTTTTCCTTCTTTTCCAAATTCCCCTTCCCTCTTTGAAGTGGCCCCTTCTTGGGTTAGAGAACATGAGTGGTGACCTCTAACACAGAGAAGTTCTGAGAAGTGTCCCCTCAGCCAAAAGTCACACTTGGGGGAAACATCCCAAAGACTAGTGAGGCTTCTCCCTGATTTCCTATCGACTCCCCACTGCCACACACACTCCGATCAGGTAGTGCCAGCGGGCGGCGTTCATTAAGAGGGGCAACGCGAAGGGGCTATTTACATGCTGTCGTCCTAGGAAGTACCCTGCCTTCAGCCGCTCCTGGTGACAGCACCTCAAACCTGAAAGTTCTGATTAAGTTTCTGGCTGGAAGTTCTTCCCCAGAGGCATAGACACACCCCATCCCAGAGGGAGTATCCCTTGAATCATTGGTCCTCGGTGCCCGTCTTGGTCAGGTGACTCCTGCCGTGTAGCTGCTGGGCCAGTGGCCTCTGGGTAGAAGGTGGAGCCCTGCCCTGCAGCCCTGCAGGCTTCCTCCATTTCTGAGGTCTCTGGGGCCCTTGAAGTTCAGTGTCCGCTCCCAGCACAGCTCTGGTTTGCCCGGGCCAGCCCTAATGAAAGTCAGCAACAGGAAATGGCCATGCAAGCCTAAAAGTACTCAGAAAGCCCAAAGGAGAGAAGGCCACCGCGGAACTGAGGAAGAAACTCTAGAGACAGGACGTCCTCCAGCCAGGCCTCTGGGATGCTTCCTCATGGCTCCCTCTTATCCCTGGCCTGGCTCTGTGGTGATGAGGTTTCCAGAAATTCTCTCCCCACCACACACACACACACACACACACACACACACACACACACACACACACGCACACACAGAGTTTGCTTGGGATGCCTTGAACTGCCGCTTCCTGACACCAATTCCAGACAAGCAGTAACTGCAAACAGTTCCACTGCCCGATGTGAGTCCCTTCATCCTTGAATACGGTTAACCCGTGGGGTTATATTAGAGCTTCAAGGCCCAATTCCTTTCCCTACCACCTGTTCGATCCCCAGCTCTCCCTGGCATTTCCTAGGAGAGCAGTGGGAGCTTGTTTTGTGAAAGAGAGATGCTGAGGTGAATGGGGATGGGGGTGGGGGAGAATCACTCGAATGGAGAGAAGAATGAGGTTTGTATGTATGTGTGTGTCACTGGCATCTGCAGCCAAAAGTATCTAAATGCCTCGATTGTCCCCAGTAAATTTATAATCTGTCTGCAAGTCTCCCAATAATACCGCTTTGTGTGCTTCACAGTCTCCTGGTAAGTGTTTCTGGGGATGATATAGGGAACGAGGCACCCAGCCTTTTTCGGTGGAGAAGACCCATCTCTGTTCTAGCTGCCAAGACTGGATGTAGCGCTCACATCCCAGCCTCCGCAAGGAAGGTGGTGTGTCTGCCTCTGGCCATGTTCTTTGGATTTTTGCTGCCTTCATTTTGTGTGGGGCTTGGGGACGCGCTTTGGGATGTGAAATGAAACCAACTTCAATGGTTATTGTAACCTCACCATAGCAATATCCATGCTGGGTGGTGAGGGGAACGGCGTCCTGCCTTTCGCGACTGGAGGCTTACTGCTGCAGAAGCCAAAGGTGGCTGTTGTACCACTCCTGTTCTAAGAGAGAATCTGATTTCTGCCTCCTAACCACCAGCCATGTCCTAAAACATGGCCTTGAAGGAGGTCTCTCTCCAAGCACGGGATGATGCAGGGATGCTATGTGAGTTAGGGATACAAAGACTAGTTTATTTCTAACAGTTGCTTTTCATTGAAAATGTGTGGCATTGCAAAGGGTGATCCACCCCCCCACCCCCCCGATTTGGTTATTGGAAATTCCCTTCTCCATTTTAGCTTCTAAATTTGGAGCTTTGTTACTCAGCATGGTACTCCGAGATGGTGATGCAAGTTGTGTACTAACCTGATAACATTGTGTTTGAAGGGAGGCCTGGGTATTTGGGAATGATTCATCTGCAGGCCCCACTTCACGTGGGCTCCTCTTATTTTCAGAAACACTTAAAGGAAATTTTGCGCAGAATGAGTGTTAGGATTCTTTCTTAATTTTATTGCTGTGGCTGTAACCCGATTTAGTTCTGTCTGGTGAATGTATCAGGTTCATAGTTCAGTCAAATGCAGTAAGTTGCCATAAAGGTCCTTTGCAGAAAGAGAGAGAATATTGATCATCTGAAATCACATATGCATCGCGTCCTCAGCTAAAAGCTTTGTATGCTGTATGCCTGCTAGCATGATGCCTTGACTGTAGTCAGTTATATCTGAATGTGGGTAGAATGAGAGCTTCTGGTCCGTGGGGTAGTGTTGATTGGAAACCTGTTATACTGCAAGAAATATATCATGTCTGAGTTTTCTCAAGAGCTTGAGTTTCAAGAACAATGCAAGACTAACCTCCAAGCTGGTTCTAATTCTATCCACATTGAGAGCCTAATTCTGCAGCCCTTACTCAGCCAATTTCTTCATTTAGCTCAAGTACAAGTTCGGGGAAAGCCCCATAGCTGCAGGGACTGCAGGAATAGGGCCTTTCAGAGGGCCTGGATTATAGGGCTTTGAGCAGATCTGCATTTCTAACCACTTGGAGCAGGCTTTAGGCACTAAATCATTTTCTGGTGAAGTATGTTTGAATCTTTGAATGAACTGTGAAACTGAATAATTGCTGGTCCATGGAACAGTAAGGTTTAGTTAGAGCTTCTGCGGTTCGTTATTAATCTTTCCCTTTTGCCCGAGACAGGCTCTTTTTTCTGTTGCATAGACTGTGTTGCTAGGACGGAGAGATAAGTGGTTCCAAGTCATCTTTGGCTTTAGAGATTATCTTTTCTCTAATGTAGTGTGGAGGAAAGAAAGCAGATCAGACAAGGAGTCTGCGTCCTCGGTTCTGTGCCTGCTTGATCACCAACCAGCGGGGTGACCTAGGACAAGTTACTTAGCAGTCATCTGTAAAACAGAGAGAACAATATTGCTGTCCTAGCTTGTTGAGGGAACCAGATGAATGTGTGTTTCTGAATAGGCTTTGGAAAGAAAAAATCAAGTGCTGCAGAAATGCAAGGCATTATTACTAGTATTACTAATAATAAACTACTAAGCAACGAATCATAATACCAGTTTTTCCAGGGATTAAAAGTATACTTAAGCTTTCAGTTGTCTGTTTCAAATGGTGAAATAGCTTTTATTGTAAATAGAGGGATTGGTATTTCAAATTTAGTGCTGCCAAGATAAAACTGAGTTATCAGTATATTTAAGTGCTCCTGAAGGTCCCGGGAAATCCTAGTTAAAATGTGCATTGTTGTGAAAGTGATTAGGGTCTTTGCGTGCATGTCCTTTACAGGCCCCTGCATGGACCAGAGCAGCTTTGGAAAGGTGTGTCCACCAGAGCGTCTAAAGGAGTATTAGAAAAGTCGTTTGCACAAATGGCATGGGAAAGTTAAATATTTTGTCAACAATAGTCTAAAATGTTAATTGTTAGCTTAAGAAAGTCAAACAAGTTAAATCATTGCCAGAGTTCCCTGGTTATTCTTAACTGATGATAATCAAGTTTCTAATTGACAATTCACAGTCTGGGAGCTGTAAGTAGGGGATTGAGGACAGCAACAGTTCACTGGCCAGATCTGGGTGCCTGTAGCTGTCTCCATGATAAATATCCTGCCCAGGACAGTGATAGGAGTGTGTACATTATTTATATCTGCAGCCATCATTTCCTTAAGAACTGACCTATTTTTGTTCTGTTTTCCAGAACAAAGCAATAAAGAGAGAGTTTTTATATATCCAGGACCTTTCTACTACTTCTTTAAAGTAAATATAATCATGAGATCTCACAAAGGTAAACGAGTTCAAGTGGAGAAAGAAGTTGGTACAGTCCTTTATCAAAAATGGACAGAAAGCTTACTTTGAGAGCAAGGGCTGTTATTATGTCAACCAAGATGCCTCGCTTGTTTGGGTCAGGGTTTGTTTCTAGAAGGCATGTGTGCTCTTTGAAATAATGTCATTGTTAGGTGTTGTTTTCTGACCCTTAAAGTTCTGGACCTTACAGTTTAATACTGTGTGACTTCCCTCTGCCTGTAAGCCTTTTGTGAGTACCAAGACAAACATGGGTTTTCCAATATTCTAAGACATGGTAATTAAGTACGGCTAAAAGAGTGGCTGTGATTAGCTGTTCTTGATTTTAATTGTTGTTGTGTGTGTGTGTTTGTAGTATTTAATCTCAAAAAGCTTGGATGGAAATTTTTAAAAAAATCCTCAGTTCTGCCATGCATGCAACTAAGCCAATCTGAATGGATTCTACTACTTCCTTGTTCTTTAATCCCATCCCTTATATATGTTCATAGGCTGGATCGTGTTTAATGAAAACAATTCCAAATTCTTTCTTCTGCATTTTCATGCTAATTTCCCTCACGCCCTCACAGGCCCTGTGGGAGAATAGAGAGAAATGCAGCTAAAGACATAGACCCAGCTCACTCACCAGCCTAGTGGGCAAATGAGGGCCAAATCAGTAAAGTAACAGTAAAGTAACAGTCAAAACAGCTAGGTAGAATGGACCAAAACTGATGCAGAAGATCAGAAGAAAAGAGGAATAAGTGTTTATTGAGTCCTAGAATGTACCATGCACTTTTATTTTCTATTTTATATAATGCCTTAAAAAAACAAACAAACAAACAAAAAACAACAACCTAGTGAGTAAGCAACATTTGGCCCACTTCACAAATAAGGAAATTGAGGCTTAGAGAAATAGTAAATGGAAGAATTTGGTGCATTGGTTTTCCATTTCAACCTGTGTTCAGATCCTACTTCACACTTACTTGCTTATGAGCTTGGGGAAACAATGTTATTCTTTTGGGGCATTGGTAGCATCATCTGGAAAACAAAGCTAGTGATCTTTAGCAGAAGGGTCAACACAGTGCCTGACACACAGTAGGTACTCAAAACGAGAGTACTGTTAATGGTTGGTAGGAGAGAGATTCAACCCCCAGCCATGGAGAGCTTTATGTGGGTCACCAGCAGGGCTTAGGAGTGGGAGGTGGGGGAGGGAGAGTGTGGAAGTGTGGAATGGGGTAGCTGAGTGCAGTTGGGTGTGCGTGTGAGGTGTGGGAAAGAGCAGAGCCTGACTGACATGGTTGGGTATGAGTAGTTGGGGGTGGGGGGGGTGGGGTGGCAAGTGACGCTGATCCACTTCCTGGAGGGTCTGAAGCTCTGGCAAGAGTAAATCAGTAGCCCTGGAAAATGGTAGAGCAAGGAAGGCTCAGAGGAGTCAGCATCTCTGAGGCAATAATAATCCTTCATGCACTTGAAGACAAGTATTACATTTCCCCTCCAGCGGCCTCTTCTCATAGCACATTGCCTAAGTGTTCTGTATTACCTATCTTCAAGTCCCTTGAGCTGCTTAATGCCTTGCTATTTACACACTTCTCTTATTCCCAGTGAGTTATATACAGCATGACATGGCCTTTGGCACTGAAAGGAGATGGTTTTTAAAAGCGCACTAGCTAGACTCAGAAGACAAACTACAAGAGGCAGAACCAACTAGGCACATCTCTCTTCCCAGGCTCCCTAGGCCTTCCAGTGCCAGTAAGAATTGCCCTGTGAGTAAAGGGTCTTCTCTTGATGTGTAAACTTACCTTCTCAACAAATGAATTTGCTTGTTTATGAATTTGGAAAAGGCCTTTGCATTAAAAAAAAAAAAAAAAAAAAGCAGCAGCAGAAATTTAGGAGAAGCTGTGACTCCAGATAGCCTTCGAGATTTACTTACCTTCCTGCTTGCTTGCTTTATAATGCAGATGTGTTCCATTTCTTTTACTTGCCCTAAGGCTCAGTTTCCCCTGTTTTCCCTTGGCACAGGGAAGGCTCCTGTAGGACTAGAGGGCAGAGGAGAAAAGCCAAACACCCTCCCCACCCCCAACCTCGGACTGAAGGCATGATGTCAGGTTGCCGACCAAAGCAAATGGGCTCGCTCTCTATGGCTGCCAGCGTTGACCCTTCCCAACGCATATCTAAGGGGCAGATGTGAAGGAATCTAAGCTGTCCCATTTCCGTATGGGGGGATGAAAAGAGATGTTCCCATGTTCTCAAGTCTTGAAGACTAGAGAATTGGGCCCTACCTCAGCCGAAGGAATGGCTGTGAAAATGGGCAAATAACAGTATTTACATGTACTGTGCTCTCCAGGAGTCTAAACAACTTTAGCAAAGGTCCTGAAATGTTATATCGAGATTATGGACATGGGTGCTTTACAGAGTTTGAAGAAATTATCTCTTAATTCAACAAAGAATTGTTTTTGCAGTAATTCTATGGCATGAAAGTTCAGGGATCCATGGTAAGCAAGTTGATATAGGCTTGGCCTCTTAGCTGAAAGGGGTGTGGATAGGGTTGGAAACAGAGGTGTGGAAGTTGGCTGAAGGAGGCAAGGCAGCATTTTTGCAGTTAGGAGCCTGGGACCAGGGGTGAGACTACCTGGTTTCAGGTCACAACTCCACCACTTAATAGCTATGTCTTCTTGATTCAGGTAATTAAACTCTCCTGCCTCAGTCTCCTCAGCTGTGAAATGGAATGGTAATATTAGCACCACTTCACATTGTTGATTAAATGAGGTAATTGCCTGGCCCCTGGCAGAGGCAGTAAAATTTAGTTGATGTTATTACTGTGAAAAGGGACATACCTGACTCAGATTCATGGTTTTTTCCAGCTCAGGAGTCCATCTTCAGAATGTGTCAGAGACGTTTTGTGGGAGACCATGGCTTTTCACCTTAATATTAATTAGAATGCTGTATCATCCAGTTTCCCTAAATAGTTTAATATGGAGATGTCATCTGGGATAGCTTTGCATTTCCCTAGCATGAGTTTAATAGTGTTCTTCTTGAGAACGGGATTGATTCTTATCTCTTCCATTCCTGGGATTCGAGGACCTCTGATCTAGAACTTGCCTAGCCTGTTTATTTGACTTCTTCTGGAACAGAGGCTGGGTTTCCATTCAGTTGCCTCATAAGTGTGCGTGTAGGCTTTGTGAGTAAATGAGAAATTTAAACCGTCTATTCAGAGTTTGGAATTGTGAGAGCTGAAGAGTCCAAATTTACCAATTTAACTGAATTATTAATTCAGACTGAAGAATAATTCTTAAGTGAATCTGGTCACAAAGTCACAAACAGTTAGAGGCTTCCTGCTGTGGAGATTCAAAACTCTGCTTTTGAAAGCCAGATCCCTGGCTCAGGTTGCTAAGGGATCCTTGGACTCAGGGCCACTGCAAATAAATGGTGGCAGAGTTTGCCCTCTTCCCAGCCCTGACCTGGAGCGTGTGGAGAATCTCACGCTGCGATAGGGTCCTGAGCTAAGAATCTCTTCTTTGCTCAGTACCTCCTGAAGGTTGATTCCATAAGAAACAGGAGGACAGTGCTGATGAGGCTTCAAAGCAAGTTCTGGTGCGGATGATTCTTAATCCAAAGCATGATGTTTCTCTGAAGAAGTGACAGGGTAAGAACAGAAATCGTCTTGGGTAGATGATGTTTGGGCAGGGGTGGATTTATTGGTTCTAACTCAGGGCAAAGAATGTAGTCAAAAAAATTTTTTTGTTAGTGTGTTTATTCCCCATCGTTTAAACTTAATCCCCCTTTTCCTCTTGAAGCATAATATTCTTAGGAAATGTAGAGTCAAACTCATGTTGGGTTTGTTTTGTTTTATACTGTTTTAACAGCATTCTTGTGGAGTTGTCATGGCAAGTCCATATGCTGATAGAGGGTCATTGACATTGTCGTTTTAAAAATTCTCTTCTGGGGCACCTGGGTGGCTCCGTTGGTTAAGCTTCCGACTTCGGCTCAGGTCAGGATCTCACTGCTCGTGGGCTCGAGCCCCGCATCGGGCTCTGTGCCGTCAGCACAGAGCCCAGACCCTGCTTCGCATTATGTGCCTCCCTCTCTCTCTGCCCCCACCGACCCACAGTCTAGCTCTCTCTTAAAAATGAATGTTAATTTTTTTTTAAAAATGACTAAATGTGAAAAAAATTAAAAAAATTCTCTTCTGTCAGAAAATGTGACTGAATTTTATTTGTGGACCTTTCCCAACAACAGTGTTAACTGTCACCCACGTGAAGCCTGACACCTTGAATTTCCTCAGTGTTCCTCAAAGTTCTCTTCAGGTGGTTCTGATGGATGTGAATGGAAAGTTAAGTATGAGCCTGGGTTTGGTTTTGTTTGTTTTGTTTTGTTTCCTTTTCAGAAAATTTGCTACAGGCAAAAGTTTTCTACAACTTCTAATAACTTACCAGGAGTCTTTTATACACACAATATAATTTCTTAGAGCCATGGTAACTGGAGTGCAGAGAAGTGGCTTAATTGAATACAGTGTGTACCTGTACTGTGTCTTTGGAATGATGATTGCCTTACCGAAATGAATGTACCCTGCTCATTTCTGGAGGTCTCTAGAGTCTAAATTATGTAAAAATAAAAGCATTCTCTGGCTAAGCAGCTGAGAAACTTAAGTTTTTTGTTGATGTTGTTCACCTAAGTGGACCGATACTTGCTGAACCAGCTAAGTCTTGCTCATTTGATTGCCACACTGCACCATGTAATTTCAAACAGCAAAAAGTATGTGCTGGTGGTATTATCCCATTTGGTTGTTTCGCAGAGGTGTTGAAAAAGTACAAAGTACAAACAGAAGAGTAAACAGGAAAGAGCCGCGGTCCCCCTGACAGAAAAAACAGGCGGAGGCAATAGGTCATTGAAGTTTGTGCCCAAGTCCTGTAGCCACCGCACCAAAGAAAGCTTCCTTTTCTCACTTAGATTCTTTGCGTGTGGATCTGTTTGCAGGCTCAGTCCCCCAGAGAGAGATTCTGAGCTGTCTTTGTGCTAAATTAAACATTAGTTTTCTCCTTGGGAACTTGATCTTCCATAGATCAGGCAACAATATCTTTCTGAGAGAGCTCCCAGCTAAGCATTTCCCTCAGGAAGAGACCAGCTCACGAGCCTTTTCACCTCCATGGTCTGCTTAGCCGCTGTGTGTGTGGGTTGCAAAGGAATTGTTGTGACTAACCAGGTCTAGAAGCCCTCAGAGCAAGGACTTGTGCTCTCATCCTTGGTGTAATGTGGAGGGACCCATGCTGGGTTAGCGTATAGTCAGTGGAAACGGTCAAAGAAGCACCCGGATCATGGAGGATTTTAGCCAAGCATGTTTCAATGCTGTGCCCACAGCAATGAAAAGGGAGTACGTCAAATAGAATCCATCTCATTTCTGGCCGTCTCTCTTCTCCATCCTGCCCAGCTCCCAGGAGGGCTAGTTCATATTGATCTGAAAATAGGACACTTCTATCAATTCATAGAGTAATATAAGCCCTTAAAAAGCAGACGAAACCCTTTACTCATAGATGAAGAAATTAAAGCCCATCTAAAAGAGTAGTAGAGGCAGGACTAGAACCCAAGATTCCAGATTATTAAAAGTTATCCTTTTATTAGGACTTCTTATAAATCTATACAAACAACAAGGGCAATTTAGGAATTTTTATTAACATTTTGGTAGTAGGAAAAGCATGGAGTTTAGAGCTAGTCGATGGTCTTTGTTTAAAAATTTTTAACCTTTATTCATTTTTTGAGAGACAGAGAGACAGAGAGACAGTGCATGAGCGGTGGAGGGGCAGAGAGAGAGGGAGACACAGAACCCGAAACAGGTTCCAGGCTCCGAGCTGTCAGCACAGAGCCCGATGTGGGACTCGAACCCATGAACCGCCAGATCATGACCTGAGCTAAAGTTGGTCGCTTAACTGACTGAGCCACTCAGGCGCCGCAGGTGGTCTTTTAAATGATCGCAATGACTCTATCCCACAGGCCCCTTTGTAGTGTGACTTCACCACTCCTCCCATCTAAAAGTAGATGCTGTTTCCCCCCTTGAATCGTGAATGGCCTTGTGACTGATTTTAAGCAATAGTGTGTGACAGAAGTAACACTGAGCTCCTTGTAAAGCCCTCCTCAACTTGGAATGTGTTAAGAGGGCAAGTCTTATGGTAAGTGTCCTTACCACAAATAAGAGAATAATAAAGAGGGCAGGAGAAAACTTTGAGAGGTGATAGGTATGCTTATGGCCTTAATGGTGGCAATACTGTCACGGGTATACACCTCTCCCCAAACTTCTAATGTTGCGTATATTACATACGTACTGCTTTTTCTGTGTCAATCATACCTCAGTAAAGTGGTTTTATTTTTATTTTTTTATTTTTTATTTTTTTCTAATTTTTATGTCTAGGAGAGAGAGAGAGAGAGCGTGATCAGGGGAGGGTCAGAGAGAGAGGGAGTCACAGACTGAAACAGGCTCCAGGCTCTGAGCCGGCAGTCAGCACAGAGCCCGACGCGGGGCCCGAACCCACGAACCGCGAGATCACGACCCAAGCGAAAGTCGGACGCTTAACCGACTAAGCCACCCAGGCGCCCCAGTAAAGTGGTTTTAAAAAGGAAGCTTCGGAGTGCCTGGACGGCTCAGTCAGTTAAGCGTCTGATTCTTGGTTTCAGTCAGGTCACGATCTCACGGTTTTGTGAGTTTGAGTCCCACGTCAGGCTCTGTGCTGGCAGTGTGGAGCCTGCTTGGGATTTTCTCTCTCTCCCTCTCTCTCTGCCCTTCTCCTGCTCTCACTTTTCTCTGTGTCTCTCAAATAAATAAACTTTAAACAAACAATAAAATAATAGAAAAACATAAAAAAGAAGCTTTTGGGAGCACTGAGGCCACCATATAAAGGAGCTGGTGAGCCAGCTGGAGGACGACTGTCCACATGCGGAGGAGTGAGGGACCCCTACCAGCATCAGAGGCCAACACAAGAGTGAGGCTACCTTGAGGCAGCCAGTCCTCCGCCTCCATGCAGCCACACGAGTGAGCCGCACAGGTGGAATCAGCAGAGGAACCACGTGGCTAACCGTGAGAAGCTCGGGAGATGTTACATGGGGTGGTTTCGGCACGAAGGTTTGGGGTGGTTGGTGACTTCGCACTGGCTAACTCAGCGCCAGCTGGAAAAGCCTAGCAGGGGCGAGAGCTCTACCTCTTTAGATGTGCTACCCCAGGATTGGTTACTCCAAGCCTTTGAGACTCACTTTCTGCTTTTTTATGATACTGGAAACTATCTCAGAGGCCGTGCGGATTAAATGAGATAATGCATGAGAGCACCTAGTGTGTGGAGCTTCACAAACATTGGTTTCCTTGCTTCGCTCTTGTTTCTTTGCACTGTGCTCTAATTTGAGCCCCTGCCTCTGTGACCTCACTGCCACCTCCTGTGCATCAGCATTCTCATAGTCTCCCCAGCCCCCTGTTCCTCTGAACAGCAATTTCTTTTTCACCCTCCTGGATGATGGCCTGGTGCTGTCATTCGTCCTAACTACCAAATGTCCAGCATTCTTGTTCCACCCCAGGGAACACATCTGCCTTCGGTAGTCTACCCTTAAAATAGAAGAGGGTTAACCTCATAAAGATGTCACTCCCCTTGTACTGCTGTGCTGCCCTTGGGAGAGTCAAACAGCATAGCAATCTAGATGGGCAATGTAATTGCATTCGATCTTGTAGGTCACAGAAGACTTTGCTAGCTTCAACAGCGTACAGGGGGAAGGAGCATATTCAGTCTTGAGGAGCAGTGTTTCTGAACTTATTTTTTTTTGGTAGCAAATTATTCCAGGTCCCTCATTCCCCCCCCATCTTACCCTTCACAATAGGTGAATAAACAAGGAGGAAGTGATATAGTGACACTATATTATACTCACTATACTTATCAGTGCCGTAGGATGAGAGGGCTGGCCTAGGAATTGGATGTTGAAGGTCCTAGTGTTACCACTGATACTAGTTGGTAGGCAGCTTAGTAATCTGGTCCTTTTACCCTCCTGGCATTTACTGTCCTTCTTGGAAAAACAATAAAGGGCATGTGGTGAGCAGCTTGGATCACCTCCGAGACTCCTTTTGGGTGTATACGCTTTGAGTGAGTTTTCCCTGATATTTCACTTTTGTTCTTTGCAGTTCCATGTCTTCTTAAATGTATCTGTTAGGAAGAACTGATAGAAGGAGAGGTGATGAGGGTGGGAATGTGTTGTTTTTTTAAAGGAAGTACTAGTGAGGAGACTCTGAAGTAATGTTGGGAACGAGGTCCAGCTGTGGCGAAGGGGAGTGCTCTGCCCTCTTAATTGCTTAATGCTCTTCCTGGGAGGAGTGGACAAATCACTCCATTTCTGACCCTATTTGTTGGGCTTTCGGGTTCCAGTGTGAAAAATACGGTTGTGGGCCTAGCGTTTGATTCATTACATTTATTTTTAGAGGAAGTACTGTTTTTGTCTCCCCAGATTATCGCAGCTACACTCGGAACGGTTCTGTGGGTAAAGAAGATTCCCAAATGAGTACCCCTGTGAAATAATTCAAGAAATAGAAAATGAGGCATGAAAAGGAAAATGTTCTTTAGAGCCTTCCTTGCTTAGGAACTGACTAGTCTGTCTCTCTCTCTCTCATACGCGCAGTTGCAAAGTGCAGATTAATGGATGGGGTTTTATATGTGTCACCACTTCATTTTAAAAATATGTTTCTGCTTTAAAGAGGAACTACAAAAGAGAGTCACTGAGAAATTGGTCTGGGGGAGGGGAATTCAATCCACTGCCTCTTTTTTTTCTTCTTATCACTAAAGCCCTAAGCAGAGAGTGTAATCACCTATTTCCCAAGGGCAGCCCTAAGCCGTTAAACTCAGATCTGTTTAGGGATTTAATGGAACCAGGGGAAAAAAAGGAAATGCACAGTATCTGCTACAAACAAGTCAACAAAGAAAATTTACCCAACCAAATATTAAATCTGGAGGGTTTCTCTGAAAGCACCATTCCCTCCCTCCTTATCTTTTGATTTAGTTGGAGACAGCACAGGTCTCCAAATTGCATCTTTACAATTCCTTGAATCTTTGGGGTCTGTGGATCCCATCTTGGGCTCCAGGCCAGGCCAGTGCATTTTCTTTCACAACACAAGATGTAACTAGCAGGAAACCAAAGGGTCATTTGGTTGTGGTTGTCCTTGTATTTTGTTTCCAAGGGTAGACACACTCAGTTTCATTGTTTGTTAGATTAGAGGCTTAGAGATGGTGGCTTTTTTCTAGTAACTTCTAAAGTCCTTAGTTTTTCTTCTAAAGATTTTTTAAAAAATTTTTAGATGAAAATATCTTGGTATTATGCTGTGCAATATTGCTTTTCTTTTAATGATTTTTTTTTTTTTAAATTTCTGAGAGAGAGAGAGAGAGCGTGCGAGAGACAGAATGAGCAGGGGAGGGTCAGAGAGAGAGGGAGATACAGAATCTGAAGCAGGCTCCAGGCTCTGAGCTAGCTGTCAGTACAGAGCCCGACGTGGGGCTCGAACCCACGAACCGTGAGATCATGACCTGAGCCAAAGTCAGACACTTAACTGACTGAGCCACCCAGGTGCCCCAATATTGCTTTTCTTTAAAAAAATTCTAAGATAAAGGAAGTCAAGTTGACTTTCTTTTCCAATAGATTGAGTCTTTTGCGTAGAAAATGTACCCCAAATCCCCATAACACATACGTGCGTGCACACATATGCACAGACCCTACACACAACTCTTTTCACCATGGTTATTTTTAATACATATAGACATAAATTGGTTATATGGGTGACTTACAGAGAAAATGGAGTAAAGAAATACATTAAAGAGGATGGGAAAGAAGATTAGTTTTAAAGGAAATGGCCCCAGAAGACAAGACTATGCCAAATTGCAGGAACTAGGAAAGAGAACATTGTATCACAGTGGTAAGTGTAGAGTGACAAGGCACCTCCTTTCTGGTCCAAGTTTTACCACTAACTAATAGAATGACCTTGTGGCCAGTCACTCCTCCTTTGCTTCTTAGTGTCTCCATCTGCCACCAAAAGAGTTGGATTCCTCTACACTTCGCTTGGCTGGATTATTCTTGTCATACAGGGATTGGCTCAAATATTACCTCCTTGGGGACACCTCCCTGGCTGCCCTCACTTACGTGCACACACGATGGATCTCTCTCTCTTCTTCCCCTGTCACTTTATCCCACTACAGAAGGGCTGTTGTCTTTGTAACTTTTATCACTGTCTGAATGTATGTCGATTCCTTGTTTATCTGTGCATTTCCTATCTTTCCCCACTGGGATATAAACTCCATGAGACCAGGAAGCTTGTCAGTCTTGTTCACTACACGTGTGCTAGCCCTTAGCAGTTCCTGGAACATTTTGGATCCATAGTAAATATTTGTTGAATGAATGACAAGATCAATGGCTTTTAAACTAGAGATGACTTATGAGTCTTTCAGGAATTGAGGGATGAAAGAAGAGGGGAGAACATGTGATTGGCCTTCAATGCTCCACCTCCTGTTTGATTGTGCATTTTATATATATATATAACACTGACTTTTTCATCACACTAAAGCATATCTATCTATCTATCTATCTATCTATCTATCTATCTATCTATCAAGGCATATTTATAGATATAGGTATATATATATATGCCTTAGGGTGATTAAAAACATGGTTCCAGTGCTACAACCATTTGAAAGATATAAGACCATGATGATTATTTGTTTTTTTCCCCAGATTGAAATTCTTTTTTATTATTAAAAAAAATTTTTTAATGTTTATTTTTGAGAGAGAGACAGAGCATGAGCAGGTGAGGGACAGAGAGAGAGGAAGACACAGATCCAAAGCAGGCTCCAGGCTTCGAGCTGTCAGTACAGAGCCTGATGCAGGGCTCAAACCCATGAACCACGAGATCATGACCTGAGCTGAAGTTGGACACTCAACCGACTGAACCACCCAGGCACACCACCCCCTCCCCCCCGATTGAAATTCTAAAGCCCAGCCTCTCATCAATAGAAAACATTGGTATGAGGAAAAGGATGATGGAGTAGAAGTTAGATATATTGAGTGACTACTGTATGCCAGGTCCTGTGTTAGTCCCTTCTCCACGCAGGAGAAATGAAGTTCTTACTTGATGGAGTTTACATTTTAATGGGGAGGTAGGAGAGGACAGAGCATCAAGAAACAAAGGAATGAGATAAAGTTAACTAGGGATACAGTGCACAGCTCTTTGTTCCTTGAAGTGGCTGATTGGAGATTGATTTGGATTAATTAAAAGGAAGCAAATTTGGGAAACACTTCAGCAAGTAGAGAGCGATAACTATAAACAAACAGCTGCCATCGGAGTAAGAGATGGGTTCCTTTGTCAGGGCCTAGACAGCTGCCTACACACTGGGCTGACCTGTCCAGGCAGTGTGCTGCTTTGGCCAGTCTGTGCAAAATTCTCCTAAGGAGGTAGGTGGTCATATCAGCATCTTCTGTGCCTTGAAGCTATTGTCATTATTTTGTTAGAAGTCATTGATTTTTGAGTATTCAAGAGAAACTACTGACGACACCTTTTGAGGAAAACAATATTGTCCCTCCTTGACAATAGAAAACAAACAGGAAATTAACATCAAGACTAAAAGGAGTTAGAGGCATAGTAGGTTCTTGGGAGGCAGCCCAAAGCAGAAACTGGTATTTGCAATCATCATAATAATATCACCTTACATGTGCACAACCCATATTGCCCTCACAGAAACCCTATGCCATGTAGCTTTATAAAAATTTTTGTACACGTGAAACTGACATGGAGAGGTCAAGAAATGCTAATGTATCTTACTTTTGAATAACAGATTTGCAGTTTACAAAGTTCGTACACACATATTATCTGAGTTTGTTCTCTGAGGTATTATTACGCCCATTTTAGAGACTGATGAGAGACTCAAATTGACCTACACTAATTCCACTAGTGAGCAAAGATTCACCCTCCTGACGCCTGGGTCTATCTGTGCAGGGCACACAGCCACCAAACTTGAGTAGCTGAGAGTCGAATACATCACCGAATTTGCATCTAAGATGAGGGCATTGAATGGCTTGCACTCCCAGAAGCAAACCCACACATAATATGAAGCAATGACTCTCCTAGGAAGAATGGCAATCACGAATGGAATGAGGATGTCAGACACTCAGGGCACATCAAATCTAGAATAAGGGAGGCTGAATAAAGGGAGTCGTGTTTTTTGCTTGTTTCTTTTTAAAAATGTATTAGTTCATAAGAATATAATGCCATGTGAAAAAACTTTTTTAATTTATGAAAGCCCACACTTTGCTACCCACATTTCTTGTGGATCTAGTGAGCCAACTCAGGTCTGGGGAGAGAGGGCTACAAGGTTGTTATGAATAGAAACTTGATCTTAAATCAAAGAAGCAGATTTGTCTCTGTAACTGAGATTGGTCTAAGTTTTTCTCTGTGCTGTTGCTTATTTTGGAATGAGTATCTTAGATGGAACTTAAGGGAGAGACCTGCAGCTCTTTGCTGAAAAGTAATTTTTCCAGTCTAAGTTGAATCTGTTTCTCATGCTGATGGGTGTTTTTTCATTACCTGGAGAAAATGCAGGAGCTCATAATTGAGGGGATTTTGCTCCAAAGCAGAGATGTACCCTATTTATCTTTGTATTTCTAAGGCCTACAGTAATGCCAGGTATCTAGTATGCAAGCATTTTGTAAATGTTTGTTGAAATTAAACTGTGATGAGCATGAATTTTTAAAGGACCCCAATCCTTTATATTTCTTTTTTTTTTTAATTTTTAATGTTTTTTATTTATCTCTGAGAGAGAGAGAGAGAGAGAGACAGCATGAGCAGGGGAGGGTCAGAGAGAGAGGGAGACACAGAATCTGAAACAGGCTCCAGGCTCTGAGCTATCTGTCAGCACAGAGCCCAATGTGGGGCTCAAAACCACGAACCATGAGATCATGACCTGAGCTGAAGTTGGACACTTAACTGACTGGGCCACCTGGGCGCCCCTCCATTTCTGTGACTAAATCTACCATATCATATACCAGACGTGGAACACTGATCTTTAGGATATCCTTCTGGTTCAGCATTTGTTTTAAAAATCACATTCATTGGGTCATCTGGGTGGCTCAGTTGGTAAAGCATCTGACTTTTGGCTTATGCTAAAGTCATGATCTCGCAGTGTGTGAGTTGGAGCCCCACCTTGGGCACCACACTGTCAGAATCCCCTGCTTGGGATTCTCTCTCTCCCATTCTCTGCCCCTCCCCCCCAAACATAAATAAACATTTAATAAAAGAATTATAAAAATCATGTTCATTAAGTGTTTAATATGTCAGGCACTCTTCTAAGTGTTTCTAGAATATTAACTCAATGTGTCCTTATAATCACATGATGAAGTAGATATAATCTTATTTCTATTTGATAGATAAGGAAGGAACTTCCCAGGTCACTCAGCCATGAGTGGTGGAATCAGGATTTGAAGAGGCAGGATGATGTCACTGCCCATAGTCATGGTTTTCTACTTTATGTAGGAGAAGGTCCTTACACAGGTAATATCAGACTCCAGCTCAAATGTGACCCAGGCCTGAGGTTGGAAGCCAAGCACATCCAGACATTTTGAAGTCAATAATGATTAGAGCTAACTCACTGCCCAAGGTGTTGATGAATTCAGAATGAAGGCCTAGGGACTACAGATTACTACTTGACACAGTTTCCAGACTTCCATCTTTTCAAGAGGTGAAAGATACTGGAATATGTAGGTTCTGTGAGTGGCAAATAAGTTTTGACTTGCAGTGGCAAATAAGTTTTGACTTGCAGGTAATATCACCTGGAAGGCTGTGAGGAGGATCCTAAGGTGATATCCAAGCTTTGTGGGAAGAGGGCCATGGTGTCATTATTGATACCTGCTCTGGGCAGAGAGAAGGCAACATGGCCGACAAGTCCCTAGAATGGATTCTTCAGGATCAGTAATCCAAATGTGGGGGATCGTGAATGTAGATTCCTGGTGAAATGTTAACTCTTTCCAGGAAGGAATGCATCAAGATCTGATTACACCACTTTATGAAGTTAGGCTTAAATAAGTTAAATATGTTGTAACTTTAAGTTGTAAGTGCCTTAAAGACAGGTAAATTCCTTAAAGACATTCTAACCTCTGTTATCTCTGAGAGTTCAGAGAAGGTGATTGAATTTTTTTTTTCAGTATTTTATAAAGTGCAGTACAAATTCAGCTTCACTCCCTCCCTGACTTGCACCCAGATTGTCTGTAAGCTCCTCTTATGTGAAAATTCTGAAGATACTATTATTCCTGATCAATATTCTGAAGGAAGGCCATTTTTGGTAGGAACAGAGAAACAGCAGAAATGGGAAAATGATGCCCCAAACATGAGATTATCAGAACTTTCTTTTGGGAATAAAATTCTGCTATAGCTGCCTTTGAAAAAAAAATTAGCAAATACGTATTGAGGTATGATGTCCACGCTCCACTTTAGGCACCAGGAATGGAGTAGTTAATAAGACAAGTTCTGTGCTTTCTTGTGAAACGTTTTCTTATCAATATTTTCTTTTTACCCTAGAAGGTAAGTGATAGGGCATGTTGAGTCTGGGGCATGTTGAGTATGCAGGCTCTGAATTGAATGCAAAATTTTGTATGGCAGCATATATGCATTTTCAAGGTGGACAAATTCCAGAGTTTGTCCTGTTCTCCAAGGATTCAAGGGCCAAAGAACCTGAGGGTGAGGCTTGTGGTGGCAGGAAGAAGAATGTACCGAATCTAAGGCTAGTGTAATTCTTCACACAGAGCAGCCAGTTGTAGGAGATCCTAGGATTTCCTTTCTTTGTGTATCCGTTCATTCTAGTTTCGGGAGTCTGAACAGAAAGCACACGTAGCTTTCTTCATATGCCTAACGTATTTCCTTCACCTCAGACTTTTGTTACCTATTTTATTATCTATGTAAGCATTTTCCTCTTTTCTCCAAGGCCAGCAGTCCTCGACAGCTGAACTCTTTGTGTTCTGTTCTGCACTTTTCTTTGGAGCCCAGTCCAGCAGTTTTTTCACTTTGTTTTTCAGTGACCTCCCACCATCTTGAGGCCTCCTCCCCTCCCACCTTGACCTCTAACTCCAAATTTATGTCTCCGTGTCATTGTGGGGAACCTCTTGGGGAGAAGGATAAAGCTGAATTGGAGCCTCGTCTCGGGGATTTTCATAGGAACACTGACTCTTTATTATTAGCTGTGCACTCCAGGCTGCTAGAGTTCATATTTTGGCAGTGGACCATCAAACACCCTATTTTTAAGAGCCTTTAACTTAGTTGTAAACATGTGCTGTGACTGGAGCTCACTTTCTTTACTCATGTTTACCAAAAGCAGTTTAACTGTTGAAAAGTTGTTATTAAAAAGAAAAAAAAAAAGCTCAGACTTCAGGACTATTTTTCCACTCATCTAACTCAAAACTATGCATGATCTAAAAAAAGAAAATTTGCCATTTAGTTGCTTAATTTGATGGTCCAGTCATACTGGTAATTTGAGGGAAAGAAGAAATGGCACCGCTCGGTCCTTTTACTTTGACAGATGCCCATCAAACATGCATGGAGGGGATGATGGCCGCTACCCATATTTACATGACTGACCAGCAGAGCAGCTCAAAGAAAAGCAGTCCAGTATGCTGAAAAAATTGTTTATTCTCTTCAAGTCATCTATATTTAGAATAAAAGTGTTCTATAGACACATTTCCCAGACGTTCTAAACTCTGGAGACCTTACTAGTTCCATTAGGAGAATATCAATAATATTCCAAACTCTCATTTACCTTGCAAATAGGTAGTTGTATCAGAAATTTGGTGAAGGCAGAGTTGTTGCATATATATTTATTTCTTTGATCTCTGGAAGGAATTTAGGCAAGTGTAACAAAATATTAATCTTTTGAGGAAGTGATGATGGAAAGCCATAAAGCAGGAGTTTTAAGAATCTAAATGCTCAAGAGGAGGGGTTGAACTTTGACATCTTCATCTTGTGATTTAAGGTTCTAGAAGTTATACCACTCGGTCAACTGAACAGAGCTGCTTTGGGGCTGTGGTGATACTCTAAGTAGTACCTTTCATAATGACGCCCTTCTCTCAGCCTCTGGGTATGTCATCAGACCCTCATACCTCATTGTTAGTTTTGCGGTGAGACATCAGTTGACAGGTGACATTTGCCAATCTGGGTAACAAGAAGTTAAATCCATTTGATTCCCTCTCCCTCTTGTTAAGCTCCAGGTATTCCATAGATATATCCTAACTTACAACATCCATTTGGTGGAAAAGCGTCATGCTCTGAGAATCATCTTGCCTAGTTTGCACATCTCTTATCTCCCTGGGCCATCCTGGAAAAGCTCCCTGGAGCTTCTGCAAGATGAACTGCTAATTCTTACTGATGAATGTTCCTTGCACAACTTTTCAAGTAAGGTACCATTCTAGGCACTTTGCTGAAATCAGGAAAATGTCCATTGATTCTCTCTCAGGGTTAGCCTTTTATGAATGGATTCTTGTATGCTCATTGACTTTCTGGTGCCTATTCAGTCTGAAAAGTATCTAATTGTTTTGCTTTATGGGTTACATTTCCTCCACTATTGAATGTAAGTTCCTAAAAAATATTAAAATAGAATTAAAATTAACTGAATGTCAGCAGGGAGATTTTTCCTAAAAATTCATAAGAATATTTCTACCCACCTCGGGGGAGGTGGATACTTCTCCCTATCCTGGACCTTTTTCAGAATAAACACAACTATAATGCTGCATTTGTGCCTGCCTATAGCTACATATGTGCATAACTGTTCCATGAGTATAGCAAAGAAGAAAAGAGGCTATAGAAGAACCCATATTTATGTTTTCAGAACTTTCAGGAGGGAGAAGAATTTGCAGACTTGAGCTCTTAGAATTTCCTGTAAAAAAAATTATGGTTTTTGTTCAGAATTTAGATGCCAGTTGCCATGTTAATAAGATGACAAGATTAGTTAATTGTATTATCTGTTGATGCATACAGAACAAATTACCCCAAAATTCAGCACTGGAAACAGCAAACATTTATTATCTCGTGCAGTTTTTGAGGGTCAGGAATTCAGAAAAATGAGCTCAGGGTCTCTCATGAGATTGTAGTTAAATATTGGTTAGGGCAGCAGTCACTTCAAGACCTGACTGGGGATGGGGCTTCCTCTTCCAAGTTTGCTCTCGTGGCTGTTGATGGCACTCAGTTCCTTGTTGGCTACTAGCCAGAGGCCTTAGTTCCTCACCACCTTGGCTTGTCCTTAGGCTGCTTGTGTATTCTCAAGTCACACCTAATGGATTCCTCCATGAGTCAGGGATCCAGGAGAGAGAACCAATACAGAAGCCACAGTCTTTCACAACCCAGTCTCAGAAATGACAAACCTTTGCTTCTTCTATAGTCTGTTGGCAACACAGACCAATCCTGACGTAGTGGAGGAGGGGACTATACAAGGATGCAAACACCAGGGGGTGGATATTCTTAGGGGCCATCTTGGAGGCTAGTGAACATATTAATATATAAACATTGCCAGGAGCCCAGGCTGCCAGGTCCCCTACTGTGATTTTGAGGAAGGTTATACCACTGACTATTCTAAAATAATCCTGAGTGGCTCTGTTGGTTAAGCATCTGACTTCAGTTCAGGTCATGATCTCATGGTTTGTGGGTTTGAGCCCCACATCGGGCTCTGTGCAGACAGCTCAGAGCCTGGAGCCTGCTTTGGATTCTGTCTCCCTCTCTCTCTGCCCTCCCCTACTTGTCCTCTCTTTCTCTCTCTCAATAATAAATAAACATCTAAAAATTTTTAAATAAGGCCATCCATTTACTTCACATCGATTTATTGAGTGCCAGATATATACCAAGCACTGTTCTAGGCACTTAGGATACTTTGGTGAATAAAACAAAGGTCCTCACCCTCATGAGCCTTATATTCAGTTTTATATTTTATTTTTCATGTAGCATATCCCATGGGTCAGTGGGTTTATGTGATGAGGCACATAGTTTGTACATGGACCTCCATTGTTTCACATTGACTTGCATTTGACCATCTTGAGCAGGAAACCGGGATAGGCCTTTTCCTTATCTGCAAGAATAAGGGTAAGCTTTTTGAAAGAAGTGGTAACAATACAATCTCTCTGGTGATTACATTCTTCTATTAACTGTCATAAATGATTACTTCTCTGTCTTTGATAGCTTAAGAATTAAGGGAAGTAAAGTACATTACTTAAGAATTAAGGTTTGGGAGTCAGACCCTCCTGGATTTGAGTCATAACTCTCCTGCTTTCTTACTGTATTACCTTGGGCCTGTTGTTTGACTCCTCTGAGTCTCAATTTTGTCCTCTGTAAAATGGTGATAATAGTAGCACCTATCTTCAAGTTGTCAACTGTAAATGACGGACTGAAAGGAACTTCCCGTAGGATTTGCTACACATAGATACCACTCACTCTATCTGCCTTTTCTTCATTCTGACTGCATCTGTGGATTCTTTACCAAAGGTGCCATCGAAATGACCTCCCCCCCCCGGGAGCCCGGGTGACTCAGTCAGTGAAGTGTCCAACTCTTAATTTCGGCTCAAGTCATGGTCCCACCGTTCATGAGATGGAGCTCTGCATCAGGCTCTACGCTGACAGTGTGGAGCCTGCTTGGGATTCTCTCTCCCTCTCTCTCTGCCCCTCCTCCTGCTTGCTCTTTCCAAAATTAAACAAACTTTAAAATAAAATAAAAAAGTAAAAAGAAATAAATGACCCCCCAGTTCAACCCAAACTAAACCATCCAAGATAGTAGGAAGCCTAGTAATGTTACTCCCAGGACACCTTTCCCACCCCCACTCCCTTGCCACAGCTGTGATCACTGCGAGTGTGTATAGGAAGTAGGGAGAATAGCTCAATCTGGGGTTGAAAACTTGTATGAAAACCTTTGATTTATCATCAAGGATTTGCCGTTTAGATATGTAAACATGCTTTCAGTATCCAGCTAATGGTTTCCTACTGATGCCATTTCTATGGAAATACTTTGCTAAGTCACCTGTCACCACAGGGGCTAGGAGAGGAAAGATGCATGTGCTCTCTGGGGTGTCTGTCTTCGTCTGTCAGTTCGAGGCACCCGAGCCAGAATGGCCCCTGATTCTCCTCAACTCCCTTCCCCTCCCCAGCACTGAGCAGGCAGCTACTTCTTGCCAAGGAGGTGTCTGCCTTCCCGAGTCTGGGAAGCCTGTATCCCACTCTCAGTTCCTCTCTCGTTTTCCTTCCTGGAGCAGTACCGCTAGAGAAAATGGCGGTGAGAGGGAAAGGACCCTCATAACTGCCAGCCTCAGAAACAAAATACAAACTGAGCCAGGGATATGTTTTGGTGGAAGGCAGTGCAATATATTCTGGGGGATACCTGGTAGTTTTCAGCTCTGTGCATTTTACATACTCTTCCAATTTCCCTTTGCCTCCATTGGGCAGGAAGTGTGTGCTTGGGTGATATACAATCCCTTGAGCCACTGGAAGACATGAACAAATGTGACCAATTTCCAGGCAGTCATGGGCTCTGGATTAGCTTAAGAGGAAAACCATTCTAAAGACACAAGGGTGGAGAGGGCTGGGGAGGAAGGAACAGATGCTTTGAAGTCAAGCAGACCTGAGTTTGAATCCTGGCCCTAACATTGTTGGCTCTGTGACCTGGAGGGATGGTATTTTTTTAACCTACCTAGGCTCATTTGTGTAGACGATGGAAATAACACACCAGTCTTTGAGAAGCACATAGCACTTGGAACAATAAAAACAAACAAGGAAGGAAAGAAGGTCCCAGGAAACATTTCTTTTTGTCTCTGAACTCTAACGATTTTCTACATCAATCAAGTTAACACTTCATGTTGTTTTTATTAAGGGAAGATATTTGCAGCTTCTGGGGCTTTGGTTCTCAAACATGACTGTATACAGTAGTCATCGGGAAATGTGCTAAACTGCTGGGCTCCACCAATGAAATTTAGGAACTCTGGAGTTTGGGGGTTTCTATAGAAGATTCTCAGGCCATGTGTGGAGATGCAGACTTGGGGGTAACTCCAAATCTTGGAAAATTTTGAAATCATCTTGACTTAAATATTTTTAGGCACTTGTGGAGGTCAGATATGAAACATAATCTTTGAGGTTTGAAGATACTGAACCATAGATGTTTTAGAACTATCGATGTTCCCAGGTGCCTTCTGGGTGCTTTGGAAGGCACAAAAGCAGAGATTTGCAAAGGTGCGCCTTCTGTTCTATGGAAAATCTATCAACTTCGTGTGTGACCTGGATGGAATGATCTGCTACTTTCCATGGGCACTGTATCAGAATGCAAGAAGGAACAGGACACCCCAGAATATCTGTGGAATGCAGGCCTGAAGCTGAAGGACAAGTAAAACCAGAGGGCTCGGGAAGATAATGAACACCAAGACATTGAGTGTTCTACTCTCAGATGATGGTGACCGCCCACTAGGGTGCAGGGGGCTTGGAGCCCCAGCAAAAAGGAATCCTCTAACTCTCTAACTTGCTGTGTCAGTTGGATCATTGTTTAGTTTCACCTCAAGGTATAGCTTGGATCCCCTGGCCGGTCACCACCTTGGCCCAGTTCAGTAGCGCCCTACCCTCAAATGATGCAACAGCCGCCCAACCTGTGTCTCTTTTAGTCCATACCGAGTGCAGAAACAAAGGTTGCCTTCTTACTACATAAAAATGTTCACATCATACTCCTGCTTAAAAGTCTTTTTCTTTAAAAGAATTTTTAACAATGTTTTTTTTTTTTTGAGAGACAGAGCATGAGTGGGGAAAGGGCAGAGAGAGAGGAAGACACAGAATCTGAAACAGGTTCCGGGCTCTAAGCTGTCAGCACAGGGCTCCATGCTGTACTCGAACTCACAAACTGTAAGATCATGACCTGAGCTGAAGTCAGAAGCTCAACAGACTGGGCCACCCAGATATCCAAAGCTCTTTCTCTTAAAAAATGTTTATTTATTTAGAGAGTACAAGCAGGGGAGGTGCAGAGACAGACAGAGAGAAAGAGAGAGAGAGAGAGAGGGAAAGAGAGAATCTCAAGCAGGCTCCATGCTGTTAGCACAGAGCCCAATGTGGGTCTTGAACTCATGAACCGGAGATCATGTTGAGCTGAAATCAAACATCTGACACTTGACTGACTGCACCGCTCAGGCATCCCTCCTGCTTAAAACTCTTAACTGGCCTCCTGTTGAATTTAAAATCCAAACTCATTCATGTCTGAAGCTCTTCCCTGCTCCATTTCTCAAGCCACTGTTCCCTTGCCTACTGTACCCCAGCCATGTGTGGAACACTCAATTGCCCAGATGAATCAAAGTCTTTCCTTCCACAGAGCACTTTATCATGCTATTTCTCTAACCTGTCACCTAGCTGGCTCCTGCTTAATTTTGATACCTCAACTTCAGTGACAGCCTTACTAATCATCCCTTCTAAAGAGGCTTCTCTCCAATTACTCTGTATTTTTGCTCCTTATCTGTTGTCTTTACACTTATTACAGTTTGCACTGCCCCTATTTATTTACTGATTCTGGGCCCATTTTGGTCCACCGTCCTCTTTAGATCATATCCATTTGATCGTTTCTTCACCAGGGTGTATGAGTGTTTGCACCTACTGGTTGCTCATTGAATCAGCGAACAAGTACTGTGACTTCCTGTGTTCCACAGGATAGGGTACGAAGAAGAATTAGCAGGAATAGCTGCTTGTTTTCCAAACAAATTTGTCCTTCCAGAACATTCCATGAAAGGAAATTGCAGGAGTGTGCAACAAGTGACTCACTCACCCAAACTGAAATTCAAGGATCCTCTCATGCTGTTTTTCAGAGAAGTTACAGGCTCATATTGCCCAGGTGAAAGCCAGGCTGGGTCCATGTGCTAGAACTCTGGTATGCCACAGTTTACTGGTGCTTTTAGCTACCGTACTGGTTAACGTCTAACTGCTGGTCTAACTCTTGGGAGGAAATGACTTCTGGAGCTGGGTTGTACGAAATTAAAGTTTGCATCAACAGGACCATAGAGTTCCTCTCAGCCAGCCCTGGACTGCATTTGCTGACAGTTAGGACAAGATGCGCAGCCCAGGTCAGGATGACAGGGAGGCTTTGAGCCGGATGTCCTGAGGGACATGCCAGATTCCTCTCTTCTCTCTTGGGCCTTCTGGATGCCAGGAAGGAGGAGAGTGAGTCATTCTGACCTATCAGAGTAGGTGAGTAAAATGTTTTCATTTCAGAGACAAAATCTTAAAAGGGTATATATATATGAAAGAAATAGAAGCCTAAAAGCCAGTCACAAGATATTCACAAGATCCTGGGACACAAGGACTAGTTTAAATTTAAAGTTTAAAAGAGATAGTATTATGGGACGCCTGGGTGGCTCAGTCAGTTAAGTGTCCGACTTTGGCTCAGGTCATGACTTTACTGCTCGAGCCCTACATCGGGCTCTGTGCTGACAGCTCGGAGCCTGGAGCCTGCTTCAGATTCTGTCTCTCTCTCTCTCTCTGCCCCTCCCCTGCTCATGCTCTGTTTCTCTCTGTCTCAAAAATGAATAAGCATAAAAAATTAAAAAAATAAAAGATATAGCATTGGAATACATAAAAGGTAGTTCTACTTAAGATGGTAGGTAGAAAGCTTATGGAAAAATCTAATCCCAAGAGGTAGTAGGCTAAACAACAAAATATATATAAATATTTAAATAATAATAATGGATTATTTAAGGAGTATTTGGGGGTATCCTTTCTAATCTTTGCAGTTTTTAACAAGGACATCCATGTTTTTCCACAAAATGTCCCTTGGTGCCATTTCGCCCCTCATCCTTTTAATAAATGTTTACTCAGCACCTCCTATACGTGTGGTCCCATGCCATGACCAGGGTCACATGTTGCCAGTTGTCCCCAGGGGGTAAAACCTGTCTAGTTGAGAACCTCTGTTAAAGTATACTTGGTAGAACTGAGGAGAATGGCCCCAGCTGCTGAAAATACATTATTGGGGCCCCACATCACATATCAGAAGCTTCCTGATGACTCCTGTGTACTTTGATAGCACTTCTAGAATTGACACCTGTTGTTTTAAGTAGGACAGATGTTTGGTTCTTTAACTTGTGAATTAGAACCCACTTTCTCACTGGTTGCAGTGACACCCTCTTCCAGCTCAGATTGCAGACTTTGTTTGTCCTCTGACCTAGAGTCTGGCTGTCGGGGCCTGGGGATGGAGCCATGCCCACCCCTGCCACTCCCGGGGCAACTTCTCTGTCGACCCCATAATGCCAAACGTTTCTCCTGGGTACAAAATAAGTGTACATTATCTTCTAAACAGAATAATGAAACACTAGTTGGCACAGGGCAAGAATTTGGGAGGCATCTTGGAAAAAGGAGAAAAGGGTTGAAATAATCTGCCCTCAGCCTGTTTCCCTGTGTTTTAGGTTATCTTAGCAGGAGTTGAAACAAAGAGAAGGCGGTGACAGTGCCACTGTGCAAAATGCTCATTATACCTCTTAGATACGGCACTGGTCACCAACCCACGGGAAGGATGCTGTCATTGTCTGGGAGTGGGTGAGGCCTCAGGAAAAAAATCTATGGTATGAGGAAATGTTAAACAAACTGGTCTTGTTTTTATTAGGAAAGAGGGGGATATCAAGATGACATAAAAACGAGTCCAAACTACTACTCAGAGTTAAAGGTGTTGTTTTTGAAATAATCTGAAAAGACTCCGTGTTAGGGCCTAGTGGCCACACGTTCTAACCAGCAGCTCCTGGCTTGACCCTGCTGGTGGGGCATGGGCTGCTGGAGGTCACCTTTGACTCTTTGCCCTTTTGTGGCATTCGTTTGAATCTTTAAAGCTCATCAGCTAAGGGAAGGCTGAGCAAGATCTCTGAAGAACTCGTCCTAGAAGTTATGAGAAAACTTTCTTTTCTTTCTTTCTTTCTTTCTTTCTTTCTTTCTTTCTTTCTTTCTTTCTTTCCTTTCTTTCCTTTCTTTTTTCTTTCTTTCTTCTTCTTCTTTCCCTCCCTCCCTCCCTCCCTCTCTCCTTCCTTCTTTCTTTCTTTCTTTCTTCTTTCTTTCTTTCTCTCTCATTCTCTCTCTCTCTCTTTCTTTCTTTCTTTTCTTCTTTCTCTCTCATTCTCTCTCTCTCTTTCTTTCTTTCTTTTTCTTCTTTCTTTCTTTCTTTCTCTTTCATTCTCTCTCTTTCTCTCTTTCTCTCTTTCTTTCTTTCTTTCTTTCTTTTCTCTTTCTTTCTTTCTTTCTTTCTCTCTTTCTTTCTTTCTTTCTCTCTTTCTTTCTTTCTTTCTCTCTCTCTCTCTCTCTTTCTCTCTTTCTTTCTCTCTTTCTTTCTTTCTTTCTTTCTTTCTTTCTTTCTTTCTTTCTTTCTTTCTTTCTTTCTTTCTTTCTTTCTTTCTTTCTTTCTTTCTTTCTTTCTTTCTCTCTTTCTTCCTTCCTTCCTTCCTTCCTTCCTTCCTTCCTTCCTTCCTTCCTTCCTTCCTTCCTTTCTTTCTTTCTTTCTACGTTTTCTGTCTTGTTAAAGCTCTGCTTCAGTTTGCCGCAAGCTCTTCTCCTTTCATTTTCATACCCCCCTACTCTGCTTGCTATCCCCAAAGATCCCACTGTGGGAAGAAAACAAGCAAATAAAAAAACTGGGTGAATCGCTGTGTGCTCCTAATCAAAGTATTTCAGAGCATGTTTTCACAGTTTACAGATCACCTGATTCAGGCATCAGAATCACCTGGAGTGTTTAACAGCAGGTCCTAGGGTCCTATCTTGAACCTTGAAAATCTACATTTCTGGCATAGGGCCCAGATACCTGCACTTTTCAGTAACATATGAGAGCCTGCACAAGGCCAGGTATTTTTGTCCTTTATTCATGAATGTATCCCAAATATCTAGATCTCTTCCTAAAATTACCTAACATACTATGGGGCTCTGTATGTATTTATTGAATGAATGAATGTACCAAAGGCCAATAGGATTTATTAGGACTGCTTTTCTATTAACTACTAGCAGAAACCAGTGGCAGGAGAGAGGAGTCTTTAATGGGACGAAGACAGACTTGAAAAAAGGAAGGAGAGAAGTCGGTTTGAAGAGTGGGGCAATTTCTGGGAGGCTAGGCTTAGGTGGGGCACCGAAACAGAGACCTCGTGTGGCAGAACATTCGGTGGCACTTGACAGATGGGGCAAGAAGCCGTGAAAAAAAGGAAATGCAGTGAGGCAGTGGTTAGACCAATGGCTTATTAACTTTAGTGAGTCCCCCAAATACCCTGGAGGCTTCTTAGACCACTGACCACTGCCCCCCTCCACCCTGCACTTCTGACGCGGCAGGTCCCGAGTGGGACCTGAACATGTGCATTTCTAACCCGCTTCTCAAGTGCCAGCGATGCTGCTAGAAACCTGCCTTGTGAAGCACTTAGATTGTTGGTCTCAGGAGTCAGGATATTTGGGGTATGAACCGGAGCTCCACACCTTGCTCCTTGTGGGACCGTGACAGTTTATCTACCTCTGGATCTGTTTCCCTCACATGTAAAACTGGGATGATGATGATGATTCGTTGTTGCAAAGCCTACTGAGTTGGTTCATGTAGAATATTCAGCAAAGTGCTAACACATCCAAGTATTTGCCATCTTCAAAATTATTATTTTATCCAGTGCTATGCCTGTAACTTTTGGGGAAAATGAAGAATATAGTTACTCTTCTAATAAAAGAAGAGATGTGACTTCATAGAACCAGTATGATATTTAATAAGAGGATGGACTAGTTCAGATTCTAATACAACTAAGCTATTTGTTTCTGGGCCACAGTGGAGTAGCCAACCAGCTAAAATTAACTCCTGTTGGAGAAGCACCCAAGGGCTAATTTTTGCAATATGGAAAAGGAGATGGCCTCTGCCTAGAGATGTACGGGAGCCATAATAGTTCTACAACAGGGCAAATGTACTTAATGCTATGGAGCTATACACTTAAAAATGGTTAAAATGGTAAATTTTATGTTACAGGTATTTTACTACGATAAAAAAAATGTAGATGGCCCGAGTATTACCTTCAGCTCTCTCGCTTATGATCTCTTTCAGGGAAATTCATTGTAGTGTATAGTTTAGCAACTGTTGTTCAAATTTGCCTACTTAGTTTGAAGAGACTAAATTTTGAAA
Source organism: Proteles cristata cristata (assembly GCA_017311185.1). Lineage (NCBI taxonomy): Eukaryota > Metazoa > Chordata > Mammalia > Carnivora > Hyaenidae > Proteles > Proteles cristata. The sequence continues at coordinate 65,122 of JAESUZ010003855.1, read as the reverse complement.
CACATATTGTAGATCTTCTGGGGGTGAGCTCTTGGGGCCTGCCAGGGTCAGTGCATTCTCCAGTAAATCAGTCTTAAAGATGAATCCAGTGATGTTATGGGGTGCCTGGGTGGCTCAGTCAGTTGAGCGTTGGACTTCGGCTCAGGTCATGATCTCAGGGTCTCTGGGTTTGAGCCCCGCGTTGGGCTCTGTGCTGACAGCTCTGAGCCTGGAGCCTGCTTCCGATTCTGTGTCTCCCTCTCTCTCTAATCGTCCCTTACTTGTGTCCTGTCTCTCTCTGCTTCTCAAAAATAAATAAACATTAAAAAAAATTTTTTAAAGATTAATCCACTGATGTTTTAAGGTCCTAATGTTGAATTGCAATCACTTCTTGCAATTCACAAATCACAAAAACCCACATTTCTGGATTCTCACTGGGTAATTGAAAAAGAAAATACCCTGCAGGATTTGGCCTAAAACAGCTTATCATTTGCTTTGAACTTTTCCTTCATGAGATGATGAACTTGGTTGAGAAACACAGGTCATTCCCTCATTCTAGTTACAAAGGCCTTTATCTGATGTCTGAGCCTTCTTTTTATGGTTACATACTATCCCAACAAGGAAGAATACCTTTGCTCTTAAAGTCGAATACTATGCCAATGGAAAAAGAAAAAAGGCCTCCTAATTAAAAGCATAAGAAGGCTCTGGGGAAAAAGTCATTTAGAAAAGCAAATATAGACAACTTTTAATTGCCCAGCTCAAAGTGTGAAACTCAGTGTCATAGAGATAGTCCCCATCTTGTAAGCAAGGTGGATCCCAAAAGCCTGTAAGTATGCTGTGTACAGTGTGGCAAGCATTTTCCTACAGTGCTGGCTCTACATGTACAACTAGATTTTTAACCCCATTATAATATTTAGAAAATCAAGAAGAGATGCCTGTGCTGACCTCAGCCCTGAGAATCTTGTCCAGGTGCCAAAGTCTCTAGCAGTCTGCAGCAACCTCAGGGTGGTGTCCTATTGCTACCACCACCACTGTCCCCAAGGGAAGAATCTTTTTTTTTTCTTTTTTTCTTTTTACAAATAGTTTATTGTCAAATTAGTTTCCGCATAGCACTCAGTGCTCATCCCCACAAGTGTCCTCCTCCATGCGCATCCCCGCTCTCCCCCACATCCATCAGTCCTCAGTTTTTGTCAGCATTCAAGAGTCTCTCATGGTTTGCCTCTCTCCCTTTCCCCCACCATTTCTGCCCTTCTTCTCCCCCTTGTTCCTCCATCAAGTTCCTCCTAATCCTTCTATACGTGCAAACATATAACATTTGTCCTTCTCTGCCTGACTTATTTCGCTCAGCATAACACCCTCAAGGTCCATCCATGTTGCTACACATGGCCAGATTTCATTGTTTCTCATTGCCATGTAGTATTCCATGGTATAGATAAACCACATCTTCTTGATCCATTCGTCCGTGGATGGACGCTTAGGCTCTTTCCATGTTTTAGCTATTGTGGAGAGTGCTGCTATGAACATTGGGGTACATGTGCTCCTATGCCTCAGCATTTCTGTATCCCCCCAAGGGAAGAATCTTGCAACTTGTACGTACATTGCCACCTTAGGGATGACTAAGCTTCAAGGATGGAGATATTCCAGAAATCACAATGTGATTTTATAAGATGCTTTGCAGAAATGTCTTCGATAATAAGGGTTCCTGGCAGCTTCATAAAGAAGAATTGAAGTGTGTCAGGACTATCTATCTAGCATCTTCTATTTCTTCTCACTCTTCAGCTTCTTATTCTGTTTCATTTATTATTATCCTGCATGCCAGAAGTGGGCTTATATGATTTCTTAAACTCCTAGCGAACATAAATGAACATAGTGAAACGTAGTAGAGTAGTAAAGAGCTATTCAGATCTAGAGTTTCTACCCTTCCTTTTGCTTGGACTCTTGAACAAATTACCTAACCTCTCTGAGCTACAGTGTCCTTAGATATAAAGTGAAATAATAACTCATAAAGGGTTATCATGATATTTAAATGAGAGAATACATGAAAAGTGCTTAGCCTAGTGCTTAGACATAGTTGGAACTCCATAAATGTTAGTCACGACTATTGTTCCATGCTTCTTGGCTCTTTATCACTATTTTTCTGGCTATATGTGAATGAACTCATCTGCATTTGCATAAATGATGTTGGAAAATATGTGTTATAAGCATTCTACCCATTTTCATTGCAAGTTACGGTTTATAAAGCAGTTTCTTATCTGATCCTTACAACAACCCTGGGGAATCAGAAGACATTTCCTCTTTATACACTTGTGGACACAGGCTCAGGGAGGTGTGGTGACTTGATTTGGATTGACTCTGAAAGACCAAAGAGTCAAACCAGAGTTAAGACTCTTTAGGTCAGTGCTTCCTGTTAAGTAGGAGGAAGGTCTTATAATTACTGGTACCATAGGATTGCCAACCTAAGGACTAGGGAGAAAAGATTTACATGTTTCTCAATTTCATCGTTTGTTTTTTAGTGAACATATCCAAGAAGCCATGCTTTATGAACAGAGATGAAATGTTTGTTTTTTTTGTCCATGTGCTGAAATTTTTGAACTCATGTGCAACAACATGAAAGAGGATTCCTGGGAGTTCATGCTTCTGGCAGTTTCAGGTCTGGTTTGCAATTTGACATACATTAGTTACCCCCAAGTTAATAATGGTGATGAGATGGTGGAAATCCTGATGAATTCTTAAGCAAAATGAATCTAAAAGGCTCTTTTTTATTTTTATCACATCTAAGTGACTCTGACTTTCCACATCCTGATTTTTTTATTAGTTTTAAAAGAAAAACAAACACCTTAATACTTCTGGAACAATAATAATAGTTTGGGCTCTTTTCTCTCGATTTGCGTATCTCCTTTGCACATCTCCTGTGCATATCAGTTCTCTGTATATCTATAGTAGAAGTCCCTTTTTGACAGAATCACAACATACACTGAACCCTTGTTATGACTTCTTGGCTCCAAAGGTGACATTAGTTTTTTAAAAGAGCAAGAAGCAAGTGTTTTCCCTATTTGTCATCATATAAATTTTGGAAACTTCAGAGTCTTGAAAATCATCCTTTTCGGAGGTAAAATATAATACTTCAGACACTGGGCATGGAAATCCAAGCTCTACCATTTGTTAGCTGAACAAATTGAGGGAAATGATTTTGTTCCCCCCTCTATGAAGTTGTGACATAATAAAACCTGCCTAACAGGACTGGTGTAAGGATTAAGTGAGAAGGTGTAGTGATGGTCTTAGTAGTGATTAGATGCCACCAGCAGCAGCATCCAGATCATCTCAGTAATCTTGGTACGGGGTCAAATGCAGTTCTTTATACCGATTCCATGGTTGTAGGTGAGAACAAATCACTCATAACTATGAGCAGAATAAATGTATGGTAAACTGAAATAATGCAGTTACAGCCTCTTTCTACGAAAGCACGTCTATAGGGTTAAACTGAAGGGCAATTTGAAACTTTGGCCTCTGAGTGTGAATGCATTGTTAAGCATTTCACAGTAAAATACAATAGCATTCCAGATCTCAGTATGATGTCAGACACAATGGCTTACTCATTTCAGTGGGAGTTCATTCTCTCTGAAAACCTAAAAACATTCATCCAGCAATTTCAAGACATACTGATGAAGACATTGCCAGCTAACTCCACCAAGGACACTGGATGTATTTCTTTTCCTCTCTTTTAGGTCTATATTTTCCTGAGCTTGACCAATGAATTATTTTTGTTCTATTTTATTTCTTTATGTTGCAGCATTTTTATATTTGAACAGACGTATGCAGAACAGAAAGCAGTACATGTGGTATTCACTGTTTATACATGAAAGATTCATTCATTCAACAAATACTTGCTCAATATGTATTGTATCCAAGGCACCAGGTTAGCTACGTGATTCCTGATTTTTATGGACGTTAGATTCTAAAAGAGAAGTAGAGTAAAAATAATATAGTAGCAAGTACTTTTTTGACCACAGAGCCCAACTTTCTTTAGACTTAAGCTGAGACATAAAAGAGTAGACATTAGCAATGGAAATAATTTTGGGAAGTACACCCTGGAGTGAGAGAACAGCCCTGACCCATACCTCAATGCTTTATGTCTATGATAGGTTTCTTGCTGATAAAATTTACAGCATAATACATGCTGGAGTTTTGAAATGATTAGATAATAGAGAGTATGTAGTAAGTGAAGAGCTGCATAGAGAATAAAACATAATTGAGTATGTAGTAAGTGAAGTGAATTTACAGCAATACCATAAATATTTAAATTGTCACTACAGTAGATTTCTATTTAAACACAGAGAGTCCTGAATGACACAGCAGTCACCCGTATGTATGTAAAAACAAAACACAAACAACAGAAACAAAAAAGAAACAAAACTTCAGTCACATTTTGGAATTCTGCTGTTGTTTAGCAAATCAAGGCATTTTTTTCCCCACTCCTGGTTTAGGATATCATTTAAATATCTTGGTGTAATTACTCCTGTACTTTGCCATTAGTATTTTATATTCTTTATTTTGTGAACTAACTCTCCAGATTGTAGCTGTGCTGAAATGAAGCTTCTTCTGAAATTTTGATTCTTATTCTGAGATCGGGAGCAATCCCCAATGGAATGTACAGCACTGGGTAAGGTTTGAGTCTAGAATTGTAAAAATCTTCCACTAGCACGTGTAGGCTTCTCTGTAATTCAGAGTGGAACCATCAGCATTTAGAGTCTCATGAAGCTAGGATTCTCTTCCTATAAGGGGACTTTCCCCCCAAGAAAATGATATCCACCCATGAGTCACAGACCATTCATCCCTTGGGTTTGGTATTTGTTCTGCTCTTGAACTCTCACGGGCCATCCATGGACTGAAAATCAAATTCATACACAAGGAGAGATTATCGTTGTGAGGGATTTGTGGGAGCCCAGACACTTTTGATGAGAAGAGACTGTCACCCCCAAGGATGTTATTTGAATCTGAAAAGAGGTGGTTATAAAGGAGGTGGCGATGCTTTTATCCGCTGTAGGGAGCTGCCACCCTGCTCTCCTGTTAGGCGGCCTTCCCGGATGAGCAGAATGAGCATCCACTGGAGAAAGCAGCTGAGGTTTGAAAACAGTTCCAGTTTTGCAGTTTCAGGAATGTGTTGGAGCTGCAGCTTTAAGATGGCATTTCCCCCCCTTGCTGCTGTGGAGAGAGCCCGGGCCAACGTGAATGGGGGTTTTGTATGAAGGTTGCGGGTGAGCCAGAGCCCCTTGGTAATCAGGGCAACAAAGCACATTAATCCTTAAGGAATATACTTTACATACAGCTTCTCTCTTTTCTTTTCAAGCAGAAGTATAAGTAAAACTTCCCTGTGCTCCGGTAGTTATCCTCCTGCCTTTGATCTCATTTTAAGTTCGGCACCGAAGGCAACTCGATCTCGGGCACTATCTCCTTTCATAGATGATAATTAGCACAGTTCTAGAAGGCCGGCTGCGATGATATCCTCTGCTGTTAGAAAGGGGGAACGGGAGTAGGGATTGGAGCAATTGTTTGCTGTGTTGATGACTGTGATGTTGCCATGGGAAAGCTCAAGACTTCAGGAGACTTTGTGTTTTGTCGGGCGAGGCGCCAAGCCGTTGTGACTTATTACAGCCCTGCGAGTGAGCCGTACAGAACAGTATCCTGTGTAGCAATTCAAAGGGCAGGAGCACTTTAATCAGGGAAAGATAGAGCGCTGAGTATTCACATTATGCTTTATTTCAACTTGGAACTGATCAACAAACCCAACGTTTTGCTGGTCTCTGGGTTTGGTCTTTGAACTTTGGAGGAAAAACAAGTCAAGTCTCCCCACTCACCCCAACTAAAAGGCAAAACAAAAATGCTCCTGCTTTACATAGAAAGACCCCTTGTAAAGAATGGAGCGTTCTCAAATAACAGCTCTGTCCACAACCTCTCGTTCACCTTGACTCTGCCTCAGGAACTTCAAAACTACACAGGCTGAGTTGATTTGGTGTGAAAAAAAAGGGGGGGCTGGGAGGTTGGGAAGGTTACTTCTGACTTCAGATTCCAGATACTTCTTTGCCTCACTTATCTGAGAGATTCAGCCACTTGTACCCCGAATGCCCAGCACAGTACTGAGCCCAGCCCGAATGCTTAGTCATTGTCCAGCCTTCCGAAGACAAGCAGTTTTTGTGGGGGTTGGATGAGAAGTTGATATCTAGATCCACATAGAGGAAGAATCTGAAGGTTTGTGAATGATTTTGGCCTTTCAGGCCCCAAAAGGCTGGCTATAACCCCCCTCCTTTTTTGCAGCCCCAATTCTTTAGAAGATGCCAAGTCTCCATTTCATTTTGTGCTGTGTAGACATTGCCTAGAAGTTCCCTCGGTGCCAAGGCTTTTGAAGCCCCTTGATCCATTCCAGAGAACTCTTGGAAGAAGAGAGAACAACTTCGCAATTTCCAATTTTAGCCTAAAACAGATGTCAACATGTTAACTCTTCTTCATTCGGTATTGCGGGCCTGGGTCTGTGCACTGACCACAGAGACCCAGCTGAAGTGGCCCATGTTTCCTGAATAAATTTTCATTGAGAGACTTCGAAGAAATGTATGTGCTGCAAGCAAATGAAGCAGCTATGTCTTATGGCCTAACAGGGAGATATGTATTTTCATATTTTAAAATATTAGAGTAAAAGATGCATATAATACATTTTAAATATTCAGTTTTAAGATTAAAGGCTTTATTAGGTGGATAGATAAAGGAAGCATATGGTTTAAGCAGAAGATGATTTGTCTTCACAGTATGTCTTTTTGTTTAATGTCCATTTTCCAGGAATGTTTTTATCTCATCTTTTAGAAACACTTTTCAGAGTGCTTATACTTGTGTTTGTTGCTTTGTAGCTTTATTTAGTTGCAAGATTAGCTATTTATTTTTCACTGAGTTTGACCTTAATGAGACATATTTTACACAGAGGCAGATGTTTTCATCTGCCTTAATTTTCAGTTACTATCTTTCCAAGTCATGGTGACATTCAGAATAGTTAATCACATAAGTTGTGGAAATTTTTTTTTCTAACATAGAAATAAATTTTCTTTATGTACTAGATGACTCAGATAATAACTCTGGCCTTTGGGAATTAGGGAATTGATGAGACTTTCCCTTCAGAAGTTTTCCATATCATGGTTTCAAATGTATGTTAATATAGGATATAGCCTGTATCACCATCATCGTCATCGTCATCGTTGTCATCATCGTCATCATCATCATGGTCTTTTAAATACCCGCTATTTTTTTTCTGAAAACTTTTAGGTTCACTGCAAAATTGAGAGGAAGATAGAGAGATATCCCGTATACTGTCTGAACCCATATATGGATGTCTTTCCTTATCATCAATATCCCCTGCCAGAATGGTAAATTTGTTACAATTAATGAACCCACGTTGATACCTCATTATCATCTGAGGTCCATAGTTTACATTAGGGTTCACTCTTGGTGTGGTACATTTTATGGCTTTTGACAAACATATAACGACATACATCTACCATTATAGCGTCGTGCAGAATAGTTTTACTGCCCTAAAAATCCTCTCTGCTCCACCTGTCATCCTTTTCTCCTTTCTAACCCCTGACAACCACTATTTTTTTTTTTTTTTTACAGTCTTCATTGTTTGGCCATTCCCTTGCTCTTTTAGAATTCGATATCTTTAATTTTAAAATATTTCAGTTAAATTTGAAAGTTGCTTAAAAATGGATGAGTGGTTTTAAAAAACAAACCCCAGGATATTGTTTTTGCATTAAGAATTTGTTACAAATAGACTGACCAATTCTTTCACCAAAAGTGAGAATTACTTGACCTAATAATAATAATTAAGAATGCTATTCTCTGTCAAAGGAATTTTGACTTTCCTAGAAAGGCAGCTTTCTAGGACTTTGGACTCTTCAAATCATGATTGAGTCAATAGCTCCTTGAATAGAAACATGAATTGCATAAAAATGTCAGAATGGAACATGGCATAGATACATTGAGCCTCTTCATTTGGAATGAGTCCTTCATCCCACATGACTGTGATATAGTTTCATTGTGATCTATGTTTTTGTAGAACTATACACAGTTAGCTATTTAGGTCTCCATACCTCCTCTGCCTTTTCCAAGAAAAGGTTTTATGAAGATATTAATCATTCACAGATCTATAAAAGGTTACTAAGGAAATTAGGGCTAATAGGAAGCATTAAGGACTTTTCAAGCAGATGCCATAAAATATAAAAGGATGATCTAGATTTAAAACAAGTCTTGGTGCCATTCTCAGGAAAACAGTACTGGATAGATGGGGGAGGAGGCATTTCTCTCTTTTCTAAATTCACCTCAGCCCATATCTTACTCTGTATTTGGATTACTGCAGTATTTCCAAATGGGCCTCTTAACCCTTAACATATCCTCTGTCCTTTCACCATTTAAATGTCTAAAATGAATGCTTATTGTATTAAGTCCCTGCTTAAATGGTACCTTCTGCCTAGAAAAAAAATCCAAACTTCCTAATTGACCTGAAATTTTGTGGACTCCGATGTCTAGAGGATTCTGGGCTTGTTACTGGAAATATAACTATTGTAGAAGCCAGCCTTAGGGCACCTGGGTGGCTCATCTGGTTAAGTGACTGACTCTTGACCTCAGCTCAGGTCATGGTCTCACAGTTTGTGAGTTCGAAGCCCCACATCAGGTTCTGTGCTGGCAATGTAGAGCCTGCTTGGGATTCTCTTTCCCTCTCTCTCTGCCCCACCCCATCTCACACTATCTCTCTCTCAAAATAAATAAATAAACTAAAAAAAAAAAAAAAAAAGAAAAGAAAAAGAAGAAGCAGCCAATCTGACTTCTCATTCTGTGAAGTGAAAGAGTGAACCTTTTCTCCATGGCACAGCAGAGCCATTATCTCCCTCTCCTCAGAATTGGGGCTCTGTGATAAAGAAAGGCTTGGAACTGACTTGTGAGAACGAGGGCCAAGAAGCTACCACAGATTCAAAGGACTGGAATGGGTGGGTCCTATGAGGATCAAAAGCCCTGACTTGGGGAAAGAGGTGTACACACTGATGGGGACTGAGGACTATTCTGGGTCCTGGCACCCATTTCCTTGCACACAGTAATTGCATGATAAGTATTTGCTTGTGGAATTGGCTGATCACAGCAGCAGCTCTTATGATTTTTAAGTTACTTTCTCAGACACCTGGGTTAGAGATTAAGTGGCATAGGGAAGGAGTTAGCTCTAGAACCTAGGGCAAACCCAGCAGTCATCGAGAAGAACTTTTCCCTTTTGTGGGTACCAGGGGCAGCTTGGGCAGTATGTCTTAGTGTTAATCTGTGTCCCTTTAGGGCTCATTTTCTTGGATCTGTTCTTACCGGGCACATATTTTGTCTTTTGTACTCAGCCTGTCTTGTTCAAAGGCCTGTCATCTAGTCATTATCACAAAGTATACTCTTGGCATGGGAATAGTTCAAAAGAGAAAAGGAAAATAGACCCCTTTACTTTCCTTTATTTAAAAATTCTTAGGTGCCCTGAAAGGAATTGTTTGAAAGCCTGTCTCCTCAGTGCTTTGTATTAGTATATACTTATATCAGAACTCATGGAAATATGGTTCCTACTGACTCCTTACTCTATGGTCTGTTCCTTAGGGAGAAATTGCTACTTTGTGATAGAGATAACTATAATTCTAGCAAGATTAGCAAAGGAAACAGTATCAATTGTACTTTGAGATTACTTATATTTTGGAACTGTAGTAATTTCTATATTGGTAAATTGTGTAATACTTACATAAAAGTTAAAGAATATACCTCAATTTGAGGAAATAATTCAGAATGCCTGAGTAGAAATTATCTTTCCTAGAGAATGTGTGAATCATATGCTCCCCGTTTCAAGGAAAGTATAGAAAACATTGGCTGCAAAATGTCAAAACTACATCGATGGTCAACATTGACCGGAAGTTTGATAAAAATGGGCTCTTGAATTCATCATAAATTGGCAGAGGCCTTGTAGAAAGCATTTTGGCAATATCTTTCAAGAACCATAATAATATCTGTGCCCTTTGACCCAGTAATTTCACTTCTGGGAATCTCCCAGAGGAAAGAATCCAAAATATGGAAAAAGCAATATACATGAAAATAATCATTGTAGGATTATTCATAATAATAATTAAAATCCTTGGAAGTACCTATATGTACACCAGGAACCAAATTAAATGAATTTTACCGATGTAAAAATATGAATGCAAAAAAGCCTGAAGAGTAACACATATAAATTGTAATGGAAGTGTTCAGATGGTGTGTATCCATACATATATTTTGGTTGCAAGCAGCAAATACAGACTCGGGCTAATTGAACCAATAAAATAATTGACTAGAAGAACATGGGGTTATTTGTATAATGTACAAAGTGTCTGAAAAACCAAACCTTGGGAAGGGAAGAAATCAGGACAACTCTGAGGTTCTAGGTGGCAGGAACTGGAAAATCTTGTCTGTAGGGTACTTCGGAGGAGGCAAATCAGCTCCACGTGGCTTCTGTGTCATTATCCCTAACCTCCAGGGAATGAGAGTTTCTTTGGTCAGTCTTGGATCATGTCCCTCCTTTGTGACCAGGAGAAGAGGGTACTATGACCAACAGTTCCACCCAGAGGAGATGCAGGAGGAAGGTCCCTGGAGGAAATATGAGGTTAACATACACAAAGAAGAGGGAATAGATGCCCAGGAGGCCAGTTCAACAGATGTACAGTACACAGTGGGAGATTTTTTTGTTGTTTTTTTTTTTGTTTGTTTGGTTTTCTCTTCTCTGTACAATCTAAATTTTCTTATACTTTTAAAATCAATGAACTTCAATCAACACAATGTATATCTTGGAAAGTCAATATGGATAATGGTAGAAACATTTCCCATTGTATTATTGCACGTACCGATCATATGAAGCAGTATAGCATGGAAACAAATCTGTGTTTTTAACACTGAACTAAGTAGCAGTTTCTTAATATCTTAATAAATGGAAATACCTGATGAGGATTTGATGAGGATTAAATGAAGTAGCACATGAGAAAAGGCTTTGCACAATGACTAACACATGCAGAAAAAGTGCATATTAAACTCACATAAAGGCTAAAAGATGTAAAGAATGAGGTTGCAATAGCTCTCCAATGTTTATATTGTAGCCAAAAGGTAATAGCTAAGTTATATATAGTGGCAGGTGATAATGATTGTAAAATGTGTGAATTATGGTTCTGTTTAGATTTTCTTTGCCAATGCTATTAATTTGTATAAGTAAAAGTGTCAACACCTGAATATATTATCTGAATATGAGTCCAAGAGGTGCAATTCATGAAGTAGCTGATTAATTATCCTAGGTTTGGATTTATTAAGATGCCATCGATCATGACATATATACTTTAAATTATTTTAGAATGGTTAAAATATGTATTATATCAGATAGGAATCTGTCAGTATATATAAACTCTAGTGAAGAGCTCTGAGAAATATATTTGTTTATGTCAGTTAGTCATGGGCCATCTACATGGTAGCAAAATAGTCACCGTGCTTTTACCACATGTCCGTGGACTACAGTTGATCAGCTTGATCAGGGTATGTATGTGAAATAGTTCTACTCTGGAGGTTTCACTACTGATCTAGTTTAAATGGAGTTGCTGACAGGGCCAGGACGAGAGCGAGGCAAGACAGGCACAGAGGGTGCGAAAATTGAGGATGCACTCATTCTCAGGTCAGTGTGTCTTAAATTCTGTGCCTCCTTCTAGTCCTGGCCCTAATGACAGAAGAGCTGGCATGTACATAGATTCATAATTTTTCATTTCTGGGAAAAGAAATTTATTTTAGACTGATGTCTGTATGTGTGTGTACAATTTTTGCTGGTCAGATGTAGAAGATGTGGATCCTCACAAAACTGCAGTCAGTTGGTATTAAAATCTTTTGTACCAAAGGATTTGCTTGAAACCAAGCATATTTAAATATGAAAATACCCATTTTACTCAAAGCAATCTATAGATTCAGTGCAATCCCTATCAAAATTCTGATGGCATTTTTCACAGAAATAAAACAATCCTAAAATTTGTAGGGAACCACAAAAGATCCTGAAAGCCAAAGCAATCTTGAGGAAGAAGAACAAGGCTAGAGGCATAACACTCCATGATTTCCAACTATACTCCAAAGCCATGGTAATCAAAACATATTGTATTGGCATAAAAACAAACACATAGATTAGTAGAACAGAGTATAGAATCCAGAAATAAACCTATGCAGAGATGGTCTATTAATTTATGACAAAGGACCCAAGAATATATAATGGAAAAAGGACAGTCTCTTTAATAAATGGTATTGGGTAAACTGGACAGCAAAATACAATAGAATAAAATTAGACTAGTACCTTACACCACGCATAGGAATTAACTCAAAGTAGATTAAATACTTGAATGTAACAACTGAAACCATAAAACTTCTGGAAGAAAACCTAGGTGGTGAGCTCATTGGCATCAGTCTTGGTGATGATTTTTTGGATCTGACTCCAAAAGCAAGGGCAACAAAATAAAAATAAACAAGTGGGACCGCATCAAATTAAAAAGCTTCTGCACAGCAAAGGAAAGCATCAACAACATGAAAAGGCAACCTACTTACTGAATGGGAAGAGATGTTTGCAAGTCATTATCTCTGATAAGGGATTAATATCTAAAATATATAAAAAATGCATACACCTCAATAACAAAAAAACCAAACCAATTTTTAAAATGGTCAGAGGATCTAAATAGACGTTTCTGCAGAAAAAAACATATGATGGCCAAGAGCCATGTGATAGATGCTCCACATTACTAATCAAGAGAGAAATGCAAATCAAAACCACAATGAGATGTCACCTCCCACTAACCAGAATGGCTGCTATCAAAAAGACAAGAAATAACAAACATTGGCAAAGATACGGAGAAAAGGGAGCCCTTATGCACTGTTGGTTAGGTATAAAGTGGTGAAACCACTATGGGAAACAGTATGGAGATTCCTCAGAAAATTAAAAATAAAACTACCATATGATCCAGCAATTCCATTTTAGGTGTTTATCTGAAGAATGTGGAAATGCAAATTTAAAAAGATACATGCACTTCTGCATTTATTGCAGCATTATATACTGTAGCTAAGATACAAAAACAACCCATTTATGTGTCTTTCAGTGGAGGAATAGATAAAGATGTGGTATGTATACTCAATGGACTATTACTCAGCCACAAAGAAGAATGAAGTCTTGCCATTTGTGACACTTTACCCCTTGAGGGTAAAATGAAATAAGTTGGACAGAAAAAAGACAAATACTGTATGACTTCACTTATATGGTAGAATCTAAAAAACAAAACAAACAAAATGAATAGGTACAGAGAACAGATTGGATGTTGCCAGAGGTGACGGGGGTAGCAGGGTAGATAAAATGAGTGAAGGGGGTCAAGAGGTACTTCCAGTTATAAAATAAGTCATAGGGACATCATGTATACATGGTGACTGTAGTCAATAATATTATGTTGCAAGTTAGAAAGTTGCTAACAGTGAATCTTCAAGTTCTCATTAGAAAAAATATTAACATGTATTACCTGCTGACGGTGAGCCAGAAGAGGATTACATTTAATCCTCAAAACACTTCTACGAGGTAACTATTCCTATTGTAAAGATGAGGAAATGGAGGCACAGCAGTTTAGGTAATATGACCAAGATCTCAGAGTCAATAGCAGATCCAGGGCCTAACTCTGGGATCTGTCTCCAAAGTCATAAATTCTCTTATGATGTCATCCAATGCAGGGATCCTCCCTTTCTTCCAATACTTATCTTCCTTTTGCTGACTTCCCTTCCAGCTCTTTCCACTGTGCACACTGAAAATTCTTTTCCACTGTTAAAACAAAACAAAAAACCCTTCAGGCCTTCAGTGAAACCCAGCTCTCCCCTAAGAACATTTACTTTTATCCCTTTCAGGTAAAGATGATGAAGCCCAGCGTACCTCAAAACCATTAGGACGTGGTGTCAGCGTTATCTCAGTTGCACAACACCTCCTTCAACCTCTCCCCCGTCCTTTAAAATCTGTACCACTTAGTCTTATTGCCTTTAACGTGATTTCTCATGGCTGTCTGCCTGTATCCAGGTGACTTCCGCTCCTTGACAGCTGCCTCGTCTTCTCGTCTTCCTACCCCCTGCCATCATCCCAGCAGATTTCAACATTCCCGAAGGAAACACTTTAGACGTTCCAACTCTGAGCTTCGTGATCTCTAGTTTCATCAACATTCACCTCAACTGCGCTGAAAACTGATTCCCATGGCCTCACCCTTGACCTTATTATCACCTCAAACTGTCCTACCAGGGAAACCTCAAGCCCAGATATTACACTCTTATCTACTTCCACCTTCCCGAGTTCCCCACTCTCACCAGGCCTCCTGCTTTTCCTTATGAAGCCCTCAACTCTCTTGACCTGTTGGCTGTTTCTGACTGTGCATACCCTCTTGGCTTCTGTTCTGTTTTGCCCAATCTGAGTCTCACGGTTGGCCACTGGAGTTACTACCCTCTCATCAGCACCTTTCAATTTGTTGACTTCTTTATCGCATTTGTCATTGGTTTGGGTTTTGATTCTCCAGAAGTGGACCCTGAGGGATTGAGCACAGGTATCCTATTCAAGAGGTAATTCTGGAAGTACACGTAAAGGCCTGGGTAAGTGAGACAGAGAAGGGAAGGAAGCCACTAAAGGGTGTGGTAAGAAGCTGGTTGCTGCTGTGGACAGCTAGGGCTCAGTCTGACCATAAACATGTCTCAGAATCATGCTTCTACCAGAGGCAAGGCAGATAGGACATTAATCCACCAACATCCATGATCCACAGGCTGAGGGTTCTTCTAGCAGAACTTCTTCCCTAGAATTCCTTGCTTCCCTTTTGTCTGAGGGCCAAGCTTGCTTACAGAGCTAGAGAAAAGGCCCAACGCAGAGATTCTTAAGCTGCTTGTGTTAAGAAGCTGTCAGCAGGGGTGCTTGGGTGGCTCAGTTGGTTAAGCATCCGACTTCGGCTCAGATCAAGATCTCACAGTTTGTGGGTTCGAGCCCCATGTCGGGCTCTGTGCTGACAGCTAGCTAGCTCAGAGCCTGGAGCCTGCTTCAGATTCTGTATATCCCCCCTCTCTGACCCTTCCCTGCTCACGCTGTCACTCTCTCTCTCTCTCTGTCTCTCAGAAATAAATAAAACATTAAAAAAAAAAAAAAGCTGTCAGTATACCCAGGAAGGAGAGTATCAAGAATATACGGATGAGGCACTGGCAGCATCTACCATGTCCATCTATCATGTGGACCTCACAACTCCAGATTGATCTTGAAAGCTGCCTCCTGACGACTGATTGTACTTTTGTGCTCTTAATAATATATGGTTTCTGATCTTGGCAGGACCTATCAATGACCATCTATGCTCTTTTAACTTGTTGCCATTCTTTCATATCTCTCAGGACTTATGATTAGACTAAGGCAGGGTGAGTTCCCATTCTGGCTCTACCACTATTGTGAATCTGGGTAGATATCAAACTTCTCCAAACCACACTTTCCTATTCTGCAAAATCAGGACATTAATGGCAACTTTATTTTTGTTACAAATCATTTGATGAAATAATAAACATAATAAAACATGCATATAACATATAACAAATATTTTATGTAGATATAGATATATAACCTGTCCCAATGACTAATACATAACAGAAACTCATGAGCTCTTTACCTTCTTAGTTATCTTCTCTTGTCCAATCCCAATATTCCTAGCAAATGGCCTTGCTTCCTATAGCTCACAGAGAAAATAGACCATCAACTCTTAACTCCACAACTTTTCAACACCCTCCCAGCAGAGAATACCTACCCCTGTGTTTACACATTCCTCAAGTCTCATAGGGAGGGATGATCTTCCCGTCAAGGCTAACCTTTATCTCAGCTCATTCCTACTCCTCCAGAACTTCTTATTATCAGTTACCAGCATCCTCCTCCTAAAGCCTCAGCCTTACCACCTTCACTGTTTTCTTCAGAGACTTTCTCTATATTGTTATAACCACTTGGCTTGTATAAAAATTTTCATTTTTGCTTTCACACCCTCAGAATACGTAGCGTACTGTTTATGAATTGAAGCAGAAGATGTCCTTATATCACATAGCTGCCAAGATGAAAGTGTTGCAGAAAGTTGTGTTGCTTTCAACATGATCATACAGACCTGGGAGGCAAAAAAACTGAAATATTTATATTTCTTGGGTAGAGTAGGTTTCTGGAAAACTGGGGAAGCTATAAGAAGATGAAGGTGGGGTACAGATGTAGGTGAAAGGTGAGAATTAGAGCAAGGGGAAGGATTATCTTCAAAGTTAATCTTTAAAAATTAAGGAACAGAAAATCCGTAAGTGCACTTAAAAAGAAACTTTAACTTGTGTTTTAACTTTTGTATTTTCCTCCATTATACAAAAAATAATTGGCATACCAAAAATATTTTTTTAATAAAGTGTTTAGACTTTAGGATGGTGAAGACAAAAAAAAAAACCCCAAAAACAAAGCAGGTTGATGGACCGTATGTAAAACTTGTAGGAGTTGCTTTCTATAGTAAATAAATACACGGAAAAAATCTGTTCCTGTTATAGGTACCAATTTACCATTAGTATTGTTCTTTTTTCCTGCACTTACTGAGTGCATACTCTGTGAACTTTCTCATTAATGCTCTGCTGTGCTCAACATAGATTGTGAAAAGGCAAGGACAGCAAGAAGAAGTTAATATTAGACTATACCATGTATAGAATGAGCAACTGGCTAGTGTAAACTTGTACTTTTGATATCTCAGCTCCTAGAGGCAAGGTCATATCACTGTTTCTCCTTTAATGGGAATTAATGAAACATTTTCTGATCATTTGGGCTCCAATTTTGACCAGAGCTATAGTTGCTGTAATTTCATTGCTGATAAGCTTTGCAATTTTCAGAACTGAAAAGTGTTCCTCATTTTTAAAAGAAAATGGCTAACCGAGAAGAGAAATATTTCAAATGATATTCATAGTGGAATACAGTCCAAAATCAAAAGCCTCAGAGAAATCTTGAATCTTATTCAATACATGTATTTTGGTAGTAACATTGTTATTATTTTGAAACTATTTACAGATATCGTAAGATAGAGAAAATACTTATATTAATATTCTTTGGAACCATGTTTCCAGCCCAACATCAAATCAGAAAATCCTGTAGTGTTACATATGAATTGGAACTCATGAGTTTTTCCAAAAACATAATTCTATACACTGAGCAATGAGCACTCCTAATGCCGAAATTGTGGTTATCATTTTCCACTGGAAGGTCTTTTTCACTGAAAGGTATCAGAGCTTTTTGGAAGAAGGAGCCATTCCAGAAATGTAACCAAAAATATACAAGATGCACATGGGTCATCTTGTGTTACTGATAAGCAAGGAAGACATCAAAGGCTAATGAAGTCATATTAAATGGACACAGAAACCAATGTGAAGGGACATGGCTAAAGATGCAACAATTAGGTTATCAAGAATAATTACGATTACAATTATTTGAAACACACTGAATACACAAAAATCCATATGTTTAAAATGAAAGAAAACAAAAAACTGCATTGTTTACCAAATTATTAATCTGGAAATTGGCAATTTAAGAAAAGACCTAAGCATGTGCTTTGCCTCCCCTTTAGTAACTATATTTCTGAGTGTCCAAACAATTTTGTTGAGAAGGAAGTTTTCTACTGAAGTTTTTTTTTTTTAGCTAATAACTATAAATAGGGAGAAGGATTATAAAACCACCATTTTGCAAACCCTTATGTAATTGATTCAAACTAAATCATCAGTGAATTCATTAAACCCTTAGATGAAATAGTGACAGAGAATTTTCCAATGGCTGGATCAGGCTATCACCACCTGAATTCACTGATCAATTAGAGCTTCACAGACAGTGGGACATCCTGACATTTGTGTGCTTCTGGACGTGGTATACAAGAGAAACAGCATAACTCATGAAATATTCTTGCCACAACAAAGTTGAACTGGAATCTAATCAAGCATTTAAAGTTAAATTCTACTTTGAGGGCAGTATGGAGCTAGAGGGTAAGTTAAATGATCCTTGAGGAAGTAAACAGATAAATCTGAATGTGGGACATTTTATAGGAACATTTATCTGATTTCTTCTGCAACCCAAATGTATATAATAAATTAAGATGGGGATTGAAGGGGCAGTGCTACTCTAGACTATATAAACATAAGACATGTGATAACCAAATGGGATGTGCAGACCTTGTTCAGATCCTGATTTTAGGAAACGAATTAGTACAAAACAATCTTTGAGACAGTCTGGTATATTTGAATGTGGCTGTATTTTAGAGGACACCGGATGATTCTTAATTTTTAAGTATAATAATGACATCGTAGTTATATAAAGAAAACATATTTTTAGAGATGCATGGTGAGTAAGTAAGGGGTAAACTTTGCTTTAAGATACTTCCCCACCACCAACAACACAGAGCATTAATCAGACTGTGGCAAAATCTTGATAACTGTTGAATCTGGCTATGAGCATATGGGGGTTTATTTTACTGTTCTCTTTATTTTGTGTATGTTTGCAATATGTTCTATGAATCTTTCAAAAAAAAAGGAATGGGCAGAAAAATAGGTCCACCTTTCTACTTTAATTAGAGTCTCAAATATTTGAAATTTGAAAGGAAAAGGTGTTCTAAGAAAGCCTTTGAAGTCTCACTCTGGCAAGTGTTTTCATTGATTTTGACTCGCCATCTCAGCTAGGGCCCTGGCCCAACCTCAGCCTTTCCCACGCTGCAGTGGTAGTTGACATCAAGGAAACTTTTGCCTAAAAAGCTCATAGTGCCTGTTGCGTGTGCAGATGGGTGGACAAGACTCATTGCTTTTGGTTGCAGAAAAGCTTGACAGCGCTGCCTGGGCACCACAATAAGGATTCAATCCATATGAGGATTCCATTAGGGACTAAGAGATTAAGCAAATGAAGTCTTTGTCTTCTTTTGCTTCAGTTTTCCCATCTGTTCAATGGGTTACACTTGTCCTTTACCATTCAAGGGCCAATTAAAATATCTCGAATACTTTCTTAGCTGCCAACCCAAAGAGTTCTTTTCCCTTTGTACATTGAGATGTGTAACAGCTAGGCTCATAATTCTACATATTTTAAATATTACTTGGAACTCAACAGTGAGTAAAATTCTCCCTTCTTTTTCTTATTCTCATTCTATACTTCACCATGAACATTTTACCTGTCAGGCACTTTAGGATGGCAGTTTTGAACTTGTTGGCCATGACCCATTAGTTGGTCATGAAATCAAATCAGTGAGTTACAACCAACATTTAAAAAAATGAAATTAGTATTGCCTATAGTAAGAGTATGACTTTCTGAAATTTGTTCCAATTGTGTGTGTGTGTGTGTGTGTTCTGGGTATGATCTAAAATGTATTTCTTGCTGTGGACTATAGTCAAAACAATTTGAAAGCCACTATTTTAGGGATGCAGAGGCTACAAAGAAGAATGTGTTACAGATGAATGATTAGCAGTATACCTGAGTATTAGTATTGAAGCTGCTGCTTTAGAGTTTATTTTTAACAACATCATCAAACAGCCCTATGGTACATGTATGTTCGTGTGTGTGTGTGTGTGTGTGTGTGTGTGTGTGTGTGTGTATGAGTTTCAGCAGCAGCAGAACAGTGGTAATTTGATTGAACCATAATGTAGTTTAATACTCAGTTGGGATTTTATCAAATAACATGACTGCACATTTAAATTACTATTGTGCCGCCAGGTTAAGTAATAACATAGCCTTCTGAGGGTCTTGGAATAAAACAGATTCCAGATGATAGGCATTTAGTTCTCAGGGCTTATATTTTGAGAATTCTTAGGCCTTCAGCAGCATATCTTAGTGTGCATTGAATTCTATTTACAGCTCATCTCACTTAGGCACGCAGGAAGCAGTTTTGAATGTATTTGGTGTGAATATGAGCTTACAAATGAATTTGAAAAATGTCAATTCATTTTTGTTTCTAAATATAGTAAAGCATTTTAATCCTAACCGTCTCTGTTTTTATTGAAAGTTTATTCACCTGTGGTTTTTCTATTACCCTTTCAAACTCTCTTAAAATATCAGTGTTTTCAGAAAAATTCTGACCATTGCAAAAGTGAATTAGTAATAGAAATTACATTTGCATATTTGAAAGTTAATTCCAAACTAAATAGGGTTTGCATTCACCTGGTGTTACCTCAGTTTTGGTGGAGTATCTGACTAAAGTTTTAGCTGGACGAGATCATGTGAAAATGTGTTTCTATATCCGGGAGAAATTCCTAAATATGCCCTTTTGATGATGCTGTGGTCATTTTACTGAATTCAGTCTTGGCCAAAGGGAACAAAATTAATTTGTATATATTTGTTTATACAAATTTGTATATATAAATTGGTGTATATTTGTATACATTTAAAATTCATAAAGGTATACTCACTTCTGAGTATATTTTCTTGGTGGTAAAATATATGAAGCCTGGGACCCAGACATCCTGGGTTCCCAAATATCATGCTGCCGTTTATTAGCTTTGTGACAGATAGCGATTTTCTTAGCCTCTGAGCCTCATTTTCTTCAACCATAAAATGGAGGTAAAGGATAACGCCTAGCATATGGTAAGAGTTCAATTAATGCTTTCTCTTCATTCATTCTGGAAGAGATTTCATTCTTATCACAATTGTATAAGAACTATATGAAGTTAAAATTCTTCACTTGTGCAATATTTGTTTGTTGGACCTCTGAATAAATGGTGAGCTCCTGAAGACTAGTGATCTCTGTCATCATGTTCCTTTGAAATTCATTGCAGTTCTCCCTGTAAAAATTCATACAGAAGGTGCTTCTAATAAGATGTTGATCATTTTGGAGCACCTGGGAGGCTCAATCAGCTGAACGTCTGACTTTTGATTTCAGCTTGGGTCATGATCTCATGGTTCCTGAGTTGGAGCCCCATGTTGGGGTCTGTGCTGACAGCATGGAGCCTGCTTGGGATTCTCTCTCTTCCCTATCTCTCTGCCCCTCCCCCACTCATAATCTTGCCAGTGAACCCTCTCTCTCTCTCTAACTCTCTCTCTCTCTCACAAAAATAAATAAATAAACTTTAAAAAAGTGCAGATTCTTTGACCACAACTAATGAAAATGTGCAAAATTTCACAAAAGGATTATTTGTTTCTTTTTCTTTCACCCCAAATTTATCATGTGGCTTTGGTGTTAGGAGCAACCATGTCTTCAGAACTAATTGATGTGCATTAAAAAAAAAAAACAATAAATGTTTTCTTACATTGGTTATGTTTGATAAGAGAACATCCTTGTTCCAAAGGAGAGAAAATTCAGTCTCAGCTGTTTGCAATGAGCTGGCATTGTTTGCAAAAGAAAAACATTTCAGCCTGGCATTGTGTAAGTTTCCCTTATGATGTACTTATTTCTAGGAAACAGAAGTGCTTTGGGGCAAGGGTAATTAAGAACGAACATATCAGTCTTTTGAAGAACTGTTTAAAGATGAAAACTAAGCTAGTGCTGAAAATAATGCTTAAAATTCACTGGTCTCCCTCCAGAATACTTTCTGAACTTTGAGTATTCGGCATGTGTTTTCTAGCTGCGACTGGACAGTCAGCTCTTGCTTGAACAGCCAAGGTTAAATAAAAAGCTAAGAAAGTATTTGGCCAATCCACTTAGACTGCTCGACTCTGGGTGTTTGGGCCATTTAGAATTCACTGGATCTTTCTATAGTTTGCTTCTTTGCTTCTCTGCTCCATATACAAAATCGGCAATATTTTCATCTTTATTTGAAACACTGACTAGTCTATTCAGATGTGACGGTTTCACTTTAACTTCCTCACATTGGGCTGCCACACGAGAATGGCATGCTATCGAAATGATTATTGTTCTGTGTAAAGTTCCTGTGGGCTGTAAGGCTGTGTCTAATTTTTTCAGCCTGACATTTTTGAGGGTCCGTACCGCTTGAATCTTAAAGGTTGAAGTTCTGCTGTTTTTGCTATTGCTATTTCCTTTTAGTTTGCTATGCTTCAAACTTGCTCTTTTTAGTAAAGCATTTGACATTTTTATAGTTATTATCTTAATGTGCATCAGAAAAGTTGTATGATTTAACATGCTTCAGATGACCAAAAATGTAACCCTGTGCCCTTACTCCATTTCAGCATATGAGAGACTGAGGAAGATTATTCATTCTGCTGAATGGTTTCAAAGATATAACATAATTTTACAAGATATGATTACAGTGGGTTTTTTTTTTGGGGGGGGTGTTGTTTTTTTCTCTGCCACAGGCTCACACTTACACTGAATAAGTGGATTACAATGGACATGCTCCAGATTTTTAGTATATGTAACACTTTTAGTGAGGTGGGCAGAACCTTTGATTATGGACGCTTTCATAGTAAAGATGCAGGTAGTTGGGATACGACAAAAGCAACATCATATTCACTTTCATTAGAGAGTCTTTTAAAGGAATGTATGGTTGCATATGACTTTATAGCTGTTGCTTAAAAAATGTCCATATCCTTAAAAAATAAATACTCAAAATTTAAAATAGATTAATATCCATATACGAAGTCATGGATAAGCTTTCAAACATAGTATATGTGATAAACTTTTACTTTTTATTTGAAAGCAGTGTAGGTTAGAAAAAATCTGATGTAAACTAGAAAACCACGAATAAAGATCTAGTCATATATTGGCTACCTTGTCTCTAACTTGGATTGACCCACGATATCCCCTTTGTAGTTTGGAGTTACCTCCTGTGAGACAGCTAGACTCTGATCCCCTTTTCTCCACTTTATATACTATTCTTGTAAACTCACACTTTGCTGTGAGAAAAACAGATTTATTTATGAATTTGCCTGCTATCATGATAGCCATATATTAGTGCACTGAAAGGAACAGATGAATAGAAAAAGATTGGGTTGTTACTGCAAAGGGACAGGCTACTCTTAAAATGTTGCTGGGAATGACTAACCCAGCTAAATCAGTTTTTGGCAACAGATGTAAAAGGAAATTTCTACATAGGAGAGGCATGGTGGAGTACGGCAGTGGAAAGAGCCTGGCCGTCAGAGTCAAATAGACCTTAGTTTACATAATGACTGCTCTATTTAATAATTATAGACTGGGGCAAAATGAATGAACTCTTCCTGGCCTCAGTTTTCTTATCTACTAAATGGGATAATGATATCCCCTGTATATGATTGTTGCTAGGATTAAATAAATTAAAAAAAAAAAAAAAAGGATAGCATTTAGTCCAGTGCCCAATACATAGTGAACATTCAGTAGATGAAAATTCATTTCCTTTCCTCCACAGAACTGTCTTCTTTTTATGGAATTTCCATATTCTTGCTACCCAAAGTGTTATTTTTAGGGCCCCTCTGAGTGCTAAAATTTTATGATTCTGTGATAAAGCCAATTTTTTACATTGGACCAATTCCATCATATGCTGCCTTATTCAACAGTAAATATGATCAGCTGGAAGAGGAAGGAACTAAATTAGCTGAGTTTCATCCAAGGGTGACAGCACCAGTTTTGTGCTACAGGGTTAAAATGGTGTGAGGTAACAATATGAGGAGAAGGTAATTTGTTCTATGCATTCACGAAGTGGTGAGACAACTTCACTGCTCAGGTATTCCTAAAGTTCCTAAGCAGCATATTTCCCCCAATATACAGATTTTAAGAGAGACACTCACATGCTGCCTAAAGATATTCTTCAGCACAAAGATCTATGGCAAGAGAAAGCTAGCCATCCTAGAATCGCACCTTCATCCAGAAGGTGAAGATCATAATAGCTAGTAATTGTCCTTTACAATGACAGACACACCACACTCTTCAAAAAGACCATGGTTAGCAGCAGTATTTTCTGAATAAAAAGCTGATGCTTCCCCCATGCCCCCACACAATACATACAAATGCATATGCAAATATACAAATATCACACACACACATCTAGATCTAGATACACAAAAGACAGAAGGCAGGCATAAATGATAAATATCTGCTTCTAAAGGAGGCCTTCAGTAAAATAATACCAATAAAAGTAAAAATAAAAACTATAGAATAGAAGGGAAAGGTGATATACTCAAAGCATATTTTGAAGTCATATGAGCTAAGATTTCACTTATCTGGACATTATATTTCCTAAAACCTCAACAGTATGGAATACAGCCAATAAGCTTGTGAGGAACTCATAGAGATGTCAGCCGCATGGTTATCAGAAAACCCAATTCTGTTGTCTAAGTTCTTACTTATGTGACAAATTTGCATTCCATGTTTTCTTGCCTTCAGAAATTAGATGATCTAGGGGCACCTGAGTGGCTCATTCAGTGAAGCGTCTGACTTTGGCTCAGGTCATGATCTCGTAGTTTCTGAGTTTGAGCCCCGCATCAGGCTCTGTGCTGACAGCTCAGAGCCTGGAGCCTGCTTCCGATTCTGTGTCTCCCTCTCTCTGTGCCCCTCTCCTGCTCACACTCTGTTTCTCTCTCTCAAAAATAAATATTTAAAAAAATTAAAAAAAAATTAGATGAATTCACCTGCAAAAAGTATACTATGATACATGCACCTCAGCAAAAAGTGACAAGACTGATATTACGGAAGGAATTGGAACAATTATAAAAACCAAAATAAAACAAAACAGAAAGGCCAATTGGCCAGAGGCGTTACATGTGAACTCTGGGGCTTTTGGCATTTTACAGCAGTAAATGCAATTATTTACATGTACAGTAGTACAGTAATTATTGTTAACCACCGTGGTTCTATGTTTTTTAGACATAGGTTGTATTGTGGTTAAGATATTCTTTAAGAAAGTAGGCACCGTTTCACAAAGGTCAAATAGAAAAGGTAAGGAAAGTTGGCACTTCAAGGGTAGATATCAAATATCTAAAAATATACTCCCATGATTTGTATTTCCCTGGAAAGAGCCTAAGTGTCCATCCACAGATGAATGGATCAAGAAGATGTGGTTTATCTATACCATGGAATACTACATGGCAATGAGAAACAATGAAATCTGGCCATGTGTAGCAACATGGATGGACCTTGAGGGTGTTATGCTGAGCGAAATAAGTCAGGCAGAGAAGGACAAATATCATATGTGTGCACGTATAGGAGGATTAGGAGGAACTTAACAGAGGACCAAGGGGGAGAAGAAGGGCGGAAATGGTGGGGGAAAGGGAGAGAGGCAAACCATGAGAGACTCTTGAATGCTGACAAAAACTGAGGACTGGTGGATGTGGGGGGGAGGGGGGATGGGCATGGAGGAGGGCACTTGTGGGGATGAGCACTGGGTGTTATGTGGAAACTAATTTGACAATAAACTATTTGTAAAAAATAAAAAAAATTAAAAAATTAAAAAAAAAAATAAAAATATACTCCCATGAAACAAGGATTTCCAAGGATTTATAATGCATTTGTGGATTAAAGAGTAGAGTGCAGTTCAGGCGATGTGGAACACGTGAGGCTCTTGAAATCTTGGTTGTCTCACAAGTCAGCCTCACTCCCATTGGACGTGCCTGGCAATTGACTGTCCGTGAGGATGAACTGTGCTTCTTCTCAGTCTCATATAAGAAGCAGAATGGAAGCAACACAGTTATTTTGGCAGCAGCACTAACATTAGTAGTAGCAGCAGCATCAAGTACTATTTAATGAGCCACATTCTCCCCACTGTCTCTTTCAAGCCACCAGGGTACCATTTTGTGCAGTAGAATGGTAAATCAAATGGAACTCTACAGGGCTGAGAGTAACTGCATCTACCCTAGAGTTCAACTTATTACCTGAGAGCCAGAGAAGCTTTGGGGAGAAAAAAGACCATTAGGTACCCCCAGGGTGTGAGATACTGCCCAAAGTACCAACGTTTCCTCATTACTTTACAGGACAAGATGAACATTAGCCATCAAGAAGAGGTGGTTGGAGGGTACTCGATGTTCATTCTCTGCTAAAGGTTAACAAAAGTATAAAAATACTCTATGAGTTTTAGAGAAGTGAGGAAGGTTGGAGGACCTTTTTCCCTGATTCCAATTATTAATTTAGTTGGGATTTATGCCCAGTCTCCTCCCAAACCTTAAGTAGTTTTCATAAGAAAAAGGACATTAAATGATAAAAATACTTCAAAATGATCAAAGAAAGGAAGTTTTTCCCCCTTCAAATATATGATGTATGTACTTAGCTTACTGAGAATGTTAGACACACCAAATAACTACATGAGGCCGGATGAAAAGCATGCTCTGAAAAATAAATCTAGCCATATTACCCTGTTCTACCTATACTTCATATTCTACAGTTCTCTTAAAGCTATTGCAGGTTATCTAGGTTTATGCATTTCTATTAATTTAAATAAATACCCAGAGTAAGATGTTTAAGGACTATATGACTACCAGCACAGCCAGCTTCAAGGAAAAGTCTGATGTCAAGGGGGTTACATTTATGGATATATTAAAAATCTGGATTCTATATTTCAAACCTGTCAACAACTACAAATGATTTATTCATTCATTCACATGTGAGTTTTATGGAATTATGCAAACATTTATGAAGTGCCTACTAAGATCCTAGGCAATGTAAGTACAAGGATCTGTTCCTTGACATGAAGAATTAATATATTCCAATTAATTTTGTCTAACCCATCTAATCCTATAAAAGTGCCCTCCCTCTCTCTCTGCCCCTCCCCTGCTCGTGTGCTCACTCACAGTCTCTCTCTCTCTCAAAATAAACAGATAAACACGTAAAAAAAATTTTTGATTCTGTGTTTAGGTATCATTCTTCCAGAATTAAAAACTAATTTAAATTCATAATACCCAAATATTTATATGCCACATATTTACCAGCCTAATAGTTTAAATTCACATTGGAGGTTAATGAGGAATCAGACTTGATATTACATGAATAATCATGGTATTACCTTTTGCTGCTTACTGGTTTGATTTTCACTGTACAGCTCAATTAGAAAAGGTGCTTATCTGTTTTATACCTTGTTCTAGATGGTATCCAACTGACATAATCTGCAAAACAGTAGATATTCAGCCTCAAGAAACGGTATCCTGATCACATTAAAAGATACTGACATTCGCTCTGAGCTCTGAATTATTTTTCTTTTCTTTTCTTTTCTTTCTTTTTTTTTTTTTACCATCAGCTATTTCCATATATTAAAAAGGGATAGAAAATTTCCTGTGGTTTTCAGGTGGTTTCCAAGATTTGTCATTCAGATTTATAACACCCGATGTAAATATTTCAGCGACATAGTAAAAAAGGATACTATTCCACTTGGTCTCAGAGTTCCTGTGAGGCCCTTTTAGGATTCAGTATCTCACTTCCACAAAAACTGCCATCAAATGCATTAATGACAGCCATTCCTTTCGTGTATTCTCTGTATTAAAATGAAGGATTGGTTTTTCCTTAACCTTTTAGCCGCTTAATCTTCTGACATGGAATTAAACAATAAAATAATCACAATAACATGTATATTACAAATATACATAAATATAAATAAATATAAATAAATAAAATGTATCAGAAGAATAGTATTATAATGGCAAGAACATTTCAAAGTAACATCAATGCTTAATTCTTCCTCTTACTAAAAGGGCTTTGAGCATTTCATGACCCTGCTTTATATAGTTCAGTTACTATAAAATAATCTACTTTCACTAGATTGTCTGTTAAGACTGTTCCAGTCCTATATGTTTTGATTCTAAAATAAATATTACAGGGGTACCTGCGTGGCTCAGTTGGTTAAGCACTGACTTCAGCTCAAGTCATGATCTCACAGTTGGTGAGTTTGAGCCCTGCATCAGGCTCTGTGCTGATAGCTTGGAGCCTGGAGCCTGCTTTGGATTTGGTGTCTCCCTCCCTTTCTCTCTGCCCCTCCCCTGCTCACACCCTGTCTGTTTCTCAAAAACAAATAAACATTAAAAAAATAAAATACATATTGCATTTGAAATTACTATACTCTATTAGAAATGTTTTAAACTTAAAAATATAGGACAGGGGTATCTGGGTGGCTCAGTCAGTTAAATGTCTGACTTCGGCTCAGGTCATGATCTCACAGTTCGTGGGTTCGAGTCCCACTTCGGGCTTTGTGCTGACTGACTGCCAGCTCAGAGCCTGGAGCCTGTTTCAGATTCTGTATCTCCCTCTCTCTCTGACCCTCCCTTGCTCACACTGTCTTTCTCTCTCAGGAATAAATAAAACATTAAAAAAATAAAAAAATATATATATAGGACAAAACCCAAAATAAATATTTCTCTAATACATTTATGGGAAATTGAAGTTTCTTGGAAATTTTTGCCTTCTGTTGTCAGTTCTAGTCAAAAGATCACTGGTAAGGCACTGGCCATTAGAAAGGCATCAAATGTTGAACTTTGTTTTGCTTTAAAAAAAATGTATCCCATCTAAGGATAGAAGCAGACATATGCATTCACATAATCCCCCTTATATCCTCCAGAGGGTTTTCATCAGATGAATTTTCCCCAAAGGGCCTCTTAGCTACCAACAGTTTCCCTTTAGGACATATATATTTCTGACTATGGTCATTTGTTAGAGAATTTTAGCAGATGTTGTTAATCAAATACATTTGAGAGAGCTATTGCTTTTCACTTTCTCTCATGGTGTAACACTCTTATAATAACAGGTTGTCTGGGGGTCTCTTTATGAAAATACCTGATGACAACAATCTTTATTCTTGTAAGCTCAGTTAACATCTTTTCTATCTCTGATCTGATAAGTGAGAACTGCTGGCATCTTTGCACAATATCTCCATTTAAGTCAATTCATTTTCATCCCAGGAATAGTCCATTAGGCTGTACTCTCTTGTGAATTCACTTTCTTTCTTTTTTTTTTTTTTTTTTGACTCTAGCGTGCACAACTATCCATGACTGCAAAATTTGGGGGCCACAGTGAAATCACTGACTGATACATTGACCATGTAAAAATAGGTTTAAATTGTTTAGTTCCACATTGGAATGGCTGAGTGAATTTTTGTCGCAGAGATTGATTAGAGAGCTTATATGGAACAAGAATTATTTACCATTCTTACCACATATTTTTCATGAGACCAGGTCATGACTATATTCATTTTGATACACTGTGGAATTAGTATAGTCATTTAGTCCACAAATATTAATTTATAGTTTGTTTTGTGGTAAACCTGTAATAAGAATGGTAAAAATGAGGGGCGCCTGGGTGGCTCAGTTGGTTAAGCGTCTGACTTTGGCTCAGGTCATGATCATGATTCGTGGGTTCGAGTCCCGTGTTGGGCTCTGTTCTGACAGCCAGCTCAGAGCCTGGAGCCTGTTTCAGATTCTGCACCTCCCTCTCTCTCTGACCCTCCCCTGTTCGTGCTCTCTC
Organism: Proteles cristata cristata; assembly: GCA_017311185.1. Lineage (NCBI taxonomy): Eukaryota > Metazoa > Chordata > Mammalia > Carnivora > Hyaenidae > Proteles > Proteles cristata. The sequence continues at coordinate 35,732 of JAESUZ010003855.1, read as the reverse complement.
TCTCTCAGAAATAAATTTTTAAAAAAAACCATTAAAAAAGAATGGTAAAAATGAATATTAGCTTCGATTTATTCAATGTTCTCTGTATCACAGTCTCTAGGCCCTTTTAATATACTTATACACTAAGAGTAACAGTGTAAGAAATTATATCTCTTTGCAGCACCTGGGAGGCTGAGTCACCTAAGTGTCTGACTCTTGATTTCAGCTCAGGTCATGATCTCATGGTTCATGAGATTGAGTCCCACATTGCACTGGGCTCTGCACTGACAGTATGGAGCCTGCCTGGGATTCTCTTTCTCTGTTTCTCTCCGTTCCTCCCCTGCTCATGTGCATGCTTGTGTATGGGCATGCACTCTTTCTAAGAATGAATGAATGAGTGAGTGAAATTATATCCCTTCTTCCCCTAGTGAGAGTCACATTCTAAGCGAGGAGACAAGCAGAAAAGCAAATATTTGTGATATGTGCTATAGGAGAGATATGAGCAGATGTAGTTTAGTTTATTGGTTAAGCAGCAGAGAAATAGATGTCAGAGTGTTGGTTTACATGGTTTCAATCCTTGCTTGATACTGGCTTTATAGCCATGTGGCTTTGGACAAGCTCATTAACCTCTCTCTGTGGTTGAGTATCTTCATTTGTAATACGGGCAACATCAGGGCCAAGAGATAGGCTGCATAGGCCGTGCACTGCACCTCTCCACGCAGCAAGGTACATCATCATTCAGTAGTCAATGGACGGGCACTTCATTAAACTAGTGATGAGGATTAACAGAGGAGATATTTTAAAGTGCTTAGACAAAGTCAGACACTTTATAGGTTCTGAGTAAATGTTGATTATACTATAAAATGATGAGTTAAGGTAACTGAAGAAATTGATTCTTCATCAGGAAAAGTATCCATGGAGATTTTTTTCAAGGAAGATATGGCATTGATCCAAACTCATGTCATTTTTTCACCACTGTGGGGATTACTCTTCCTGGAAAACTAAAACTGCATGGATAGCAGACTTTTAGTCCTACATTATCAGAGCTCAAAGGCTGTTCTGAAGCTGAATGAAGTGATGTCAGAGGTATTTTAGCACCATCAGACTGGTGTTGGCCCCGACAGCCCAGAATAACTATTGTGATCATAAGGAAGCCTGCAGATGCACTGTTAGATTCACTATTATGTTTCCAGATCTCACCTTTGGAAAATTGTTTATCAGTTCAGTGTTGAGGATCAAGAGAAGAAACCATTACTCATCTGGAAAGGTAAAACCATTAAAAGGAGTGGAAAGAGCAGGAAGGAAAACAGACTAAAGATGGAGATGTTTGAGTTGAAATATGTGGAGTTAGAGGTGTTAGCAGGTGAAATAGCCAGGTAGAAACATTTGTTGAGGGGCTAAAATATGGATCCAGCCCCCTGGAAAAGTTTCATATCCAGGGACAGCAATTCAAAAGCTACATACATGCTTTTGAGGGTGAAATTTATGGGAGGTGGAAGATCTTGCCAAGTAGATAAACTGAAAGTGGTATGCATTAGGAATTGCCTACATTTTGAGGGTATGGATGGAGAAATGGTTTTTCTTTCAGCTAGTAGGCAAAGGAGAAAGGAATCTTAAGAATGAAGGTACTATTATATAGTATCAAATGCTACAGGGAGATGTAAGAGGATGACAGAAAGAAAAGTTTGATAATTAGAAGGACATATGTAGTCATCTAGAGGGCAAAGTGATGGGTACTTGCAGTCAACTATTGAGAATATAAGGTGATTATAGATTAGTGGGAGATGGGGAAGTGGAGACCAAATTTGTAAAAAAAAAACTTCTCAAAGATTTTGATGGTGTAAAGAAGAAAGTAGTCTTCAGGAAGAGAGGTAAAGATTAGAATCTTATTTTTGTTTTAGGTTAGAATAATGAATACATTTATAGGCACAGATAAATGAGCAAGTAGAGAAGAAGACTGAAAATGTCAAAGAAAGCAAGAATAAATCACTGATGTACAATAGTTCAATCAAGAATGATTGGTGACTCTTGAATCGAGCTGGACTTTGAAAGATAGAAGACTAGTGTGGGTTGGTTTAGTAGCTCCCCAAGTTAACATGTGCCTCTTCTAGCTTCTTAAATGGTGGATTTCAGTCACATTTCTCATGTTATTAATGACTTCTCCAGCTAGAGACTCAAACTCAATAGTTTTTAGTTCTTTTAGAACGAAAGAAATTACTCATTAGTGTTAATTTTCACCTTTGGAGAAAACAAAGATTATAGCATTCAGTCCCTGCATTTTATTTGTATTGGTATAGGGTATCTTTCTATTACTCATGTTAAGTTCTCTAGTAGACTTCAAAAAAATAATATTAAACTCACATGTCTACCAAAAAAAAAATGTGCTGGAAAATGAATGCCCCTACTTAAATTCTGGTTTAAAAACTGATGCAAGATTAAAATAGATAAGGAGAACCATAATTATGAATTTGGTGTTGGACAGCAAAGCCAATAGAGAGTACAAGGCTGAATAATTTTGCAGTGAACAGAGAAGAAAAAGATCTACACCTTGACAGTTATCATCTCTTTAGTTTATGACTTATTTAGCTTTCCGTTTTATAAGTGATCAAAAGTTAAAGTTTGTGGATTACACAATCTTTTGTTTGCTCTTGTTGATGGATTGGTTCCTGCTTTCCTGAGCTTTTAGTGGAAAAAATTATATCATATAAGAAACTATCTCACTTGTTTCTATTCCCTGGCATCATATATGGAAAAATACAGCACTTAGTTGAATTGTCTGCTAGAAACTGGCCTTTAAAGGAGAATATAAGAGGAAGAAATTTTGCAAGTGTATACTTTAAGGTTGAAGTAAGAAGGGGAGGGGGAGGGGGGATGACAGTTCACATTCCAGTTTTTGAAGGTTATTTACTAATTCATGAAGGATGTTAAAGTTACTTCTGAAATGTAGTGTAAAATTTTTGAGTTCATTCAGATTTGAATTATAAAATTCAATATGATTACAGATTGTAGGAAGATGATATGTGACCTAGGCTATATTGCCAAAACAGAATTTTCTGCCTTATTTGAACCAAGAAGACTCACTTTTTCCTATGTAATGGAATAGAATATTTCAAGCAAAATGCATCTTTTAATTTAACGTTAATACAGAGTAATTTGAGCAGAAGGAGCTTTAAAAACAAAAAAAGTCACAAATCAGGAAAATGGATGCAATCTTCCACTTTGCTTTGATTTTGAAGACCTGGCCTGGCCTGGCCTGGCCTGGCCTGGCCTGTGCGGGTGGACACCAATATACTTTGTTCTACTGAGGAGATACATCCTTGAAAAGTTGTATTTGAAACCAATTTTCCAATTGAAAAATAATTTAAACCCACTCTGATGGCTTGAGTTAAAAGAATTCTGCTGAGAATCCTCTTCCTCAGCCAAGACTGCCTTCCTAATGGTCACTCCCCAACCCAAACACATACACCACCATTCTTTCCTTTTAAATTCTAATTTGTTTTGTTGTGGTGGTAGTTTGTTCAGATCAAAAGGTCTGAAACTGGGGATCCGCTCTATTTCACTGCAAAGTTTAATGATATTCCAGAACATCAAGGGCAGATGTTAACATTTTTGGTAACTAGGGTTGCTGAGTCAGTTGATAAACATGAGTAAAAACTATCGCTCCTTTCCCCCTAACTGGTGCTTCCTCACCAGGGTGTGATCCCAGACTCCAGGGAGCCCTGAGTGGTTACCACTGGGGTCTAGCTCAGCCAGAGCTCTGCGGCTCCCAGCTTCTCCTCCCCCCTCCAGAATAGGTATGGACCCTGGCACAAATATGCTCCCTTGACAACAACACTGGCACTCTTTGGACAAATACTCAGTGTCTCATATACAACCTGCCCTCTACCAACCCCACCTCAGGGTGGCTGTCCTCTGTTGCCTGACACTCCTCTGGAATTATCCTCACATGGCTCCTTGTGGGGGTATGGCTTCCACCATCTTCTTTTGGGTTGTTAAGTATTTTGAATATTACCCTCAGTGATAACCGTGTTGAGAGTTCAGTTTTGTAATTTATTTTAAAACAAAATTCATAAGTGTGCATGGTTTCAAAAGCTTCACATGGTAAGGATAGCTAATTTTCATTTTAATATCGTTATTTCTTAAATAGTACTCACATTGGGAACTAGCATTGCAAACTTGAATTCCTTCGTCTGAGAAGTAAACTGATGTACTACGTTCTTATAATATATCCGAGGTATGATAGGTATGGGGGTGTACAGAAGTAAAGATAAACATAAAACTCCCTCTGGGAGCTCACAGTTGAGAGTGGGAAATATATGTGCTAAATGAGAGAGGTTCATACGGCCGAATAATAATTATGTAGATCAGTTAGCCGAGTAACAAACTACACCAGAGGGAAGGGGTATTTAGCTACCACTCCACTGGTCACCAAGACCCAATATAATGTTCTAGATTGTGTTGTAAATAGAGCAATACCCTGGGCATTGTATGGTGATCTTTAAGTAATGAAATAGCTTGCTGTGAGATGGGGATTCTCCATGGCAAGGAGGGTTCAAGCCCAGACTGGCTTGACCATCTGTCAGGAATATTACTGATATCCTAAGATCCCTTTCAGCTGCAGATTTCCATAATTCCATGAAATCATCCCTGACCTCCCAGGAAGGAGCTGAAAACTAGAGGATGTACAAGTAGGACAAAACAACCAGAAGAGTAAAAACAGAAGCGAGAAAAATAGAAATGAATCTGGGCATTGTACGAGTCTGGAGAAAGAAGGAATTTCATAACACTTTCAAGATTTGTAGGTTTTCACTTGGTAAGAAACAAATTACTATGAGTTTAGGTGCGGGAATTACTGGCAGTTCATTGCCTGCTTTGAAAGTCTTGTTTAAAAAAATTAAATAATTCTAGGCCAGTGCCCCCTTTCCATGAGAAATATAAGACCAGTTTAAGTGGCATGTGTACTCAATTTTCTATTTTCTTTTTACTCTACCTACCAACTAATTCAGTGTCTTCTTTCCAAAATTAGTTTGAAAGCTCACGACCTGCGTCTGAACTTGGTGAAATAGCACGACAGTTCACACTTGCAATGAAAGAATGATTGTATGTGTCTGTTAATGGCTGTGTAGAGCTCTGTCTCTATATGGATCCATTTATAAATATATGTTATACATGACAGGTTCGTTTAGTCTTGAACTGATTTCAGGGTAAAACAGCACAAATAATATATTATTTTTGATAAAGCACTCACTCAAATAAGGGAAATGAGCTCTTGCAGTTACCATTTTCTCTATGACTTTTTTTGAGATGCAGAAAAACCCCATTATTAAGTGCCTAGTTCCTCCAGAGACACGGATGTGTCGTGAGTTACGACTCATCCTCGCCTGCATGGAGAGATACGTGAGATAGCTGCTACCCTCTCAGCAGTAGGGTGCTACCCACTCAGAGTGCTGCAGTAATTCGGGCTGCCAGTTCTAGATGGTCTGAACCGGTAAGTCAGCAAAGACGCAGGTGAGCCACAGGTATGGCACTTCCATAAAAAGAAAAACAAGCTCTCGTGCCAAACATATAAGAGAATTGGAGGATGTCTTATTGGCTGAGGACCAGGACAACCCAGTTTTTGCCTGAGCCCTGAAAAACTTGCCAGTTGTCACCTTTCTCCTCTCCTTCTGTCTTCTCATACATTTTATATAATGCTTTGTAGTTCGCAAAGGACCTCAACATACAATATCTCCTTGTACTTTCATGTACTGAGTGTAGAAATGAACAAAAGGTCATCTTAAGGACAGAGGTGAGTGTATGCAGTGCACATTGCAAATAACCAGCCCAGCAATAGAGACACTCCTGATACTGCCTCTCTCCCTATAATGAAAATATGATCCATAACCAGGTTTGTAATGGATCTCCACACTCTGTACACTCTTCTGGGTGACCCCGTTTAAGAACCAGGGTTTTACGACCTTCCTTCTGTGCTCTGAGCCCATATATTCAACTGTGTAATGGCCGTGTCTACTTGGATGACACATAGTCGTGTCAATTTCATTGTCTTAAACTCAAGTTTTCCCACCAGATCTGTTCTTTCTTCAATATTCTTTTTTTTAAATTTATTGAGAGAGAGAGAGAGAGAGAGAGAGAGCGAGCAGGGGAGGGTCAGAGAGAGAGAGAGTCACAGACTCTGAAACAGGCTCCAGGCTCTGAGCTTGCAGTCAGCACAGAGCCCGACGCGGGGCTCGAACCCACGAACCGTGAGATCATGACCTGAGCGAAAGTCGGACGCTTAACCGACTAAGCCACCCAGGCGCCCCGCTTCAATATTCTTTATGTCAGTAAATGATGGTCTTTCATCTCAGCCAGAAATACGGGAGTTCTAGTGGACTCCGCCCTTATTCACTTTCCAGGTGTTATAATGACCCCATTCCTATAGTGTCTGCTCCTTTCATATCCGTCCTAGTGCTCTCTTCTGTTACCCCCACTGCCACAATGTTAGTTTTTCCAGATCCCACGTTTTCTTACCTTTATTGCTACAAAAAATGTCTCAAGCAGTTATCCAGCCTTCAGGCTAATTCTGCCAATAGGCGGCTGCCAGAATGATCTTTCTAAAATGTCCTTATGTTTAACATAGGTTCAAGTTCATTAGCAAAGCACACAGTGACCTTTGTGATACAGTGTTGCGGAACCCTGAGAAACGCAAAGTGCATTTGATGGGCTATGCTGTTCCCTCAGCCTGGAAAGCTCTTCCAATTTCTGTTTTTAAAACTCCTATTCATCCCTTCACCACTCAGTGCATCCTGGATCCTCTTATTAGGAAAGCCTTTGTGATTCACTTCCTCCCCTACTCACCAGCCTGAGTTTGTTCCTCTTTCACCCCCTCTTAGTACTGTCGGTTATAATGTTTTATCATAATCCATCATAGCACTTAACACACTGAACTCTAAGGACTGTTTTGGTCGGCTGTCCACCTCACTACATTGTAAATTCCTTCAGGGTAGAGACCGGTTCTGAGGAGCTTAACACAGTGACAACAGAAGAAGCATTTAGTAAATGTTGCACAGAATCTGTTTTACTTTTGCTGGAGCACAAAGCATGCATGAAAACGATTAATTTACTCCATATGGGAAGTTGTTGCCCAGGCTTACTGAAGGTCAGGTCTTATATATAAAGTCGTGTTACTTTTATTTCCCCTTTTCTTTAAGACATCAGGAAAAAAGCACAATTTTAAAAGTGGAGACTTATCTCTGATATGGAAAAAGGTCACAGACTCAAATGCATGTAGCACGTAAGCTCTTCGCTAGGGCAGTGGTTCTTAAAGTTGGGGTCCCCAGAATAGCAGCACCAGCATCACTTGGAAACCTGTTACATATGCCCATGTTTGGACCTACTCTAGACCTTCCAAATAGGGGACAGAGTATGGAGTTTAGCGCTCTGTTTTAATAAGACCTCCTGGTGATCCCGATAGTCACCCTAGCTTGAGGACTACTGCCCTGGGAAAATGAAATAAAACAACAAAAAAACAAAAACCCTCCAGAAAGACATTAACATTTGCAGAGCACCTACTCTATGCCAGGCCATGCATTTTGTTTATCTAATTAACTTTTTCAGAATACCAGATTAGCACTTCCCAAGATTTAATTCTGCTAAGATACCTTTTAAGCTATTAAAAATTATTTTAGATACATTAGTCTTGAGTTTGTTATAGTATCTGTCAGGTAAAAATGGCATAGTCTTGGAAATGCTTTCTCCCAACACTTTCCAGGAGTGATTCCTGGCTTCTCTACACTGATTTGTGGCACTGAAGTGACACTTAAAATCTATTGCCTTGAATCATACTGACTTAATCTCTTATGCTGTGAGTTTTTACAAAGCATAGACTGTGTTTTGTGTGCAGAGGCCTGCACTCTGTTTTAGATAGTACTTACCACATGAGAACTAAAGACTTGATAAATATCAGTTGGATGAATGAATGAATCTTAGAACATTTATCACAGTACTATCCAGTTTTAGGTTTGTACTACACAGAGCAGGGATTAAAAGCTTGCTTGTTTTTTCTTTTTTTTTTTCTTTCTTTGTATTTTTGTTTTTTGCCTGGAAAGCCATGTCATCTGCTGATATGGAAAAGAAGGGGAGAAATAATTATGGAAATGGGGAGCTAACCATGTTTTCTTTTCCTCTTCTCCTTGCTCATAGCAATTTCTCAAGCCACTTCAGCCTAATTGGTATTTTAAAAACATGGACATTTAAGTATGTGAGTGAATTTAACTACATGTTTCCCAGAAGCTAGTTTTTACATCGTTTCATGTAAAACAATAGAATAGAATCTTGTTTGATTGGTACTATGGACATCAGTATAGGTTGGCATGACCCTAACATGTCACCCTCAGCTCCTGTTCAGGGACAAACAGGACATTTCTCCCCTTAAAAGTGGCCCCCTGTCATATTGTTGTTTTAGAGTTTAGGATTAAGCTGAAAGAAGCAAAAGTCAGGCACTGACAAGAGGAAGAAATTTTTCTTGCTGTCATCTCCCCATGGGCAAAGAGAAAATTCTCTGGGGGTCAGAAATGTTGAGTATAATGTGACAGTTCAATTATTAGTCATCGAGAGTGAATATGCATAGCCTTCCACTAAATACAATTAACTGGTTTGAAGGAGGAAAAAAACAAACAGAAATCTCTTACACTATATGTTATTGCTTTCTGTAGAAATGGAGATGGATCAGGACACTGTTGGCTGTTCGTTACTATTTCACATTTCTTTTTCTCAAGATTCTGTACTTATTTCCATGGACATGATAGATCAAAGCATCTCAGTGAAAACTGATTTCCTTCATATCCCCCTGGCTTGAACAGTCTGAATGCTTAACATATTCACCATGTTAGACATTTTCCAGTCATTTGAAAATCCTCTTCTGAAGGAGTGCACATTTCCAGAGGTTTGGGTCCACATTTCCAGAGGTTTGGGTCCTGTGTGAGAAATAAATAAAACATTAAAAAAATTAAAAAATAAATAAATAAATAAATAAATAAATAAAAAGTTTAGCTCTCACCCATAGTGAGGAACTAAGGGTATTAAAGTATTGCTAATTATAATCCTACTAGGTAGTTAAAGCAGACATCAGGTAGACGAGTGAAAACTGAAAAAAGAGTCTTTATTTGCACTGATTTGTAACATAAGGAAAGATTTTTGTGTAAGTGCCACTATTTATGTAGCAGGAATGTTTAAATTAGTGAAAATTAACAGGTCAAGCAACACTGTCTCTCTGTATTCTCCCAGTTTCCACGTGAGAATCGTAGTTACAACAGCACTAATATTGAACCTCATGCTAATGTGTTGCGTGGTCCAAATTCTACAAGAAAAAACAATTCCTTAGTTTCTGGAGAAAGAGGAACATGTAAAAGTTAGAATGTATTTAAGAAATGGTTCATCAAGTATGGTTTTAGCCATGATTCTAAAGGGATCTGGATGTTCAAGTTACTCTCTGCAGCATTGTCTGTAATAATGAAAAGAGAGGAGTAACCTGTGTCCACCCGTAGGTGAATTGACTATATCACAATGCATCTATACATTGAAAATTATGTAATGATCAAATATTAGGACACAGGACATAAACATGAACATGGAATTAACCTAACAAGGCATTAGATGAAAAAATAGGTTGCAAAATATTATATGTAATATGAACCCATTTGTGTGAAATTATACATGTCTAATATGTATATACTTATATGCAATGAGATTAACGACACTTCACAATACTTACAGTAATGATCTCTAGGCAGGTGATATTTATTCCTTTTTTGGGGTATTATTTTAATATTTACAAGAAGAATGTTTATTTTAACAAATTAAAAATATAAAAATGTAGGGGTGCCTGGGTGGCTCAGTTGGTTAAGCATCTGACTTCAGCTCAGGTCATGATCTCACCGTTTGTGAGTTTGAACCCCACATCTGGCTGTCTGCTGTCAGCACAGAGCCCATTTTGGATCCTCTGTCTCCCTCTGCCTCTGCCCCTCCCCTGTGCACACACACTCTCTCTCTAAAATAAATAAACATTAAGTATACACACACACACACACACACACACACACACATATATAAATGTAAAAAGGAACAGGATTATGAGCTGTAGGTCTTTTGCAACTTCTGTTTCAAATTATGTTTTAATTTTTCCAACGGAATTCCACATTTGCTATCCTTTTCCTTAGAAATATGTTCGATAGGTGATCTGATTTCATTTTCCGACTTTAAAACTTTTTCACAATAGGAATATATACATGATTATAAAGAATAAGGAAAAATAGAAGAAATGTACTACACTTTTACGGTTAACAACGGACAAATATAAGAATGTAAACATAAGGATTTGACTCCCTCAACAGTCCCAAGAACCTGGTAGATGAAAAATTTTAAGTTTTTTTATTTATTTTGAGAGAGAGCTAACACACAGGCAAGCGGGGGAGGGGAAGAGAGAGAGGGAGAGAGAGAGGATCTCAAACAGGCTCCTTGCTGTCAGTACAGAGCCTGAGGGGTGGGGGTGGAGGGAGCGATAGGCAGGAACCAATGACTGAATTGTGAGATCATGACCTGAGCTGAAATCAGGAGTCAGACTCTTAAGTGACTAAGCCACCCAGGCACCCCAGTAGATTAAAAGTTTTTAATCTCCACTGTGGGCATGAAAAATGAAGGCCCGGGAAAGGCAACCATCTTGCTTTATGTCACAAACTTAATATGGCAACTGCATATCTCCTGGTTTTTTATGTACCAGGCAGCCTAAGACTTCTCTTGTTTAGATGTCAATATAATTTGAGGAGTATCACCCCATTTTGTAGCTGAGAAAATAGAGTTTCACAGTCACAAAGAGCTTGCCCTAACCCCCACAGCTCTTGCATAGAATAAGCCAGACTCAGATTTAGGTCTTTTACCCTTAAATCCAGTGTTTGTTTTTCTTTTTCCTTTTTAGCACTATAGAGAATAATCTGCAATAGAAAGGGAAAATAGAAATAAGATAAACAAAGGGCTAGAGATGCAAACTTCAAAAGAAGTAAAAAACTTTCCAAAATTAACATCCATTTGTGTAAATATATGAAAGTGAATTACTTTCATTTGCATGAAATTACTATTTTGAGCTAGCATCGTTTTTTCCCAAGTCAAATATTGACAGTTAATTCTGTCCCTTTTAATCTAAATCAAACTTTTTTTTTTTAACTTTTCAAGAGGTAAATAAAGTGTTCTAAAACCATTTACAATCTTTCTGGGAAAATAAGAAAGGCTGTACAAGAGAGACAAGATTATTACCTTGATTTATGTAAACACTACAGAATTCAGATTGTTTTTCATCGCTGTCAAAAACAGTTCCATACTTTCAATGCAACTTGATGCCAGTTTTGATTGTGACTGTCTTCTTGTTTCTATGGTAACAAACTTTCAGGGGATCAGTAATACATAGAAACTTTGCTTTGAAACAGGCAGGGGGAAAAACAATACCTGACTCTGTATGTCTGATACACATAGTAAAGGCTGAATAAATGTTTACTGAATGCAAGAGTAAAATAGAAATAGTCTCAGGGATACAATGGTATGGTAATCAGATGTGGTGCTAAAATTTGCATATGCAAACAACTTCATGGGTCAGAATAAACTTTAGCAAAACAGTAAGGTGTAGGGTTGTTTTTGCTTCACTTAGACCCAGATTGTAGCACAAAGAGAGCTAAGTTGAAGGCTTAAATAGCTTAATTGTGTAGCAAGTTAGAAGTTAAAGGGTCAGAGTAATGTTAAATAAATGAAGCTGTTTTGGAGAAAACCTGTAATGCTGCATTCCAGGTCTCCAAAGGCACAGTGCCATTTTTGTGTGTGTTAAATCAGTTTAAGGCCAAATACTGGTGTTTGTGGACTTCCAGAGCTTCCTTATGTTTTCAGTCTTTGCAAAGCAGCACAGCCAAGCACCCAGTATCTAAATCGGGTGGGCTGCTTCTTAGATTTTGCTGGGAAGGTATTTAAATACGTGTTGTTTTTTGTTTTGTTTTGTTTTGATTTTGCTTTCAGTTCATAATCTGGCCCATTTTCTAAAAAACTTTAGGTTCTGGCAGTTGACCATGTACATTTTCACGTACAAGATGTCTGAGAATTCTGATCCACATGAGGTGGGTGCCTTTTGTGAAATCATGGAAGCCTTTTAATATGGAGGACAAGGGTAGTATCTAGATGTGTGGGTCAGTGAACTCATTTGACAAATATTTACTGAGCTCCTACTATGTGCCAGGCACTGTAGTAGGCACATGGTAAACGATCAAAAGTCCTTGCTCTCATGGACTGAGAGCTTCCATTCTACTGGGGAAAACAAAAAATAAACAAAAGTAAAATAAATAGGATATTAGATGGTGGCAAGTGCTATAGAATAAAATAAGGCAAAGATAGGGTCAATTTTAAATAGAAAGATGATAGAAGCCTCACTGAGAAGATGGCATTTGAGCAGGGCCTAACAAGGGTATAGGAGAGCGCCAGAGGATATCAGGTAGAAGAGAATACCAGGCAGGCTAACAAAAAGTGCAAAGGGTCTGAGACAGGAGCATCCTGCATGTTCTAGGAATAGCAAGGTGACCAGGATATCTGTAATCAGGGGAAAGAGAAATGGGAATTTATATCAAGTAAGTTGTTTGAGACCTGGGAGAGGAAGTAGGAGGCAGATTGCATAGAATCCGTGGACCATTGTGAGCACTTTTGTTTTTGTTCTGAATGAGATGGGAACTCTTTGGAGTTTTAAGCGGACTACTGGCATACTCTAACAGGTTTTCAATGGATCATTCTGGCTCTTGTGTTTTAAGAAGACTGAAGAGAGAAAAGGCAGAAAAGGGGGATAATACAGAAGATTTTGGCATTAGTGCAAATAAGAAATGATGGTGCCTTGGAAAAGATGGGTGGTGGTGGAAGTGGTGCTATTTGTTGGACTTTTAATGGATTGGATATGAGGTGGTGTCAACAATGATACCAAGTCATGGGGTGCCTGGCTGGCTCAGTCGGTGGAACGTGAGACCCCTGATCTCAGGGTGGTGGGTTCGAGTCCCACACTGGATGTAGAGATTACTTAAAAATAAAATCTTTAAAACAACAGCAACAACAGTGATGGCAAGTCTTTTCACTGGAGTAACTAGAAGGATGGACCGCTGTTTACCAGGAGAGACTGTGGAGGATCAAGTTTTGGGGAAAAGATTAGGAGCTCCATTTTGCACAGGTTATGTCTTACATAACTAAGAAAAGATATCATTTGAGTATATGAGTTTGGAGATGTCTGGGTTAAAGATACAAATGTGACGGTCATCAATGACTAGAATCAACGACATTGTTCAAAGCCACGCGGCACAATGAGAGGTCTGTGGACTGAGCCCTGGCACTGCCAACATTTAGAGGTCAAGGAGATAGGGACAAAGCCCCAGAGGAGGTTGGGAGAGGCAAGTGAAAGAGGAAGATCGATCGGAAGCCAAATAAAGAATACATTTCAGGCAAATATTAAGAAAAACAAAAAGAGCTTTTGGGTGGGTTACATTTATCTACCAAGTTCTGCCAAAGTGAGTAGGAAGAAACAGGAGTTAGTTAACCTTGGGCCCTTCAGCAACGGTCATGCTTACGTCATAAGTCAGTCATTTAGGCTGAACAGAGCTGAAGTAAATGCATACAATGATGATTCATGTGACTGGAGGCGGCTGGAATCTCACTCCATTCACACAATTGTAGACTCTTACTTTGGAAGACCGGGAAGGCAACCTAGTGTAAGCTATAAAATTCCCACCACAAATACATCCAGTGATTTTTCTTAATCATCTTCAATAACAAGTGACTTCAGATTTCTGAGAACAGTCTGTGCATCTTTGAATCCCTCTGATTAGCAGCTCCAATAAAAACAGCCAAGTCCCTAGCACGGTACAAGAATGAAGTGGATCATTATGCCCACATTGTATCGATTCATAGCTTTCTTTAAAAAAAATTTTTAGGGGCGCCTGGGTGGCTCAGTCTGTTGGGCATCCAACTTTGGCTTAGGTCATGCACAGCTCGTGGGTTCGAGCCCACATCGGGCTCTGTGCTGACAGCTAGCCCAGAGCCTGGAGCCTGCTTCAGATTCTGTATCTCCCTCTCTCTCTGACCCTCCCCTCCTCATGCTGTCTCTCAGAAATAAATACTAAAAAACATTAAAAAAAATTTTTAATGCTGTTTAGTTTTGAGAGAGAAAGAGAGAGAGAGAGAGAGAGAGAGCGTGAGTGGGAGAGAGGCAGAGAAAGAAGGAGACACAGAATCTGAAGCAAGCTCCTGACTCTGGGCTGTCAGCACAGAGCCTGACACAGGGCTCGAACCCACGAACCATGAGATCATGACCTGAGTTAAAATCAGAGGCTTAGCCAACTGAGCCACCCAGGCATCCCAATTCACAGCTTTCTAAATGATGTTTCTGAATCTTCAGAGATTTATCCCAATCCAAATATGCATTCAAGTGATCTACCATTTGCTTGATTTACATGTTCATTTTCCTCCAGAGTCAAGTTTTTTACTTTTCAAATGTCTACTTCTTGGAAGCTGTGAGGGAGAAAATAGACTTATCAACTTTTTAAGGTATATGCTTGATGATGCTCTGGTAGAGGGGGGAATAGAAAATTAGATAAAGATAGCCAAATACTGTCATAGCATCAACCTTCTAATAAACTAGGGATCAGAAATCCTAGAGAGCAGAGGTGGGTGGCATCCCACTGCTTCCAGATGTAGGTGCCTGTCAGTAAGAGAAAGCCACCTCCATGTTTCCAGAGTCACTATGAAATCACATTTCAAATGCTTTGAACAGGTACCACATGTTGAATGTCTCTTGCTATAGGAAAAGGGGCTGAGTTCATCCAAAGAGTGTAAAAATAACAAATGGACTGAATGAACAAGCACAGGAGGTCCTAAGAGGTGAAAACAAAAACAAAAACCAAAAACCCCACCCCAGGTCAGGCAGGCTTCTCCACCAGCAGGGGTACCTCCCACCGTGCAGGAGGGACAGCCCCTTTCCTAATAAGTCTCAACTCACAGTGCCAGTCTGAAGTGTGACCAGCTGAAACCAGCCGCCTGAAGTAATTGAGTCCCTGCAGCGAGGGCCAAACAGGTAGTGCTTTCGTCCCCTACACAGGGCGACAGGGTTTGTCTTCCTACCTCGGGGCAGCGCGGGGCACTTACTAATGCACCTAGAATATGCAGAGGAGATCAGCACCACTGCGGTAAGCAGGAGGTAATTACATTTCACTTGTTTAATTAAGTTTTGCTTTCTGGTTGCCTTGGAGGAATTGTTAAGAGAGATTATTTTCCCCCTCATGCCTTTTTTTCTTTTTCTCCCCTAGCTAGAAACTGAGCAATTCCACATTGTGTTAAAATGGATACGCGGTGTTTGTGTTGGCTGAATTAAGCACATACAATCATATATTTCCTCTCTTTTGTCCATTTGCGCCACAATCTTAACATGCGGGATAGAAATTTCACTTAATGGAGACATAAGTTTTCTATTGTCTTAGGGCTTATTTAAAGCAGCTCATTCTCCGTTAGAATGCTTTTCTGTACTTTAGTCACCAGCTCAGCACTGATGCCATTATCACCAACTTCTTTAAATACCATGCGTTTTCCATAAAAGTCCAAGTAGCTCATAAATTTGCAACATCTGCAAAGGAATCCCCTGCTTGTTTCTCCTAGGGCTTGCACACATACAAATTGTACACTAGGAATGCCATACCCTTCCTCAGAAGGCTATACAGTCATCCACTCATTCTTTTAAAAATTACCTGTTGGGGAGCCTAAGTGGCTCAGTTGGTTAAGTGTCCGACTCTTGATTTCGGCTCCGGTCATAATCTCATGGTTTGTGAGATCGAGCCCAGCTTTGAGCTCTGCATTGACAGCGTGGAGCCTGCTTAGGATCCTGTATCTCTCTCTGCACCCCCCACCCCCAAAGCTTGCGCTCTCTCTCTCTCAAAAATAAATAAATAAACATTTTTAAAAATTACCGGTAGATTGGGGCCCCTGGGTGGCTTAGTCGGTTGAGCGTCCGACTTTCGCTTGGGTCATGATCTCGCGGTTCGTGGGTTCGAGCCCCGCGTCGGGCTCTGTGCTGACTGCCAGCTCAGAGCCTGGAGCCTGTTTCAGTCTGTGACTCCCTCTCTCTCTGACCCTCCCCTGCTCACGCTGCCTCTCTCTCTCTCCTAGAAATAAATAAAAACTTCAAAAAAAAAAAATTACCGGTAGACCTACTATGTAAAAGAACATGTGATATGCTTAGTGGGAGATCTGCTCTTCGATAAGATTATGGTGTTGTAAACCTCAAATATTTCCAAATTTATATGCCTTGAATATTCCATCACAGAGGGACTTCCCTCTTACACACCATCACAAGTATGGTAGTCACTGAGGCATGTCCTTTGGAACATACCTAGCCAAAAAAGAGTGAAAGCATGTCATAGTACAGAAACTGTAGAAAAAGTGTATCCTGCCACTAAACAGCCACGTATTAATATCTCAATCAGAATTTGGCTTCTATCCTTGAGGTCAGATCAGCATTTGAAACTTGTAGACTCTTCTGAGACATAATTAATTAGAAAGAGATGTAGTCAATTTTACTCTATCAGGGGAGCTTAGAATGGCACCAATATGTTTTTTTCTAAAGCCTGTCAACTTCTCGAAGTCCAATTGCGTACTGACATAGGAGGGACACAGTCTTTACTGCTGAGTAAAGATCCTTTTCTTTTGAGCTAGGCTTCTGCTATGCAGACATAGTACTGCCATATCTAGAAATTCCTTTGAAAGAGTACACCACTCTCAAGAATGATTCATGGGGAAGGTGTATTGTTTTTCCATCATATTTTCTGCGCCTACTATCTCTCCCTTCCTCTTCCAAGCACCAAGGCCAAGAAAGGGCCCTCTTTCCTATCCATTTGCATGGACCAAAATGCCTTGCATTGAGCGTGGTGCTTGGTCTGGCAATTTCTTGTCCAGTTTCGCAGCCTGCCCTCCTGTGTAGCAGTCTCCACCAAGCTCCTAATGAAAGTTAGACTGTGTGTCTTAGGCACTAGAGAGTAAATAATATGGCTTGTTTACCTGGCAATCTGAGTGCACGTATTTCCTCAGGTTAATATTATAGCCTTAGCTTTGTTAAGTCCTGGCCATCTGCTAACTTTATGAAAGCCTGAGGGTCTTGCTCCTCAGAGCTCCTCTCCTGACAGAATGTTGTGAAGATATATTTAGCATATTAAATATGTCAGTGGTTTGTATTGCTTTCAAGCTGTGCATTCCAAAAGCATCTTAAGAAATGGTGTAGTGGCACCCGGGTGGCTCAGTCAGTTGAGCGTGCGACTCTTGATTTCGCCTCAGGTCATGATCCCAGCGTCATGGGATCGAGCTCTTTGCTGAGCATGGAGCCTGCTTAAGATTCTCTTTCCCTCTGCCCCTTCCCCATCTCTAAAAAAGAAAGAAAAGATAGTGTAAAATGTTGCAGTAATCACAGCTCTTCATTGCAACAGCCAGAATGTTTCATGTGCAGGCCCTCCTTTATTAGCTTTTAAGACATAACCTGAAACTTCAGTAGGTAGAGTAGAGCAGAGAGATTCCAAGATGGATAAAATAAAGCTGAGGGAAATTAAAATGCCTTGCCCAGTGTGACTAAGCAGGTCAGGAATAGAACCTGACTCCTAATAGAACACATTTTTGTGTGGGTGGCACAAAAGAACGGGACATGTTAACAATCAGAAAGAACTCCAGTTCAGCCATAAAGCATATTTGTACACACTGTTGCATATTGTGTTGGAATGACTTATTTTTGCCTCAGTCTGTTCCAGTGCACATTCCTGCAGAGGTAGGTATTTGTTTAGAGGTCATTTTTTTTTTCCTCCAGCAGCATACAAGAATCAGAGTTTCCAGATAGTGAGCTGAAGTAGGGGTAGGCATGATGGGCTCCATGGCTTGTGCCCAATTCTGCAATGACTGGCACCATCTTGGTTTGTGAGGGGACTTTGCAGAGGCTATGGACCAGGCTTAGCACCTCCAGCCAGTACCTGGGGATGAATAGTTGCTGAGGCAACTTTTGGGGATGAGATAGCCCAGGCGGGAGACACTCAGGCACATGTGGACACAGCTCGGATTATAGGGTCTGGGGAGGTGCCCAGGTCCTTGTTTGAGTTATAATTCTAACCAACACTTATTTCAGAGGAGTTTCCTTACATTCATTTTTTTCCTCACAAAAACCCCAAGAAGGAAGTATTTTACTACATGAGAGTCACAGTTCTTTTATGAAGGCACAAATAGGCTCAGGGAGATTTTGTCATATTCTGGGTTCTACAACTGATAAATAAAGATCACAGGACATATGTTCATATCTTGACTCCAAATTGGGTGCTCTTTTAATGATACTGACCACTTTGACTCCTCCAAGGGGTCTCTGTGGCCACACGAGACTCCCTCTACGCTGCAGAGCCAAAGTACATATTCAAAGGAATTTCCCTTGTGCTTATGGGTGTATAAAATGTCAGGACCCCATTCTGCCTTTCCTTTCCTACGGAGCCATCTTGGCTTTCCCCTTGGGTGAATGTATGTCATCCTTGTGGGGTCATCTGCCTCTGAGGCCCTCATCCTTCATAATAGACACCAGCGTTCTTTTTAAGGTGCTATGTATGATTCATTAATAGTTTGATTTTTTTTTGCAAGAGACAAGAACATTTTTTGATTGAGAAACATTTTAGAAATGCTGAACATATTATTATGAAATAACAGTGACTAATATTGCTGTTAAATTGTTGGAATTATAATGGCTTTAACCTTTTTTTTTTCATCCAGTGTACTTATGTTGATCTGTTTTATCTTGCCTTTTAAATGGCTTGTTGGCCATTTAACATTAACAACATTAACAATGTTGTTCTGTCTTACGGATCTAGTTCCCTTTTCTAGCAGCTAAAGGAAGTACGCTGAAACCATACCTGAGTTAGATATGGTATTTTGGAGAACTTTTTTAGTGATGTGTAATGAAAGAAAAGAATTACAACTGATTAAAGAAGTAACAGTACAACTAATCTGAGGGCAAATAAAATACTTGAGAAATAAATAATTTATGTAGATAGCATAATATCATGTATACTCAACTCATTCAGATACGTGAACTAGAATAGAAATTCCTAAACTCCCCCCCCCAATTCCTGGGGAAGCAGTTTACTATTAGATATGACTGTAATGATTACTATCAAACCTATCAGAACAGAGATCAATAAACACATAGATGAAAATAAGCATAAATTCTTTTTTTAATTTTTTTTAATCTTTATTTTTGAGAGCAAGAGAGATAGAATATGAGCAGGGGAGGGCCAGAGAGAGAGGGAAACACAGAATCTGAAGCAAGCTTCAGGCTCTGAGCTGTCAGCACAGAGCCTGACATGGGGCTCAAGCTCCGGAACCAAGAGATCATGACCTGAGCTGAAGTCAGGTGCTTAACCAACTGAGCCACCCAGGTGCCCCAGCGTAAATTCTTTGGTTTATTAATAGCCAATAGGATTGAAAAGAAGCCAGAAAATGCAGGAAGGTGATATTATAGTACACCACAAAAATATGGTCCTTGCAACTGGTAGATATAAAAACTTGTCATCACTTGGGTAGCAAATGAAACAGAGCATTAAATTAAGGATGGAAAAATGAATTAAATTAAAAAAAAATGGTGACTGGAAGGAAAAAATAAAAAGAAGCAAAATGAGCAGTAATCAAAATCCTGGGGGAAGTGTTTTAACTTTGATTTCTGTGAATTTTATTTATGCAGTAGATAATGCTAATTGAAGGTTAAGTTAAATCTATCTCTGAGCACATTAAAAATTACTTAAAATCAGCAACTTTAGAAAAGTGAAGAACTGAATTTGTGATTAACTCTGTTTTACCATAAGACCCTCTATATAACTTTGATTCAACTCAAGTCTAAATTTCATACTTCTAGTGACATTTATTTCCAGATCAGCAGTGCTCAAACTTTAGTGCATGTCAGCATGTCCCAGGATGCTTATGAAAAGTAGGGATTTCTGGGTACCATCTCCAGATATTCTGGTTCAGTCGACCTTGCTTGGGTCCTAGCAAATGCAAGGGCATCAGACTACCTTTTGAAAACACTAATCTAGAGAATAATGAGCCTGGAGGGAGATGGCACTTTTGGTCAGAGAATGCCATCAGTTTTTGTGAACTCTGACTCTATCAAATGTAAATCTTAAAATTAAAAAAAAATTTTTAAATCTTATTTATTTTTGAGAGACAGAGTGTGAGCAGGAGAGGGGCAGAGAGGGAGACCCAGAATCTGAAGCAGGCTTCAAGTTCTGAGCTTCTCAGCACAGAGCCCGATGCTGGGCTCCAACTCACAAACTGTGAGATCAGGACCTCAGCCAAAGTCGGATGCTTAACCGATGGAGCCACCCAGGCACCCCTAAATTTTTATTCATGGTGATAGATTGGAAATGAGACATAGTCCATACTGGTGAAGAAAAGAATTATAAAATTGCCTGATTAGACAACTTGGTTGCTTGGAATCAAACGTTTTTGAACAGAAAGCTGAAAGAGTGACCTAATCCAACTCTTCATTTCACAAATAAGCAATATGAGGCTGAGGGAATTGAAGTCACTTGTACAATTTCACATAGCTTACTAGTGACCAAGCAATGTTAGCTTGCTCTTTCCATACATTATGTTCTTTTTCTTTTAAAATTCTCTGACAATAGTTTAGTGCTATTAAAGGGACTAAAGGCTGAGCCCAGTACCCCATAAGCTGATACCTTTGCTTTACACAGAAGAAGGTTACAGACTTGTATAAACATAAATACAAAGAGCTAACAGAAGCAATTGTATGGTTTTGACAATATAATGTGTCTTGTCTTTCATTAAAAAAAATGTTATGAACCAGTGGATGGAGTAATGGTACTAGGTTGTTGCAGGCATAAAATTGGAAATGAATTATGAGGCTCCAGGATGTACTAAATTGGGTTTTTCAAAACTGCCCTCTCCCCAAAACAGCTTTCTAAGAATAAATAGCTTCTTATTCAATCTGCCTCCTGTACCAAGTCAAATAGGATTTTTAGGACTTTGGGGCTGGGGGGAGCTGCCAAACGACTAACAGCGTTTGAGGCAAATAGATTTTTTTTTCTCACATCACAATATTTCTGAACATAGGTCACTGCTGGTTTTAATTTAGCAATTCAATAACATCAAGGCTCAGGGTCAGTATCTCTGTAATTCTCTTATCCTTTCTCTCATGGTCTCCAACTCCAGGTATCACATTGGCACTCAGAGTGGAATGAAGGGATGGATGAAGAAGAGGATTGGAATACGTGGCGTGATAGGGTGTCTCTCGCTCTCAGTTCCAGACATTCTCTCTGTTTCCTTCGACCACCATTTGTCTGGACTCTGCTACTTTGCCTCCCTCTCCCCACACACCACACAGAGTGACCACTGGCCTGGACATACCCACGGTCAGAACCTGCACTTCAGGGAGTCCTCTAATGACAGGCCTTTAGGAATGTGGCACAGGTGTCCTAGGATTATAGAGTGTTTTGTTGTATAATCTTTCTCTGTGGATGTCCAGCCACCCTTCCTGCTTCTTTAAAAGAATGATTGAATCTGAACATGACATACTGATTTTTTTTTTTTAAATCAGAAGTCAGTATCTTGAAAGCATATCCTAAGGCTTTTCTTCGGGTAACCTTTATATTGAACCACAAAAAGATTAAAGACACTTTCTGTTGGACTCAGGCCCTGTCATTCATGTTCAGATTGTTCAGGAAAAGAGGTGCTGACACCTTTACTGTGAGGAGTCAAGGTCTTCCAAGCAGGAAACTGGTTTGATGACAGTACACTGACTTGTCAGGTAGGCTGGCGGCTACCCTTGGCATCAGAGATTGACTCTCTCCTTGACTTCTGACTTTTGTGTGTGTGTCGGGGGAATCTTATGAGTCACGGTTGGCCTTTCCAGCCTGATTGAGGCTGAAGGAGCCTCTGGATTGTTGCATAAAATGGATTTTGCAAACAGTTGTCTTCAGCATACCCAAAGGAGAAGGGCAAGTCGGTTCATAAATAGAAATTCTAGACAAACAACTGAAGTTAAAGACACCTCTGTGCGTAAACACTTCCAGATGGAGACAAGTTTTTCAGTTCACTCTCCACAGTTTTCATTTTAAAGGGATATTGAGATGGAAGCATTGGAGCAAAGTGTATTAGAATCATTTGCCCCTGCTCGCCTTGCGAGCGAGGCCGACTTACAGTTGCAGGGGAAAACACTGTCTAAAAAATAAATCTTAATTCCCTGTAGTCTATCAACACATGCTTTTCAGAAGAAGAAAAAGGAGAAACATCTGAGGGAAATGGGGCTGAGTTGGTGGAACATCTTGAAGGGGCCTGGTCTCCTCTTAGAAAATTAAAAAGACATGTGGGCAGCCGTTAGGAAGAGTCTGTGGTTGTGAAGCAGAGTTAACATAAAGGGGGAACTTCAAGATACAAGTTTAAAACAGCACTCTGCAATTATTTGGACCATAAGGTCATGAGGATTGTTTTCACCCTTTGAAAGGGTTCTGAACAGAGTCACAAATCGTTGTTTGTTTGTTTGTTTGTTTGTTTTCCAAAAAAAAAAAATCACTGGGCCAACAGAAAATGCCATTTGGCCTATAAAATATTCTTTGCTCCCACTGGCAGGCCCTCCTCCTGTTTCCTATGAGCCATCTTCCCCTCCTTCTACAGCTTCCTGTACAAAAGGCTAAGATACCAACATCTGCCTGATGGAAAAGCACACACATTTCGACCAAATAAATAAATAAGAAGGAACAAAAGTCTGGGCACACCGTGTTGCTCTTATTCTCACTGGCTGACTCTCATTAGTCTTCTCCTTGTTGTTGTAATTTCTTTTAGGCCCTAGACATATGGGCCTCAGTTTATGGCTGATTTGGGATCTCCTGATAGTGGCTGGAATGAAGCATATAGAGAATCTTTTAAACTTAAGTTCTAAGCGCACCAGATTAGACCACTGTATCCTTGGGCTTAGATGTTTGCTCAGGGAATGATGCTGGTCGGTGATGGTGCCTGGTCCGCGGCACAACCGTGTGGAGGGGGATGAGAGTGAACGTGACTTCCCTCTTTAGAGAAGGCCACTGCAAATCAGAGCTAATGGGGCCCTAATGAGAATGTCATCTCCCAGTTTCTCTGTGCCAGGGCAGAGGATAACAACAGGATGTGGGTTTCAGACACGTGCAAATTTCTTCAAAGCTGCCTCTTTCAGTTTCATTCTTCTGTTAAGACACTAGAAAATATAATCCATATATTTGAGACAAATATTTTTTCTTGCTGCTAATGGGCTTTTTGTCATGGTTTTCTATTCCACATCAGGACTGGATTCCATTCACATTTCTATTTCTGTAAGCCACTTGGGTGACTGAGTTAGTACCAACATGTGTTTAATTGGTATGATATGCAAATGAGAACATGGGATATTTATGAAGTAGGCAGATTACTGTGTACAATACAAAAGTTTCACTTTCTGTAAAGGTGAAAATAGATTGTATTTATCATCCATTCAGAGCGTTCCTAAGGCTTTAAGTACTGCCCTACTCTGGACTTAGTTGATGGTTTTAATGAATGGGAACAAAAGATGTCAAAAACCACAAGCTTGTTATAAAAATGAAAGACATTCAGCTCTAGATTAATTTTTCTTAAAAAATGTTATGAAAATTGAGTTATGCAATTAGGATCAAATAGACAGGTATGCATACATTTTTATCAGAGATGAGAAATTAGAGACTGGAGAAAAAGAGAGGGAATCAACTTCCATTTCGGGTATCTTCCGTTGTTATTCCAGTGCCTGCCCTTTGCTCCTCATTCCAATCCACTTTTTTCCTTTCTGTTACTCACTGTCTTTCCTGTCACATCAGTCTCTCCTTCCCTTCTTCCCCTGCTTTCTCCTTTTCCTAAGACCTCCAGGATGCAGAGTGAAAAGAGAGCACAAAAGATGGTCAGGATTGGCGAACAGAGAAATATGATAGGGTTTTCTTTTTATCTCAAGTTTTGAGTTGTGTTTGAGCTTGAAATATGCACACGATAAAAAGGAGGTTGCCATTTTAATTCATATTGTCTTAAAAATGCAACGGTTCTTCTAGTTTTTCTCCATAATGAAGACTTTGTTGGATTGCGGGCTCTGTAATTATGCTCCCTGAACAAATACCTTGAAAGGGAAACAATTCCAAGTCATGTATCAAAAATCCAATTTGACATGTATTTACTAAATGTCTACCATGCCTGTGCATTTTGTTTATTCATTATAATAACAAGATAGAGTGGGTTCATATTCTGTGCCAGCACTATACTCTGTTAAAAATCTAAAATGAAATAGAATACGAGATTCCTACCTTTGAGAATTTACAGCCTAATGGAAGCAAAAGTATAAAAAGATCAGTTACAGGGTGATGAGAGTGTCTTCGAATGGTACAAAGAACTGTGATTTTGAAAAGATGATGCAAACCAGTTATCTATTGCTTAATGGAATAGACAGGCTACAGGAAATTTGGCAATAAAACAAAGTTTATATAAATTAAAACATTTTCCTACAACTCTACTTTAAAATTGGAAACATTTTCCCACAGAAAAGCCTCCCAGAATGCTGAATGCAAAACTCGGGATCACAGAAAATACTATATCATATCTATGTTTGGCCTGCTGAAAATTTTGTTTTTGCAAGGTAATCCCAGCTTTCATTTGTAGTACCCATTCCTGACACACGCTGTTTTCCTCTGGTAGTACTTTTCTAATTCTGGGATGGCCCTGCCTTGCGACTGGAAATATTCCTTTCTTTCTTACTGAAATCTGCTCTGTCTTCACACTTAGCCCCTAGAGCTCAGTTTGCCTCCTTCCTTTCTGTTGAGATATTTATGGCAGTTAATAGAGTCAAACAAGATGTATTCCAGCCTGATGAGCTTCTGAGGTTGCAGATGTGTAAGATGAGTGACTTCCTATCTCCATCTGTCTAGCTCAGGAACTAACTTAGGGTGAGGAATGCCTACGTTAGCCATTCATTCAAGAAATATCTTTTGACTGCCTACCATGTACAATCACAACCAGAACACAGTTTCTAACCTCATGAGCCTATCACATCACTTAGCAAGATGCATTAAATACTTCCCTGTTTGTAAGTTTGGTAAGTGCTACAGAAGATACCTACAGCAGTCTCTATAGACACACACTTATGGGAACTGATTTTGTCTGGAAGATGAAAAAAGATCAGGGGATGCTGCCCTCAGGAGGTGATGTTTAGGCTGAGATATGAAGGATATATAGGAATTCCTCCAGGCAGAGGGAAGAGCAAAGGTTTTGGGGCAAGAAGAAACATTTTGAGGTTGTGAGGAACTCAGACGTTGGTGTGGCCAAAGTGAAGAGAGTGAAAAAGGCAGAGTGAACCAAGAAGGAATGGGGTTAGGCTTGTGGGCTCTGGAATCAGATTTCCTAGTTAGAATCCCGGTCTCACAGCTGTGTCCCTTAGAAATATCCGGGGTGCCTGCAGGCCTCAGTTGGTTAAGCGTCTGACTTCGGCTCAGGTCATGATCTCATGGTTCATGGGTTCGAGCTCCCTGTTGGGCTTTGTGATGACAGCTCAGAACCTGGAGCCTGCTTGGGATTCTGTGTCTCATTCTTTCTCTTTCCCTCCCCGACTTGTGCTCTGCCCTTTCTGTCTCTCAAAAACAAATAAATGTAAGAAAAAAAAAATACCTTCGGCTCCAAATAACAGAAAGCCTGCCTTGGTGAGGTTAACGTAAAAAGCACAGCCTATTGTCTCCACAAAACAAGAAGGCTCAGAAGAGGCAGTCCAGAGTTGGTAAAGTTTTGGATGAATTCCTTGCAGGTCCTGGCCCTTTGCCTCTGTTGCTCTGCTTTCTGAATTTGTTGCTTTGCCATTTCTGGGTATCGAAATGGCTTTGGGCAGGATGGTCCCATTGGAGGCAGGGGGAAGGGGAAACGTGTGATGCCAGGTTCTTTCATCAGAAAAGCTAAATGCTCAGAAGTCATCTGGGGAACGTCTGCCTACACATCATTGGTCAGAACACAACCCAAATAGTAAGGAAAGCAGAGAGTGAGAATGTGGATTTTCCGGCTGTGCTAATGGAGGCAGCCAAGAGAGAGGGGATTGGAAATGTGCATTGATTTCCTCCATAAACAGTGTCTGACAGTCGCTTTCCAGCTTTCTGATCTTATCAAGTTAACTCGACTTCTCTAGTTCCTCATCTGAAAAATAGGGACACTAGGAATCTTCAGCATTTCTGTGCCTGGAACAGAAGCATTCAGTTGGTGTGAGCCTTGACATTATGCTTGGCAGACATGCAGCAACCAAATCACCAAGAGCTTTGTGAGCCATATTGATAATTTTGTGTTTCTCCATGAGAAACAATGACAAGGTATTAAAGAAGTTTAAGGAGAGGGCAGCACGATCATATTTGTGTTCTCAAAAGAGGCTTCAATCTATCCTCCATCAGAAATAGACCATTTTCGGGGCCCCTGGGTTGCTCAGTCGGTTGAGTATCTGACTTTGGCTCAGGTCATGATCTCACAGTTTGTGGGTCTGAGCCCCGCATCGGGGTTTGTGCTGACATCCCAGAGCCTGGAGCCTGCTTCAGATTCTGTGTCACCCTCTCTTCTCTGCCCCTCCCCCACTCATGCTGTGTTTCTCTCTGTCTCAATAATAATAAACATTTTTAAAAAATTAAAAAAAAAAAGAAATAGCCCATTTTGTTAACCCTGCAGAATTTCGGCAGAGTGCTTCGCTTCCCTGTCTTT
Organism: Proteles cristata cristata; assembly: GCA_017311185.1. NCBI lineage: Eukaryota > Metazoa > Chordata > Mammalia > Carnivora > Hyaenidae > Proteles > Proteles cristata. Next base: position 8,945 of record JAESUZ010003855.1, on the reverse strand, counting down.
GCTCTTGGATAACTTTTCTTTTAATTCTTCTTTTGGCCATCAGAGTTGTTTGGAGATGTGTGAAATTAGAATATAATGCAGGTGGTTTGAGTTTCTTTGATTTGTTTTTAAGGAACTTGTTTCACTTGGGGCAATCGAATGCCACCAGAATATCAACTTGCCTTTATCGGGATTTTCAAACCTATTTGGCGGAGAGTGCACCTATGAGGTGGGAAAAAAGAATCACAAAGATTTTGCCTCACTTACTTGAACTATTGCCCTACTGTTAAAGGCACAGCAAGCTTACGTGTTTAAAAAAAAAAAAAAAAGAGCTATAGCATTCCTTCTGCACTCCCACTCGCCCCTGAGGTTCTTCCACTTCCTTCCTATGGCTTTTTTTAGAAGCGAGTGTGTTTTTCTCACGTCCGGCAACAAAGGATGTTTTGTGCTGCTACTGAGGTTTGTGTGTGTGACTTACTTTAGAACTCTTTCTAGAAAGTGCTCTTACTATTTGCATAGAGTTAGTAGAACTTTATCTTGAGTGAAAGTCTCTCTGATGGCTGTATTTGTTTTTGTATGCAGATTTGCCACTATTTAATTTCAAATACATTTCCCTGTGTTATTCCTTTCTTTTCTTTTCTCTATTTTCTTTTCTTTCTTTTCTAATTTAAATTTTAATTAACAGACAGTGCAATGTTGGTTTTAGGAGTAGAATTCCCTGTGTGTTTTAAAATGATCCTAAAAGGACCTATCAAAATTCCTTCAGAAGTCCCACACAAGTTCTTATCTTAAAAAAAAAAAAAACCTTAAATGATTCTTTCAGTTTATTGTATTTATTCCTACATGCTTTGTTAAAGAGTGTGTCACCACTTTATTAGCTGTGTCTAAGTGAGAGGGGGACATAGTGACTGCTTATAAGCTTTGGTGATTTTCACAGAGAAAAGTACTTGCCAGTCAGTGTCCCATGCTGGGGCCATTCCATGCTTTGGCGTGAGGTGTTTCCATCTAATTGTAATTCTCTCAGCAGTGAGACAAGGTGAAATAAACGTTAGCTCAGTGAGCTCAGATGGCTGAGAATTGTGTCATAAATCCTGTAAAAGAATTTACTTGTACATTGTCAGAAAATATAAATCACTTGAAACACGTTCTGGAATGGCGTCCACTTTTCTGAGAAGTGGGGTTTGCATCCCAAGTTTTCCTTCTCAACACAGAGAAAGGTATTAAATGAACCGCTGAAGATTTTAGGCACATTTTGGTGGCCAGTCCCTGTGGGCTCTCAGCAAAAATCCCAGTAATCGATACCATAAAGAGGCAGCACTCGCTTGGGTGCAGAAGTAAGTACCTTAGCTGCTTGGTAAACAAGACTGCAGTAGAGGTATCCGTCTGCCTTCAGTAAATGACAAGCCCCATCGTCTAGGTATGAAGAAGGATTCTGCTCCTTGTGAATTTTGTGATTTCTGTTGGAATGAGACGGGGAGCTTAGATTCCAAGATCAATTTAATGTCTAAATTCCTTGGCATTTGTCATGTTAGATCAGCACATCTCGAGTGGCTTTCAGTAGTTATTTTAGCATTGATTTTCCTCTAGCAGAGTAAATCAAAAGAAGATTTAGAAAATCAAAGTCAGTTTTTCTTGGCGTTTTCTCAGAAACAAAGGGGAGCTCTGGTGTTGATGGGTATTTTTTTCCCCATTTTTACGTATGATGCAAAAGCACTCTGTGTCAATCTCTTTCCTATGTGGAACATCTACTAGAGGCAAAGCCCTGGACATTTCTGTGCTTGTGGGATTATGCAAAATAATTTTAAGGCACACTAATAGACTTGGAGGAACTAACTATGTGTTTAAAGTGACAAGATGTGGAGCACCTGGGTAGCTCAGTTAAGCATCAGACTCTTCTTGATAAGGGCTCAGGTCACGATCTCAACCATTCTGGATCGCGCCCCACATCATGCTCTGTGCTACCAGCTCAAACTCCGTGACTGTGAGATCATGACCTGAGTTGGCAGTGTAACAGAGCCACCCAGGCACCCCAGGGCTATTATGCATCTTAAAAGAGTAAGGTAAAAGGCTGTGAATAGTACCCTGCACAAAGCATCACATAGGGGTTTGCTTTCATGTTTGTGGGGATTAGATATAATGCATGTGAAATAATTCATACCTATGTAGGAGGTAGCTATTAACACATCATTTAGAGAATTCAACCCAATGTGTAGTACTTTTTCAATTTTCAATAAATTTTGCTTGACTTAACTATCTACTGTGTATATCTATGTGTTAGGGGGGCGTAAAAAGAGAGAAGAGCACATATTCCTCAACATGATAAAAAACACATTTATGCAGAATAGAATGGAGAGTAGCCAAGCCATACATCTAGGAGTGTTCTAGTTATATTATCTAATGCTTAAATTGTTTGTTTTGTCCTTATTTGTAGGCTTATTATTATTTTTTTGATTGACACTTCTCTAACACTTTCAGCTGTGGATAGAACCTATAATGCCCCCCAAATCAAATGGATAATCACTTTGATTGTTTTTACCACCATACATGGTTAAAACATACTTGGTCTTTGGACCTGACTAGAAACGCAGTCAATAATAATTGCAGGCATTTTCTAATTTATAAACAATTTATGGTCCAAAAATGCAGTTATGAAGCAAGAATTTGGATCTCATAATACAATTTCCCATAAAAATAATGTTATAAAAGATCATTAAAATCAGGCCTACCTAATTATCTCAATATCTTGAAGGAAAAAAAATGGTACTATAGACTGCCAATCACTGTGTCTGAGTCACGAGATGTGTTTTGAATTCTAGCGACAGAAATATGAGAAACACATCCCCCTGTGAAAACCCTGGGGATGAAAGGATTGTCTCCCACCTGTTCCCCACCACCTTTAGTTTATTAAAGAGAGGTAGGAGTTTGGGGAGGTGGTTTTCACTGGCAACTTCGGCCTAGGTTTTCTGGGTAAATCAACAGCAGAAGAGAAGGAGGGCTGGTGAGGTGAAAATCACCTTTGTTATGTATATGTAATCTTTAAAAAATACTTTATTGTTAAAACCTTTACTGTCCCAGACTCCCTGCTTTCCACCCAACTCCACCACACCACAAACCAACCAGGGCCATGGTCTGAGGGGATAATTCCAATTCTTTCCATCAGAGTTCTTCCTGCAGTCACTCCCAGTATGAAATTGAAAGGGCTTTCAGATGAAGACATCCCGAAAGTCCCCCTTTTACAAAGGCAATATCAAAAGAAAAATGTTAGCAATATCATTATCACCAAATGAATCACTATTAATTCTGAATTGAGTCAGATTTAATTGTTTTGCCAGCCTAAAGGCCTCCCTCACTACTGAGTCTGTATGCAAAGGTAACCTGGTAGAGCAATGGAATACTTTGCCATTTAATATGTGTCCTCCACTTAGTGCTTCGCATATAAAACAGAAAGTGATAGTAACTTTCTTTATGATCCAAAGCTGGTAGTGTGACATCAGGTTCTGCATTCATTCAACAAACATTTAACTGAGCTTCTTCTGGTATGTGCCTCTTATGGGTGCTAAATGTTAAATACCAAAAAACAAATAATTTGTCTGCTGAGACCAGACATACGATAAATGCACAATTACAATATGGTGTATCATATAGTGGTAAACTCCAAGGAGGGGATTAATTTCATATAGAATTCTTCAGAAGGTCAGGAAATGAGCCATGTGACCATTTAGGAGAAGAATTATCAGGCAGAGAGAACAGTAAGTACAGAACCTCTGAGCTAGGAGCATCTTTTTGACAAAGATATTCTAGCTGGATAGGAGTAAGCTAAGGGAGATTGGTGGGAAAGGAGGTCCGAGAGGTAATGGGGGTAACTTGTAGGGCTTTGTAGACCATTAGAAAGACTTGCTTTTATTCTAATATGGGGATATGTTCTGAAAATAGAGCCCATTGGAGTACCAATGCACTGGATATGGGGTATCAAAAAAGAGCAGAACCAAGGATAAATCAATACATGTGGCCTATGCAACTGGAATCACCATTTTTTTATAAAAAAATTTTTTTTAATGTTTTATATATTTCTGAGAGAGAGAGCATGAGCAGGGGAGGGTCAGAGAGAGAGGAAGATACAGAATCTGAAACAGGCTCCAGGCTCTGAGCTGGCAGTAAGCACAGAGCCCGACGCAGGGCTCGAACCCATGAACCGTGAGATCATGACCTGAGCTGAAGTCAGACACTTAACCAACTGAGCCACCCAGGCGCTCCTGGAATTACCATTTACTGAGCTGGAGAATATTACCGGAATATCATGTTTAGTAACAGGGAAAGAAGGGAAGATGGAGAATTTAAAATTTCCATTTTAAATGTGTGCTGTTTGACATGCCTACTAGCCATCCAAGTAAAGATGTCAAGTGGGCAGGGGTGTGAGTAAGCTGGAATTCATGGGCAAGACCTGGCCTAAAAGTATACATTTGGGTATTTAAGAACATAAGGCTGAAAACACCAGAAAAGAAGTGTAAATAAAGAGAAGAAGAGATGCTAGGACTGAACGCTAAGACTCTCCAATATTTAGAAGTAAGAGAGATGAAGTGGATCTAGCAAAGGAGACAAAGAAAAAATGTCCAGTGAAGGAGACAACATAGAAGATGTTGCCCCAAGAGGCAGTGAAGAAAGTTAAGGAGGAAGTGTTTGCCCATGTCAAATGCTAAAAATGAATTAGGTAAGCTGAAAAATGGTAATTAATTTTAAAGTTTGGTAGAGGCCATTGGTAACTTTCAATAGGTGCTGTGCCAGGACCTTGGCTCTCCAGGGTCTACCAGTTTCCATGGTGTAAATTCCCATCATGGCCTGTTTCAAGCTGCCAATAGTTTAATAAAAAGCTTGCAAAATTCTTGAATATTTAACGGTGGCTTCTGCTAGCTCCAGCACACACTGCCATTTTGGTGGGGCCATTTTAGTGGAATGGGTAGGGGTTAGAGTAGATGCATAAGAAATGCAACTGAAAGAACTGTAGACTGAGTGTAGACCATATTTTTGAGAAGTTAGAAGGCAATGAGGTGGTAAATGGAGATGTGTGGTCAAGAGGTGTTTCTTTTTAAATAGGAGATAGAGAAGTGTTTTTGCATTCAGATGGGAATGATCCAGTTAGAGGGGGGAAATTGGTGAAGAAGGAGAAAGCATCGAGAATAGCTAGAGTGAAGGCCATGAGTAGAAGGGAGGAAAGTGTACTAATGCACCGGGGTGGGGGTGGGGGGCGCTTGGTCTTAGCTAACAACACGGGGAGTGCCTTCACAGTAATTGCAGAGAATAGAGCAGCACTGTCCCAAACAAACACAATGTGAGTCATGTATGTAATTTTAAAATTCTAGTAGCCGCGTTAAAAAAGAAACTAAAAAGACCAGGTGAAATTAATTTTCGTGACTCTTTGAACCAATATATACAAATTATTACCACTAAACATGTACTGAATATGAAAAAATTATTGACATTTTTACATTCATACTAATTTTCAAAATCCACTGTATTTTACATAAACAGCACCTCTTGATTTGGACTGGCCACATTTCAAGTAACCAATGGCCGCTACATGTGGCTGGCAACTACCACATTGCAGGAGGCAGGGATAAATAATCAGTTAAGTGGGGTGCGCCTGGGTTGCTCAGTTGGTTAAGCGTCTGACTTTGGCTAAGGTCACGATCTCACAGTTCATGAGTTTGAGCCCCACATTGGGCTCTGCGCTGACAGCTCAGGGCCTGGAGCCTCTTTCAGATTTAATCTCTCTCTCTCTCTCTCTCTCTCTCTGCCCATTCTGCACCCCTACTCCCGTCACTCACTCTCTCTAAATAAACATTAAAAAAATAATCAGTTAAGTGGGCAGACATGTTGGTAGAGGTTGCCGACGTTCTCTTCTGTCAGCTTCTATCTTCTCAGTGACATAGGACTCACTTCCATCCAGTGACTTAGACTAAGAATTAGAGCATGCTGGAGATAGGAGGAGAGAGGGAGAGGTGGGAAATCGTCATGCAGGAGAATGACAGAGTGAGTGGACCCAGAAACACATACTAGAATTGGGGCAGCACTGATGGCCCACCTGAGGTTAGTGGTCCAGAATCACAAAGGCAACCAGCAGTCCTGAAAGCGTAGTTTTCTTTAGCCGCCTTCTGCTCTGCAAGGCACGCTAAGGGCATGGGCATCTGTGGTGTGGACAAAGTTGGATTTAACTGGGGTGAAATAATTTGGAAAGCAGACGCCAAATCTGCCAATCTAGTAAATCGCTAAACTTTCCCCATAGGAAACTTGCCCTTTTCCCTTTCTGATCTAGGCTTTGTGTGGGGGGGGTTGGGGCGCTAGTAGGAGATGTTAAGCAACAGTGTGTGGAAAGAGTTTAAAAGCATAATGACTGGGGTGTTTTTTTTTTTTTTTTTTTTTTTTTGCCGCTGAACTGTCTCAGAATTCTTCTCTCAGCAAGCCCTCCTGACTCTTTCTCTAGGGTTGCTTAACAGAACTATATGTGCCCCCTCTTCTCTGCTCAGAAGTCATCAAACTGTTTACTAAGGCTTATTATTTCTTCAAGGCCTGAATCTGATATGTACTTGTCCCGACCAAACGGGTGTGTTGATCTGACTCTCTATTTGTTGGAGGCTAGGAAGATGTTAATGAGGGCTCTCGTTCCCTGCCTGTAACCTGAAGCTGGCAGTCAACAGAACAAATCCTGAGGCTTCCAGCAGCACACTGAGGTCCTTATGTAAGGAGGATCACACGCAATTTTTGTCTTTGCAAAATTCCTCTCTGTATAATTATTCTTTTGATCATGCTACACATGAAAAGAAAAGCAACCGGGTGTATGAATCATGTCCTTGTTTCACTTGGAATTAACAATTGAGACGGGAGAGCAGTCTGTGAGAATTGCTGTTCAGAGGGGGGTGGTTCTCTGTGCTTAACCAACTAACTCGGTGCGTGTCTTCATGGGTGTCATCGGAGCAGACCTCAAACCTCGTATGTAGCATTGATCAGTCACCAACGGGTGGCTCCATTCCTGGGTGAGATACTGCATTTCCTCTCGTGTGTGTGTGAGAGAGAGAGGTTCATTGTTCCTCACCAAGGAAATTAGGTACACTTGACTGCATCAGGACTTGCACTGAAACATGGAAGGAATTTTCTCACTGCCTTGGTATTAAAGGGATTGAGTGCTGCATCTGTATTGTACCTTAGACAGCTCTACGAATGTTCAGTTTCCAAGGCGAATTTGTGGATATGTTCAGAAGCTGCTCATCTATCTTCTCAAATGCCATCCTTCTCACCCCAGACAGAATTGTCTTGAAGCACCTTGACCGCTTGTGCTTCGCCACATTTTGTACAGACTTCAGCCTCATCCCTGAACATGGAATCCCTTTCAGAGTTCAGTGCTTTTGCGTATGGTGTTTCTTCTGCCTTCCTTACCTGTAGCCCCACCTTATCCTTCAAAATCTAACAAATATTTGTTCAATGGATGAATGGGATGGTTTGTAGAGGAGAAGGCCTTCCCTGAATTGATCACTCTCTCTTATGAGTCTCCACACCTTTGGGTCATGCTTCTTATGGGGACTTATCCAATTCTTAGTAGTTAACCTTTCTCTTTCATGAGTCTGTAACTTTCTCCAGCATAGGAACCATGGTTTTTCTGTTTGTTTGTTTGGTTGGTTTTTGTTTGTTTTGTTTTTCCTTTTGTCTTTATGTGTCTCTAGTACCTAACATACAGCCTGGTACTTAATAAGCCCTCACATTTTTTATTGAACGTGAAATGCAATCGTATTCAGGTGAATACAGAAATAGCTGGAATTGAGGCACCATTTTATAGCCCATACAAGCTCACACTGAAGTAACATCAACCTGATGCATTTAAGATGAAACCTCAAAATAAGGATATATTGGTTTTAGCCCAAAGCCGAAGTTTATATGAAGGATGTAACCTTTTGCCCTACACATTCAGGAATTAACATAAAAAGAAATCTAAAAACCCATTTAAAGGTAATTTCAATTTGAGGCTTATAGGTATGTAAAAAGGGTTTATTTGAGGTTTAATAACCAAGTTTCATGTGGGTTCTTGCTTGGGAAAGAAAACTTTCACATGGCACTAATATACAGTAAATTGTGATTTACAAAAACATTCTCACATCCTGTCTAGGGTGAAATTTTGATTTGTCCAATGAACTTTCCACTGAAAGAAAAAATGGTAAAACAAAAACTAATCTCACTATGAACATTTTGTTTTGGAAACTTGCTATTCCCAAATGTTCCCTGAATTTATTTTTGAAAATTCTTTGGAAAATTCAAGGAAAAATTGGTCTTTTGAGAAATACCTTGAATGTTATATTTTGTATGTTGAAGGAGTATTAAATGTCTTGTTAATAACAGTTTCATTGACTTTTTGATTTATTTTTTCTTATATTATTCATTGTTTCTACAATTCAGTATGTATGTGCTATTATCAGATGCCTAGCATTTTAAGATACTGCTTGTTCCTTATGTTTCAATTGGATATAACAGATGTATATGTTAAAAGAATTTTTTGTGTGTACAACTTATCTCATTTGATTATGTCTTCCAAATGATAGGCATTTCATATTGAATGGATGGATGGATGGGTGGATGGGTGGATGGGTAGATGGGTGGATGGGTGGGTGGATGGGTGGATGGCTGACTAGTATGTGTTGGCTGTGACAGTCTCGCTATTAGATACAAGTGACAACTTTGCTACCTACTAATTCTCTGGCCTGCGGCAAATTACTGATCTAAATGTCTCTTAAAATGTGCATCATCAGGGGCGCCTGGGTGGCTTAGTCGGTTGAGCGTCCGACTTTCGCTCAGGTCATGATCTCGCGGTTCGTGGGTTTGAGCCCCGCGTCGGGCTCTGTGCTGACTGCCAGCTCAGAGCCTGGAGCCTGTTTCAGTCTGTGACCTCTCTCTCTGACCCTCCCCTGCTCACGCTGTCTCTCTCT